>JALGBA010001610.1:0-78749 GCA_023970755.1 Azemiops feae | reverse complement strand
TGTTCAGGAGGGGGGGGGGAAACAAAGAACATTCCACCCCTTCCCTAAGGATTTTCACCTAAACTGAAGATAAACAAGCCAAAAGAGAAAGTCACAATAATCCGGATGCTCGAGTTCCAACTGCTTATGTAGACAAAATAAAATAGTAAAAAAAAACAATAATTGTTTTTCCAAAGCCTGTTTTCCCCAGTAATCAAACGCTGCTTTCTCAAAATAGGGAAATAGTTTTTAAAGCTGTTAGCAGGGAAAAAGGAAAATTAACAAGAGGGAAGGAAAGGTCTCACCCGGATCTACTGGAAGTTTTTAAGAAGAGACTGGACAGCCATTTGTCTGAAATGGTATAGGGTTTCCTGCCTGAGCAGGGGGTTGGACTACATGACCTCCAAGATACCTTCCAACTTTATTATTATTATTATAACTATTGGCATGTTCATTTTCACATAGCAATAATACCTGACATATCCAGTTGTACTCAAGTTGGCAATAGTAGTGTTTCTTTATACAAAGAAAATGGAATAAATAGGACTCTAGCAATTACTGGTTAGTTAGACTAATGGATATTATGGCTAAAATATATACCATGTTCCTCTTAAGTAAACTTGAGGTTGGGTAGAACAAATGTATATTCCTTGCAGAAGAACAAGAAGGTTTTAAGTAGAGGAAAAAGTTTCACACAGTTGTATAATAATTAATGAGTAAATTAATAATCTAATATTGACAACAGATTTCTTTTGAAATAGCTAATTACACAATATGTCAATCAGGTAAACAATGGTTTTCTGGCTTTATAGATGTTACTGCAGCATTTGATACAGTAAATGGAGAAATATGATGGAGGAAATTGATTTCCCTTAAAATGGAACTCAGACTGTTGGCCCTGATCCAAGCCCTTTCCACAAGCCCTTGTTTGAGAGGGAGGTTTGGGCTCAGTGGAGCCACGAGAAGAAGGATCGATACTTACCTAGGTGTAACATAAAAGAGTACATATTTGAAAGCATCTTATTCAGTCTAGATATTAATGACTTACCAGGACTAAGGAAGGATTCTCATGTACATGCCTAAAGTGCTAAACTGTTTATTTATTTAGCATATGGCAAAGGTATAAATAGCCAGGAGACTACATAGTGTTTGTTTTGCAGCCGAGGAATGCTAGTCTGCTCAGTTTGTGCTCATGAGCTCATCCAGGTACCCCACAGGGGGTGAACAGGCTCCGCACCAGAAAGACGAGAGGTCTCCTGTGGCATCATCCAGGCTTCTCTCACCACCGATGTCGCCTCACAGTTGGGTGTCACATCCCAGCAAGTCCAGCACTGGCAGGGGCCCAACAGTCTGCATGAAACACGCCACACTTCCCACCAAAGTGGTACCTATTTATCTACTAGCGTTGTCACAGGCCTTCGAACTGCTAGGTGGGCAGAAGCTGAGGCAAGCGACGGGAGCTCACCCTGCCATGCAGTGACAGAACTCGAACTGCCGGAACAGATTCAGTGTCTTTAAGCCACTGAGCCTCTTACTTGCTAAATACACTTTGGTTTAAACTGATAATGCAGTACTGTTATCCTATGGGTTAGATTGTGTAGACTCTTGAGATAACTTGGGTCCTACTGACATAATAATTCTCTGATTATTGATAAATGAAAGTCAAAAGTTGTGGTCTTTGGAAAACAAATGTAGCCAATACAGCAAGTAACACCTTTCCTTACCAAGCGTTACTTTTCTCTGAGACTGAATCTTGGGTCTGCCATCATCAAAGGAGCCCACTTAGAGCAAGGGCAGGGTTGAATTTACTGCTTAAATTAAAAAAAACTATCCAGCTTTCTCCCAATTATTAGAGTATATAATGCGAAAGTTACCCCCAAATCCTTATATTGAACTGAAGTTTGGGGCTTAAAATAGGCCTCTACTGGGATAAACCCAATCACTGGACCTGAGGAGTATTTTGGGGATGGATAAAAGGACTTCAGTTGCTGACTCAGAGCTGGATTGGGAATTTATGCAATTTCATCTTTGTCTAAAATCAGGGGAAATACAGCCATGTGAAAAGGAAAATCCAGACTCTTTGAGTTCTGCGATTTTACCCATCAGGACATCTGATAAAAATCACCTGGTCTTTAGCAGTTCTTAAAAGTAGGTAACTACAATCTCAGATGAAGAACAACACACGACATATTGCACCATCTCCTCATTTATTTTACAAAAAGAAAGCCAAAATGGAGAAGCCATGTTTGAAAAACTAAATGCACCTTATGATACAATAGCTTGTAGAACCACCGTTAGCAGCAATAACTTGAAGTAATCATTTTCTGTATAACTTCATCAGGCCCTCACATCATTGTGAGAGGAATTTTGGCCCCCTCTTCTCTACAACGTGGCTTCAGTTCATGGAGGTTTGTGGGCATTTGTTTCTGCACGGCTCTCTTGAGGTCCCACCACAAAATTTCAATTGGGTTGGGGTCTGGACTTTGGGCCATTCCAACGTCTGGATTCTTTTCTTCTTCAGCCGTTTGTGGGTGTGCTTTGGATCGCCATCCTCTCACATGACCCAAAGTCCACCAAGCTTCAGATGTCGGTCAGATGGCCTCACATTTGGCTCTGGAATACTTTGGTACCCAGAGAAGTTCATGGCGGAGTCAATGACTGCAAGGTGCCCAGGTCCTCTGGCTGCAAAACAAGCCCAAATCCTCACCCCTCCATCACCCTGCTTGGCGGTTGGTGAGGCATGTTGGTGCTGATAGGCTCTGTGTGGTTTTTGCCAGGTGTGGCTCTGTGTGTTATGGCCAAACTTCTGCACTTTGGTCTCCTGTCCAAAGGAGAATGTTCCAGATGTCTTGCGATTTGTTAAGGTGCACCTTGGTAAACCTCAGCCGGGCTGCCATGTCCTTTTTCGAGAGAAGAGGCTTTCTCCTGGCAGCCCTTCCAAAGAAACACTCCTTGTTCAGTCATTTTCTAATTCTGCTGCCATGAACATTTAACATGCTCACTGAGGCCTGTAGAGTCTGAGGTGGAACTCTTGATTTTTTGCAGTATCTCTGAGCATTGGGTGAACTTGCTGGGATGTTCACTCCTGGGCAGATTGGGAACTGCCTTGAATGTTTTCCACTTGTGAATAATCTTCTTCGCTATAGAATGATGGACTATAAATTGTTTTGAAATGGCCTTGTAACCCAGTCCAGATTGATAGGCAGCAACAATTGTTCTCTAAGATCATTGCTGATGTCTTTACCTTTTGGCATTGTGTTAACACACAACGCAATGCTGGAGACTGGCAAACTCCTGAAACTTTGGCTTTTATAGAGGCAGTCACACTTACTGATGATCAATTAATCAAGGTCACTTGATCAGCAGCACCAGGCTACCTCTTAGCCTCTTCATACCTATGGAAGCAGTCAGGGTGTGTTTTGTCTTTTACACACGGCTTCTCCGTTTTGCCTTTCTTTTTGTAAAATAAATGATGACATGGTGTAATATGTCATGGGTTATTGTTCATCTGAGGTTATATTTACCTAGTTTTAAGAACTGCTTAAGACCAGATGCTTTTTGCTATGTCCTGATACGTAAAACCATAGAACTCAAAGAGGGCGCCTTTTCTTTTCCACATGGCTGTAATTCTTGGTGTACAGTTAAACCTCTGGAACCTGACAGAGTCCCAAAGTTCTCTGTATTAGAACGTACAATATTGCAAATAAACCCTCTTGGATTCTGCAACTGACAAATTATATTAGGAGCTGTGGCCTCCCCATCTCTTATATAACTAGAGAACGAATGAAAAAATAATAAGGTGGGATAGAAATAAAAAAAAATCAAAAGATTGTTTCACCAAGAATCTGGAATATTGAATGACAACTGCATAAGAAAGAGAGAGATCAGAATCCTGCATTGCACATTAGACAAACTACCTTTTGAGATACTTTTGTTAAAGCAATATATTGGCTCTGCAGTTAGAATTAAACATTTACATATAATACAGCCCTTTATTGGAACAAAACAATTCACTTCACATCTGCATATGTGCGTCTGATTGCAATAAATTGTAGGAGCGATACAGAAATACGATTCATGTTTTTTATTCTTATTCTTTTTTATTTCATTTGTTTCTTGTATTCAATTTTTATATACAATGTTGTTAATCGTTTGTATTTAATATTCTGTTTCTTGATATGGCATAATGGCTAATCAACAATTATCTATTTAATTTGTTCATCAAAACTGTTATGTACTGGGCTTTATTAGAAACAGGTGCAGGGAGCTGCCCTGTTTCAGCCAGCAGACCACGAGGCCTCCTGTACCAGCCTGGCTGTCTGCAAAGGCTGACTGGGATGCATTTTGACTGGGAGAATACGTTGCATTGATTGGCTGCATGTATAAAAAGGGGTGGAGCCATTTTGTTTTCAGTTCTGTTGAGCTGTGAATAAGGAAGTTCCTGTTTGTGAGTCCTGCCTGTTCAATGCCTACCAATGCAAGAAACAGAACAAAAACCAAGTTGAATTTATTAAAAGCTATTATTTTGGGCTTTATCTGACCCCAAATATAACACAGCTTTCTTCAATGCTTTTTCAGATCAGATATGAAACTGCTTCAGAGGCTCTGAGTGATAAAAGGAAATTCCCCTTTTTCCATCGGATGTTCCCCAAAAAAGGATTCCACTACCCAGCAATTGTCCAGCTGCTCCTCCATTTCAGATGGACCTTGATTGGCCTCTTTGCTTCAGACACAGAGAATGGAGAGAATTTCATGAGGACTTTCACTCCTATGCTTGTCAGAAATGGAATTTGTGTGGTTATATCACAACTGTTCTCCACAACTGGATATACAGCAGCCCTCAGGGATACCCTCACTAAGTGGAGACAAGTCAATGTTTTTGTTCACTTCCTGGAACGTGTTTCCATTAATGACAGAATTCTTCCTTTCCATTTGGCACTTAGGCGTTTGACAGGACCCGTTGAAGGGAAAGTCTGGATCGATACAGGTTTGGGAAGATATACACTGAAAAAGAACAGACTTTACAAATACATCCATAGTATTTGGAGCTTTTTTATTCTGACAAATGAAAGGCCAATGGATGATGCCTTTGAACCCTATTTCTTTGTGGAAGTTCCCTTTCAAGATCATTATTTCCGCTGCTCTCTTTCCAAGCACGTCTTTTCTGTCAAAGGCCAGAGAAGATGCACCCAGAAAGCCCCACTGGAGACCCAGGAGAAAAGGAACAGGGAAAGGGTCACAAATTATTACCATTTTTACAGTTTCATGAAGAATCTGGCCCAGGCCTTGAATGCCGCCTATTCCTCCAGATCGAGGAGGAGAAGGAAGGAGGGAGAAAAGATCTTGGGGGCTCCAAGGCTGCAGCCATGGCAGGTATGGGGGTCCCAATATGGATCCATTAATCTTGGTCCCTTTGGAGAGGGAATCCAGGGGGGAAGGAGGGGAACCGTCTCAACCTTCTTATGCTGCAAAAGATCAACAGGTTTGGCCAATCTAATTGCTAGAGACACAATATTCTAAACCGCAGGCACCATGACAGATAAATTTTGGTTTTAAACGCTGCTAATTGTAAAAGGATGTATGCATTTTTAAATATACTCCTGTCTTTATGCGTTTGTGATTAGCATAGTAGAAGTTTACATCTGTAACTTTGAAGGACACCCTGAGACCATCTAGCCCAACCCTCCTCTCTGCAGGAATCCCACTTAAAGCTTCTCCGACTGATGGCTGCTCAGTCTTTGCGTCATCAGCGAAGGGGAGGCTGAACTCCTCTGCTTTAAGGGCTCAGCTCTGAAATGGCTCCTCCTTTCAGGAGGTTCTTCCTCTCATTCAGCCGGAATCTCCTCTCTTGTGGCTGAGCTCCTTTCCCCATTTCCCTCCCTCTGGAACAGCATTGAAGAGACCTGGAGCTTCTCTGCAGCTTCCCTCAGTTGCTGGAAGAGGCTGCACAAGGCAGTGGTGGGTTTACGGCCACAACGGAGCTCAAAATGTCTGTTGCTAAGCAAGACAGTTGTTAAGTGAGTTTTGCCCCAGTTTACGACCTTTCTTGCCCTTTCTTGTGAAGTGAATCATTGCAGTTGTTAAACAAGTAACATGGTTGTTAAGGGAATCCAGCTTCCCTGTTGATTTTGCTCATCAGAAGCGCCAAAAGGAGATCACGTGACCCTCAAACCCTGTAACCATCATAAGTACATGCCAAGAATTCTGATTTTGATCACGTGACCCTGGGATGCTGCAATGAGCGTCTGAAAAACTGTCATAAGTCACTTTTTTCAGTGCCCACGGTCACTAAACGGTTTCTCATAATCAACCTGATGTTTTCTAGACGTTTATGAATAATCTCTTTTTTTCTATGATTCATTTTATTTGTCACCTGCTCTAGAATGTTTCCTATAACTTACCAATTGCATGAATTATATTTTGTTAATATATATATTGCCAGTATGTAGTTGAGAAATTTTGCTGAACCTTTTCTTTTAATTTATGAAGATAGCAGAAGCACCTGTTTTTCTAAATAAGCATATTTTGATGTTAGACAACTGCAGAAGAAAGATTCAAATGTGTAAAGGCTAAATGGGATTTTTAAAAAAGGGTTTCAGATTTTAAAATTCCTGGATGTTCCCCTTGTAGTTCCATCCTTTCCTGAAGAAGAATGAGTTTTGCAATATTTCTGATAAAGAACTGTACTTGGATCAAAATGGAGATGTAGCAGCAGATCTGGGAATCTTCAGTGGGTTGATTCTCCCCAAGGAGGATCCCATCAAGCAGCAAATGGGGAGTTTGGAAAAACAGAGACTTACTATCGATGAAGATGCTGTTTCACAGCTAAAGTTGCTCAACAAGGTTGGAGAAAGTTTGGTGTCTTTCCTCTTTTTCTAAAGATTTAGGATCCATTTCATGTGGACTAAGGCTAGTTACCAGGGTCAGTGACCTTCACTGAGAATTGAACACGGGGAGCAGAAACCTTACAGTTTTCTTTCTATAGACCACTCGGGAGGCTTCAGTACTGTTGACCAAGGTGTTCTTCAGCTGCTGTAATATTGAAGACTGTTTCTAGCTGATTCAGCCATGTCCAACCTGGGATGAGAAACCCTCAAGTGCTGGAGGTTGTGTTGTTAATAGGCTAAAATGTGCTTGTCCTCAGATAGCAAAGTGGGAGGGAATTCTGTTGAACAGTCCCTGAATTGAGGTTTGGACTGAATGTGATGAAATTGGATCATGACTGGATGGAGCTCCTGCTGGTCCCATTGGGAGAGAAGCTTCATCTTGTCCCGCTTAGGGAGAGGCCATTGGAAAATGACCCCCTGAAAGGGCAGGTCCATGGTCTGTGATATTTTTAAGGAGTCCAGACCTGGTCAAAGTTAGCCATGTCTGTCTTTCACCCAACTGGGGGGAGCAATTGGGCTTCTGCCCCCAGGAAGGAGGTCCAAGACTTTCAGTTCACATAATCCCTTGACCCAGAAACCTGAAACACTGAAACACAACTTTCATTCAAAGAAAAGATCTTCCTGATATCAGGAGAGAGATTTTGACAGGAAAGGCTACTTAGATTTGGCCTTTGGCTATTAAGAGGGTCTTCATCTGAAAATCCCTTGAATGGCATTGTTTATCCTGAGTCTTGGCTTCCTTCACTCCCCCTGGGCGAAAAAGAGTTGCCCAATTGAACTAATATTAAATGTGGGTCTGTCTTTCAATGCCATTTGGAGTCTCCTAATTGCAGTTCTTCAACACAAAGGACCTTTTCTTGGATAACTGGAGAGGCCTTAGAAATATCTCCTTCTGACACAGGACTCACACTCAGGTCCCATCAGTTGCAGCCAAAGATTTAATCTTTTTCAGGGACACATTCTCATGATCTCACCTCAATCTCACTAGAGTTCTAGAATCTATGCAGAAACCTTTAGTCTTAATAAAGGAGAATATTTGTAGCTCAGGGTTGACACGTGGGGTTCTTGGTGCTCTCTGAGCTAGCTTGTTTTCTTGCAGACGTTTCATTACCCAAACTAGGTAACATTATCAGTGCTAGATGACCAGTATGGATGATGTTCCCTAGTTTGTAATGAAACATCTGTAAGCAAACAAGCAAGCTCAGAGAGCACCAAGGAGCCCTCACCCTTAATCTTATTTCACAGCATGGCAGCCATAGGAATTGAACAAATAAAAATACAAATCAACAAAGAACATCTGCTTTAAAGTTGACAGCTACAATTTATGAGGAATTTTTCCTTTATATCTTAACTGGGAGACTCTTTTGAATGAGTGTCAAAGGGGAGCAGCTTTGCAAGGCTTTATGTAGTCCAGAAGAAACCTTTCTAGATCCTACTGGTCAGAAGTTTCCTTCTTAATCACATTTTATTCTACTTAAATAAATCTAATAAAATAACAACTTAATAAATCTTTGACAACAAATTTATTCAAAAATTTAATATGAGTAGATCATCAAAGCCATAATGTATGAAAAGTAGAGGAATGCCTTTTAATACAACCATTAGGAGGAACCGATTGTCACTTAATGCTTAATTCTTTTCTCAATCCCTCCCTCTTACTTTATTAACTAGAAAAGGACTTTGTTGCCATGTGTTATGCCAGAAGCAAAAGGGAGGAACTAAGGAAAGAATCTGCCAGGGTCCCATCTCCTACACCTGATTGGAAGGAGTCAGAGATTTCATGTTCACCTAAGTGAAGCCCAGAATCTACTTGTCTAATGTCCATTTCTCCTCTCCTTTTCCATGGATTGTGAGTCCTAACCTATTTTCTTTGGCATTCCTATTTTTTCTGCTTAGTCTCTGCCACAGTCCAAATGTGTGGAAAATTGTCATCCTGGATTTGTCAAGCGGGTGCGAGAAGGAGAGCCAGTTTGCTGCTACGACTGCGTTCCTTGTCCGGAAGGGACCATCTCCACTCAGGAAGGTGGGTGACACCAGCGGAAAGGTCAGCCTTTGTGGAACTGGATTTATCCACAGCATTTTGATGAAAGTGCAAATTAAAATATGCATTGAAGCTCAACTCTTTTCTGTTTATTCAAAATGAACTAGAAATCCTCCAATTTCAGATATTGTAGCTACATAGGTATTAGAAAATTATATTATCAGGTTTTTTATTGTGGAATGGTTAAGCAACACATCTTGGAAAATGTTCATGGAACATTTCTCAAAAAAGGGTACTTCTTGAAATGTAAAAAAACAGAATATTAAAGAAATACTGGTTTTTGACTTTCTCAGATCCAGAAAAGTGCACCAAGTGTCCGGATGATAAATATCCAAATATGGACAGAGTCCAATGTATCTCGAAAGTAATAACCTTCCTCTCTTACGAAGAACATCTGGGCATCATCCTGGTCTCTTTTGCTCTACTCTTGTTCCTAACCACAGGCCTTGTCTTATTCATCTTCATTCAATACTTAGAAACTCCCCTTGTCAAAGCCAACAATCGGGACCTCTCCTACATCCTCCTGGTCTCCCTCCTGCTTTGCTTCTTGTCTCCTTCTCTCTTCATTGGTCAACCAAGGAAAGCCACCTGCCTTCTCAGACACACGGTTTTCAGCATCATCTTCTCAGTTGCTGTTTCTTCTCTCTTGGCCAAAACCATCACGGTGGTGCTGGCCTTCCTGGCCACAAAACCAGGAAACCGAGTGAAGAGATGGTTGGGGAAGAGCTTGGCCAACTCCATCATCCTTTCTTGTTCTGCTGTCCAAATTATCATCTGCTCCCTCTGGCTGGGAGTTTCTCCCCCATTCCCTGACTCTGACCTCCACTCCCAGCCTGGAGAGATCATCCTGCAATGCAACGAAGGGGCTGTTGTCATGTTCTATGTCACCCTCAGCTACATGGGCTTCCTGGCTGCCATCTGCTTCACGGTGGCTTTCCTGGCCAGGAATCTGCCTGGGGCCTTCAACGAAGCCAAGCTGATCACCTTCAGCATGCTGGTCTTCTGCAGTGTCTTGGTGACTTTTGTGCCCACCTACCTGAGCACCAAAGGGAAATACATGGTGGCTGTTCAGGTCTTCTCCATCCTGGCCTCCAGTGCTGGTCTGCTGGGCTGCATCTTCATCCCCAAGTGCTACATTATCCTTCTGAGGCCAGACCTGAACACAAAGGAGCATCTTACAGCTAGAATAAATATAAAAACATGAGGTATAACATGTGAGGTTGGAAGAATTCTAAAACTTCCTTTTACTTGAAAGGAGATATTCTTTCCATTTAGATAGTATGCAGGAGTCAAAGAAAATCATATCTATGTGTTTCAAAATGGGAAAATGTTGAACGACTGGAATTCTTGTAGCTCCCTTTCCTTTCAGCTCAACAAATCTTGCTAAAGAGAACTCTGTGAAAGTCATTCAGAGGAATTTGCTACGGAATGTGACACCTTATAAATATAATGTGGGCACTTTTTCCTACTGACAGCAGCTAAAAGTGTCTCTGTGAGAGAGAGCGAGTAGGAAAAGACGTCAGGAAGAAGTTGTGGGAACCAAGCACCAACCGGGTTGCCTGATCTTCTCCAGGAGATGCCGGAATGATGTGAAATGCCATGTTTGACCGGCTTTCCGCTGGGGAGGGAAATCTTCATCCCTCTTATAGAGTTCTTTCTTGATTTCCTGATAAAACCTCCTTTGCAGAAAGTGTTGAGCAGAACAGCTGTCTGGGATTTCAGCTTGGGATTGTTTTTATTTTGGTGTGTACCTTTAAGAATTTTCCTCTGTATTTATTTTCCTTTTCATCAACCAGAGAAATAAAATAGCAGTTTTCAGGCCCTTTAATTTCCCACTCTACAATTTGTACGTAAAGCATTTCTCTGCTCCTCTTCCAAGCTTGTCTTGTCTGTGAAAGGTTGGACAAGATGAGACTTTTCCCAGGAGGAGACTGAAGGGATCCTGTCTGAAGGCAGCCGCATCATTGACTGAGTAGTCTGGACTGAAGCAGGAGCATTCAATGCTGTGTATTCATCCAGGTCCAAGAAGGAGGTGCATAAGGGTGGGAAAATCTAGGTTTGCAGGAAGAGGCACCCAGGGAAGCTATTCTGTTTTCCAGCCACACAGATTGCTGATGAATCGGTAATCAATCTGAGGTTTCAGAATAGCTTCTAATTGCTGATCAAATCCCTTTGCAAACTCCGTTTTAAGCAGGTTAAAAAAAGCTTTGATGGTTCAGACCAAGGTCAGTCTAAGATTCTCAGTGACAACACAGAGATGCCTCTGGTTTGCCCACAAGCTGAAGGCAGAGACTTATGGCTTTGCCCAACATGGTACGAATGCTTCCGCACAATTTCACTTTCCTCCATGACACCACACAAGATTGGACACTCAGCCATCTCACTATCTAGGAATCCCTAATTCTGGTATCCCACATTAATCTGAGAATTTTTTTCCAAGTTTCACACCCCAATCAAAAAGGACTAAGGCGGGACTGGAACTCAAGAGGCTCCTGGTGATTGGCCCAAAGTCACTCAGGAGGTTTTCATGCCTGAGGATTAGAACTCAGTCCCCTGATGACTTTCCTGCATAAGGCAGGACTAGAACTCAGTCCCCTGATGACTGGCTCCAAGTCACTTGGCTCCAATCCCACCTTTATTTTGAAGGTGGGATTAAAACTCCAGTGATTGGTAGAAAGTCCCTCAGCTGCCTTTGATTCCCTCCCACATCCTCCCCAGGCACTCCTGCCCCCCCAACACAAAAGGCCCCTTCTGTGCCTCCTGGCTCCCCCCTCCCCTCACCTGAACAGACAGCTGTCACTCAAGCCCCTGTCCCGCCCCACCCCTGGTGCCCAGGTCAGGCAGCACCGCCCCCAGCCCCAGCAGGTGGGCCACCTGAGCCCCCTTTTCCCTCCCACCGCCTCCTCCCCGCAGGAGCCTCCTTGGGGCCAGCCAGGAGCCTCACCGGGAGCCGGTGGGAGCACAGTGGGCTGAGAGTTAGGGGCGGTCAGAAGGGCTCCCTACCAGCCGGGCTCCAGGGGTGCTCCCTTAACCTCTTTCCGTCTCCAGAGTCTGTGGCACCCCCTGCCAGAAGAGCAGCCAGAGGAGCCGGGGGCGAGCGTGGTACCTGGGTCCAAGAGCGGGAGGAGCCCTGGAGGGGTGGTGGTGCAGGGGAGGGGGCTCCCTCCTTCCCCTGGGGAAATGCCGGATGTCATGGTTCCGACAGACAGGTACAAATAAAGCAGAACTCCAAGACTTGAAAATTCCTCAAAGAACATGTTTATTAATTATGAAGTATCAGTACAGTCAAGAGTGAAACCAAGTCTGGATACACACGTAACAATTCCCCAATACAAAGTTAGAAATCCCACCCATAAAGCTATGGAAGCAACTACGTTCCCCAATGCAGTCATTTGGCGGGCTTTTTCCACAACACCCAGCCTGCCGGCTCGGGAACAACTGATGACCTTGGTTCCCACGGGACAAAAGATGATTATGACTAGCGAAGCCCCTGGGAAACCCCCTCCCCCATCCGTTCTATGTGGCAACGCAGAATGAGCAGGAAAATGGCTGTAGCCATGCTCAGTCGCAGGGTGGACACTGGGTGCTCCGCATTTGGCCCCTGCCCTTCTCGAGCTCCCAGCGCCTCCTTTTGCTTTGCTCTGCTGAGCGGTCCCAAATTTGCCCACCAGGAGATCCCCCGCTGGTCTCACCAGAGTGCCACCTGTCCCTTCCCACAGGGGGTGCCCTTCCTCCTGAGGAGCCCCAGGGATCCACCATCCCCTCCGCAGCCGCTGCTGCCCCCGTCAGAGGAACCCACAGACCCGGAGATGCTCCAGCGCCCTTTGGGCCTTGGCCAAGCCCTCTGCGGACCCAGCCGGGCTGAGCTGGAGGGCCCGAAGGAAGCTGGGAATCTGCAGACGATCCCCCCGTGATGGCCATTCCAGCAGCTCCATCGTCCTGGGAGAGGCTCGCTCTGCCCCCGTCCGACTTCTCAGACTGGCCCTCCCGGGAGGTTCCTCACTCTTCCACTGGGGCAGGGACGGATCTGGCCAGGACTGACTGATCCTCCTGGGGATTTTGGGTGGGTGGTTGAGTTAGGCCGGCTGGCTGGCTTTTGCTCTGCTCCCGAATGGAAGAGCTGCATAAGGGAAGGTCACAAATATGCTCCAGACACTTTGTGGTAGCTGATCAGGGAGATAAACTGCATGTAAGGAAAAAATGGGGGGCGGGCAGAGACAGACAGACAGACAGACAGACAGACAGACTTCTGAAGAGGGCGGCACTTTCACTGGTTTGATCTCTGAAGTTTTCCGTCGATCAGGCTGATCCCTCTTCAGTGATTTGCTTTTACAAAATCATCCAAAGAGAAGGAAAGCGGAAGGGATTTCTTTCCTTTCCCCTTCCTCTTTTCAGGCAGCTGACACAGACTGAATGCAAATCCCTCCTTCACTGGGATCACCTGGATTTTGTGGTGGGACAGGAGGCCACACAGAAGCGACCCCTTCTCTTTATTGATTGATGAGAGTGGCCTGGACCCCCATCTTATGTGCAACATCCCTGGGTGGGTCAATGCAAAGGAATAAAATATAAAACCCAACAAAATGACAGCAACCAGAAAAAGTGAGGCTCTATGGTGCCCAGGGAGCCATTCTCCCCCTCACATCCTTTGGACTGGAGTCTCAACCTGCCCTCTGGATTTGGGGGGGGGATGAACTGGCCATTTGGGGTATCCTTATCGCCCAATAAGAGGGTGGGAGGGGGGTGCTGGGTTGCACAGAAATCCTCTTTCCCCTGGCAGGGGCAGCCGTGAGAAATGTGGGCCAATTCGGTCTTTTGGGATGGCAGCATCTGGCCGAGAGGAGCTGGAGGGATCCACCCTGTCTGGCTTGGAGGGAGGGGCCGGTGCCCTCCGAGAGAGGAGCCCTTCCAAATATCCCGGCTATTCCTGGCTTCAAAAAGGGACCACCAGCATTCCTTATCACACCTGGGGGGAACAAAAAGTGAGAGTCCTTGCAGCCTGGGGGCTAAAAGAGGACCACCTGTGCGACCCCCCCAGACCCAGGTGGGCCGAAAGCTCCCTCTGGCGAGGGTGGAGCTGGAGACCTTCCTCCCCATCCAGACCTTCCCGGCCTCCGTTCAGACTGGCTGGCTGGGCTTGGCTCCCCTGGCTCAGAGCTGGGGGAGGGGAGGTCAGAAAGACGCCCCAGTTGCCGCTCGGTGGCAGCGGATGAGGGAGGAAGACTCCGGGGAAGGGAGAGGCAGGAGGGAGGGAGGGAGAGAAGCCCAGAGAGCTGCAGGGGTCCCTTCCAAAGAGGGCAGCCGTCAGATGGGCTTGACGGGCATGATTGGCGGGTCCTGCACAGGTGAGGGGCTGATGGGGGGAGGACTGCAGGGGAAGCCTGGCTGCTCTCCAAAGAGGGGGGAGGGTCTTTGACAGGGGGGAGCATTGGAGACCCCCCCACCTTGCCCTCTGCCCCCCCACTCCCTGAATCAATAAGCAGCTTTGATTCCGGGGGGTTAATGGGGAGACAACCTCCTGGGTGTGGCTGTTTGTGCAGAATTTGTGCCTTGTTTCAGCGCCACTCTTGACTTCGGAAAAGGGGTCCAGGCGGTCCAGGGAATGAACTCCCCCCAGCAGGAGCACACGGAGTCCCAAAAGGAGGAAGAGGAGGAGGAGGAGGAGGGAATCTCTCTCCAGGGCTGCTCTTGGATAATGCACATAAATGCAGGCAGTCCTCCACTTACGACAGTACATTTAGTGACCGTTTGAAGTTACAACGGTGCTGAAAAAAGTGACTTGGGTCCATTTCTCATACTTATGACCATTGCAGCATCTCCAGGGTCACATGATTTACATCCAGATGCTTGACAATTGATTCACATTTATGACGGTCGCAGTGTCCCGGATTCACATGATCACCTTTTGCGACCGTCTGACAAGCAAAATCAGTGGGGAAGCCAGATTCACTTAACAATTGTGTTACTCACTTAACAACCGCAGTGATTCACCTAACAACTGTGGCAAGAAAAGTCATAAAGTGGGGCAAAACACAAATTTCTCCCTTAGCAACGTAGGTTTTGGGCTCCCTTCTGGTCGTAAGTGGAGGAATGCCGGGAGTAGCCATTCTGCAGCTCCCCCAGGGAGGAAGGAGAGAAATGCAGAGGATTCCTAAGCAAAGGGAGGCCTTGACTTAAAAAGATCCATTTGGGAATTACAATGGCACTGAGGGAAGTGATTGGGGACCAGTCTTCACATTTACGAACGTCGCAACATTTCCACGGTCACACGATCAACATTTGGGCCTGTGGCAGCCGGTGTGTGTTTGCCATGGTTGCCGCAGTGTCTCGGGGTCCCGTGATCCCAGTCTGCAACTCTCCCAGCCGCCTCCCAACAAACTGAGTCAATGGGGAAACTCTGTCTCACTTAACGACCTCGTGGTTCAGTTCACAACTGAAGTGATTCGCTTAATGCCGAAAGGGTAAAAAAATGGGCTCAGACTCCCTGAACAACCTGCTTGCTTCGCAAAGGAGAGCCTGATCCCTTTTTGTGGTCATAAGTCGAGGACTCCCTGCGTCCCGAGGGTTCTACGCAGGTAGTCATTGACTTATGGCCACAATTGAGCCCAAAATTTCTGTTGTTAAGTGAGACATTTGTTAAGTGAGTTTTGCCCCATTTTACAACCTTTTTTGCCTCAGTTGTTAAACGAATCACTACAGTTGATAACTGAGTCACTTGGTTGTTAAGTGAATCTGGCTTCCCCCTGGACTTTGCTGGTCAAAAGGTCGCAAAAGGGGATCACGTGAACCCCCTGGGACACTGCGACCGTCATAAATACGAGTCAATTGCCAAGCATCCAGATTGTGATCACGTGACCACGGGGATGCTGGAAAGGTCGTAAGTCTGAAAAACGGTCACTATTTCCAGGGCGGCTGCAGAAGCCCCTCCAGAGCCGCCAATTCCTTCATAGTCCAGGCAGGCGGTTGAGGAGAGTTTTTCCAATCTCCGGTCCAGGCCAATCAAAGCCTCGGCTGGTGACGTCAGGGGCTCCCCCTAACCCCATTGGCCGGAGCTCACCATGGCAACATCCAGCATCCTTGGTGGGGCTGGACCGCTGGAGTGGACGGCCGGCTCTGTGGGCCTCGCCAGGGTCTCGCTGGTCTGGGCTTGTCCGGAGGAAGAGACGGTTCCCGTGAAGGCCCATTTGGGGGAGGAGATGAGAAAGGGGGGTTCAGCCTCAGCACCCCAGAAGGGCTCCTACCTGCCGTGTCAGGAGCCTCCCTACCTGGGACCAAACTCCCCACCCACCACCTGGAAGGTGCAGGTCTCCAGAGATGGACTGGGGCCAGCCGGCCGGCAGCCATGCTTTACGCTAGGAAAAATCTGCAAGATTCAGGGGCCCCAAACGTGGCTTCAGGATGTCCCAGTTGGATGGGCCTTGGGCCCCCAAAGGTAGAAATTGACCTGGTCCAAGGATTTGGGGAAATGAAGCGAAAAGGGACACCGTTGGCCAGATATAATTATTTCCCAAACACTCTCTGCCTGGGGACTGAAGTACTTACTTATTTTTATTTTTGATAATGTTGACTTTTATCCCACCTTTATTATTTCTCTAAATAGGTCAAGGCAATGAACATAACTTGGGCTCCATCCTTCCCTCAACAACAACCTTGTGAGGTGGGCTAAGGCTGAGAGAGAGAGAGACCGTCTCAAAGTCACACGCCTGGCTTTCCTGCTGAAGATGGAAATTGTAAGTAATGGGGGGGTGTCCATCTTAATTCGAATGGTCACCCCCTTCTCCAGTCATCAGAAACACCAAAGCCAGGCCAGAGATGGCCAGAGTGACCGATGGAGGATTCCGGCTCCTTTGGAGGGTTTCAAGAGATGATCTGCCTTGAACTGGAGTCAGGATCAAATGGGAGTCAGAGTAGTTTGAAAAGAGATCAATATTGATGGATTATGTGGGTGTTTCTCAAACATGGCCATTTTAAAGGCCTATGTGGACTTCATCTCCCAGAATTCCCTCGCAAGCCAGCTGGATTCTGGGGGTGAAGGCCACAGATGCCTTAAAGGGGCCAAGTTTGTGATTTTTAGACAAAGTTGTTACAATTTAATGAATGTGTGACGAGATTAAGGCTACAATGAAAAGGAAATAGACAATAGAAGCCTAGAGCTGAAAGGGACCTTGAAGGTCATCTGACTGACTGACTGACTGATGACTGACTGACTGACTGACTGATGGATTGATTAATATCACCAAGTTGGTGTTGACTCTCAGCAGCCACATAGATAGATTTTCCCCATGGAGATCTGTCCCCAGTCTGCTCCTCCGGGTCTCCCAACCTGCCCCAATCCCCACTATAGCTGCTTCCTGGGGATCCTTCTCTTCCTCCCTTTCCTTCACTTTTCCCAACATGGCAGACTTCTCCAGGGAATTCGGTCTGCATTGATTGACAGCACTGAAGTCAGTGTGGACTCTGAGTGACCACAGAGGCAGATGGATGACCTGTCCCCAGTCCGGACTTTCAGGTCTCCCCAAAGTTCACCCATCAACACGGTAATCAAATCCACTAATCTTACCCCAAATTGTCCTCTCCTTCTCTTTCCTTCCACCTTTCCCAGCATTAGGAACATCTCCAGAGAGCTGGTTTTCTCTTGATGTGCCCTCAGATAGGCTATTTTGAAGCTGGTGCTGTGTGGCTGAGAACTGATCCGGGTAGATTATATCTAAAGGGCCCTTTGGCAGGAGACCCCCCTGCAGATTGTCCGTTGGTTCTTAACTCCCGCTGCATCTCATGCTAGCAGAAGATGATGGACTCCAAAAGTGTAGGAAAAAGCCAGAGTGGAGAAGGCAAGTTAGCAAAACTAGCCCTGATCTGAGAGAGGATGTGATTGATGTGTCTCTCCATTTCTCAAACAGGTCGGCAACAAGGAGGAAATGGTCATACCGTCAATATCCTTGGGTGATCTCTCAGTGACCACTGATGGTCCCAACCTCCAGGCTGATGAGCTGAGAGATTCCTTTGACTTCCAGACCCAGGAATTCCAGAGAGACGATCAATGGATGGAAGAGCAGCACGGCTGTCTCCAGCAGACACTGGATCAACAAGACCACCATGGAAGACCTGCAGAAAACCTGAAGAAGATCATGCCATCAGTTAGAGGAGAACAAATCTTTGGTGAACTACATTGAAGAACTCCACAAAGAACCGTGCGACGTCACTAGCCAAGTGTCCACCTCAACCAAGAGAAGGCTGACTCTGAGAAGGACCTCGAAGAGGCGAGGAACCTTCGGCCAGAAGTCAAGCAGCACCTCCAGAGTCTGCAGCATGAACTGGCTGAGATGGACCTCAGTTTCCTGTGGAGAAGAGCCACTCCAGCCAACTGAAGGAGAAAGTCACCCCTCTTCAGAATATGGGGGGAAACAAGAAGAAGCACCTCCAGAGTCTGCAGCAGCCACATCCCAGTTCCCAGATCCGGCTCTGGCCAGACTCACCTGGCCCACCAGGTAGCAAGTCCCCCCATCTTCTCCCAGGTACCCCAGACGGGAAACAGGACCACGTGAGGGAACTCTCCTTTATTGGAAGGGAAGAGAATCTGGCAAGGCTGAACGTACAAATCTCCCACCGACTCTTTGGAAAGCCTGGAAAGTTAGGGAAGATCCTTTCCGAGGGTCTTTCTCTGCCAGTGATGCCCCTGTGGGCTCCCCCACCTGGTCTGACCCTTCCCTGGGCAGCATCTTCTCCCTCTCCCCCCCAAGGTCATTTAGTGATTTTTATTTATTTGTTACTATCCTGCCTTTTTAATTTTATTAATAATGCAAGTAGGTGAACATATCAGACACACCTTCCTCTCCTATTTTCCTTCACAACAGCAACCCTGTGAGGTAGGTTGGGCTGAGACATAGTGACTGACCCATAGTCACCCAGCAGGCTTTGATGGCTAAGGCGGCACTTGAACTCACGATCTCCCACACTTTATTTGCACATATAATTACACTTCCATAACAGTTTGTGGGAATGCTGGTGATATACCTTGATTCTGCAAAGTATTAACAAACTGCTTCCTGACAAT
This sequence comes from Azemiops feae, assembly GCA_023970755.1. NCBI lineage: Eukaryota > Metazoa > Chordata > Lepidosauria > Squamata > Viperidae > Azemiops > Azemiops feae. Next base: position 59,788 of record JALGBA010001610.1, on the reverse strand, counting down.
TAAATGGATTGATTAATTAAGATAATTAATGCCTCATAAAATTCAGCAGGTAATAATAAAAATCGGTCCTTGGTCATTATTCTTCTATATTGTCATTAATGCAGGCGGGTAGTTGAAGAAATACGATTTTGTGATGCAACATTTATACCAACTCTTAGACAAAGCTATTTTGTTGTTGTTTTAAAAATACCCAGCTTTTAGAACAGTATTTATGATTTCCTTATAGAGTGCATAAGTAAAATTCAGTAGAAAAATACATAATTTTTAGTTGTAGGACTTAACAAGCTATCCTATCTCATATAAGAACAAACGGATGGCAGCTACAATGTGAATCTTTTATTAAGATTTCTTTTGTACTTTTTCTCATATCATTTCCTTTTTTTTAAATCATTTTTTTTTAAATTCAAAACCTTAAAATACAAACTCCAAAAAATGAAAAAAAAATTATGAACAAAACCCCAAAGCTAAACAAAGCTACATTAAAAAAGTGCATAAAAAGAAAAGAGAAAAGAGACAGTTCTGGTGAGGAAACCAGGAGTCTCTCAGTGGGGAAAAAAAACCCTCCTGAGTCTGGATGCCATTTTGGGGAGAGTCGGAAAAACACTTTCCTTCCAGGAGTTCAGCAGCTGCCGGCCCTGGATGCTCAGCCGACTGTCCTGAGTCCTGCAGATCATTTTCCACCAGATGTCCAGGAATTTGAACCCCTGGCACGGCCCTTGCTGACCTGGGCAGCTAGATAACCAGTGTGGGTTCCTGTAATGTATGTTTCTCCATATTGTTTATGGGAGAGACGCCCTTTGTAGCCCTCATCTTCCTCAGAGCACACAAGCCCCACAACCATGACAAGGTCCTGCCTCACTGGGGGATTGTGGTTCTTCACACAGTCAGCCAGATGTTGGGACTGGATGTCAGCTGTTCCAAGGACAGCTGCTTTTGGCAATTGACCGATGGTGACCTTGTCAATGTCGATGGTGCCCAAATGAGGCTGCAGTTGTTTTGGGATGACACCCCAGGCGCCGGTTAGTCCTGGGGCAAAACAAGCACAAATGTAATATTTTAATAATAATGAAATAATAAATAAGCAAGAAGCAAAAAATGGAAAAATAAAACTTAGCAACCAGGTTAATAATAAAAATTATTATTTTTTCCTCCCAGATTCCTTTCTTTTTAGCTTCCAAGGCCAACCATCCCCTCCCAAAAACCCAAAGCGGGAAATGCAAGGCAACAAAAGACACCAGGTAACCTCAAGAGAACCCAAATCCTCCCCCTTCAACTAGGACCTTCTTTTATTTTTCTTCCTACTTTTGGACAATTCCTTGGTCCAGTCACTTCTTGCAGCCTCCAAGTTGTCCACTGAGTGCAGCCACCTGTGGATTTCTGCCCCTTCCCTGGAATCCATCTAAGAATTAAATAACAACAACAATAATAATCATATAATATCTTTAAAATGGAAAAATGAAGAAAAACTAGTCTTTACTAGGTAAAAGAGGTAAAACATAGAAAGAACGGTTGCAGGAATTGGGTATGTCTAGTTTAATGAAGAGAAGGACGAGGGGGGACATGATACCAGTGTTCCAATATCTCAGGGGCTGCCCCAAAGAAGAGGGAGTCAAGCTATTCTCCAAAGCACCTGAGGGCAGGACGAGAAGCAACAGATGGAAACTGATCAAGGAGAGAAGCAGCTAAGGAGAAATTTCCTGACAGTTAGAACAATTAGCCAGTGGAACAACCTGCCTCCAGAAGTTGTGAATGCTTCAACACTGGAAGTTTTTGTCTGAAATGGTATAGGGTTTCCTGCCTGAGCAGGGGGTTGGACTAGATTATCTCCACGGCCCCTTCCAACATCATCATCATTATTATTATTATTATTATTATTATTGTTGTTGTTGTTGTTATTGGAAAGGAAGAATTCTGTCCCAAATGGAAATGCCTCCCATGAAGGGAACAAAGACATTGACTTGTCTCCACTTAGAGAGGGTCTCCCTGAGGGGTGCTACATGTCCAGTTGTTGAGAATCGTTGTGGGTAACTTTAGCATTATATACTTTAATAAATGAAAAGAAAGCTGGATAGATATGTTTTTTTAAGTTTAAGCAGCAAATGCAATAGCTGAAAGCATTTTATTTATTTCTATAATTTTTGCCTAATTTCCTGCAGAAACTCAAATCAAATAACATATAAAACATAACTATTTAAACCAAATCATCCTGGAGAGGCTTTGAAAATTGCCTTAGATTGGCACCCAGCTTTGAAATTTTATTAACTTTTTATTAGATTGTGTGTAGAACTTTGACAGATGCAGGAGCCCTAAAAGGTTTTATTTTCCCCACCCAGGTCAGTTACAGGCTGTCCTCGACTTACGGCCGTCTGTTTAATAATGCTTCAAAGTTACCATGGCCTTGGATAAAGTAACTTACAACCTGTTCTCGCACTTACGACCGTCGCAACATCCCTGTGGTCACGTGATCACAATTTGGGCTCTTGGTACTATGACTGGTTCAGCATTCTGCAGTCACCTGATCACCATCTGTGACTCTTTTTTGCCAGTTTTGGGGAAGCCGGAGTTGCTTAATCACAGCCTGATTCGCTTCATACCCACTCGCTTAATGACAGCGGTGATTCACTTAACAACCTTCATAAAATCAGGTCCAACTTGGCTCGTGACCTCAGCAATTTACAACCCAATTGTGGTTGTAAGTTTAGAGAGGGGAAGGAATGGGCAGGAGAAAATCCTTCCCTTCCAGGGATCGGATGAGAATCCTCCTTGCTCCCAGGACAATCTCTGAAGTATTGAGGAGGTCAACGGGGGGGGGGCAACCTCTCTCCTCCCTCCAGACCCAGCTTGGAATCGACAGAGCCCTGCGCCTCATAGGCTGGCAGGACACGGATTTCGGATTTCAGGTGTCCTGGACCTCCCAAGCCTGAAGCTTCCCTTTCCTGGCTACGACCGGGCGCTTGGCAACCAGCCTGTGCGCACGAGGGTTGGAGCATCCTGGGGTGATGTGATCACCCTTTGCAACTTTCCCAGCCAGCTTCTGACAATTAAAGTCAATGGGAGAAGCTGGACTCACTTAATGACAGTGGCGAAAGAGGTTGTAAAATCAGGCGTGGTCACATGGTGACTCTCTTAACAGCCATATTGCTTAGTGAGAGAAATTCCAGTCCCAACTATGGTCATAAGCCGAGATCTACCCGTACTTATGGCTCTGCAGTCTTAAGGAGAAATAACTTTAAATGTCTCAAATTCTTTCCAATCACTCTGACACAGCCCTGCACTCTCCAGTTTCCACAATGACTCCATATCAGTTGTCCAACAATTTCCAGGACAAGGACCTGAAAATGCCCATCCCTAAGGCTGCCCTTTTAGGTATCTCAAGAAAAATATGGGATGGCGTTGAAGGACACGTGTGCCTGCCTCATCCCTTCATCCATTGAGGCAAAGCGTCTGCAGCCTTGGTCCAAAACGTTTAAAGCCCCAAGGCCTCCATCATTAAGCTACTGTGTCTCTAGAGCAGTGTTTCTCAATAAGAGTAACCTGGTTCTAAATGTTAATAAAACAAAGGAGATCACTGTAGATTTTAGAAAGAGCCGGCATAGTTATGCTCCACTCAGTATCAAGGATGCAGATGTAGAGGTGGTCAACAGTGTTAATTATCTGGGGCTGCAGATAACTAACAATCTGACTTGGTCTCTCCACACGTCATCCTTAGTGAAGCGTGCAAACCAGTGTCTGCATTTCCTGCGTCGGATGAGGAGATCACATCTTTCTCCTCCTGTCCTGGCCACTTTTTACACAGGCAGGATTGGGAGCGTTTTAGCAAACTGCATCACTGTTTGGTCTGGTGGCAGCAGAGCCTCAGATAGAAGGTCCACACAGAGAGTGGTGAGGACAGCCGAGAAGATCGTAGGAAGCTCGTTTCCGTTATCCAGGACGCTGCTTACAAGCGCTCCTGTGTGCTTAGAGCTCCGAGCATAGTTAGGGATCCCACACCCCCACTTCACGGCCTGTTCCTGTTGCTCCCCTCCGGGAGGAGGTTTCCGAATATTTCCAGCAGGACTAGCAGATTCTGTAACCACTTTGTTCCCTGTGCCATCCGTCTGGTAAACTCACAAGATGCGTTTTTGTCGCCATGTACATGTATACATCTGAACTAGACTGTGTTGTTTTCTGTGTCATAGAATATATGTGGGTCTGTGGATATATGCATTTTTTTTTGTCTTATTGATGTAGTAATATATTGGAGATGGTGTGGGATTTGTTGTCTAGTTTGGAATAAACAATCACCAGCCAAAAGTTCCAAAAGAAAACAATAGTATTTTATTTTTACTACTTTGCAAAGAGGGTGTATCACGTACTCGCAGGTACAGTGGACACACCTGAAATCATCAATACAATTGCTTTATATTCCCTATAACCATCACAAATTTACCTCCCACGTTTCCCTCATTGGCTGAGTACTTAGGCCGTCACAACCTATCTGAAGCGCCTAAAGTGAATACATTATTCCCCATGCATGATTACATCTCCCACTCCTCAATTCTATCACCCCCTGCTCTTATTTACAAATGACCTTTTATAGCTATTAGTTCCTGTGGGCTGCCTCTGAATCAATCATTGTGCCAACTAATTCTGGTTAAAGCTAGTTTTGAGCATTGCAGGGGCCTCAGATCCTGGCTCCTACGTTCAGTTTCCATGCTTAAGCAGAATTCATGAGATCAGAAATATATACATTGGATTCTTCCAAGGGTTAGCCTGCCCTTCTAGTTTCTGCAAAAACAATAGGTTCTTTTTCCCACAGTGCTGACCCTTTTGAGAGCTGTATGCAATGAAACTTCATTTTAATGTATGCCAATGTGACATGTAAAAATCCCAAATTTTGATACTCACAATACGAAGACAAGTCTGGTTAACAAAACAAAGTTTTATTGGAGAAACACATAAAAATAATAAGAAGAAAAGAGAGGCATTTGCAAACGCAGCCTCCTGGACCCTTGCCAAGTTGGATTGAGTTCCAAGAGCGCAAAGAGCAGGTTCCAAGTTTTGCATTTTATACTTTTTACAATGCACCTCACATCTAAGAAGCTCTTTCAACTCCCCTTATTCATCCCCTTAATCATTCTTTGAAGTTAATCATTCTTTGAAGTTGTTTTTACACTTAAAGAGTCATTCTGACAGTTCCTTCCAATTTCCGTCCATCCGGGTCATAATTAATTATCTTTGCTGATTACCATTTGTAGTCAGTTTACATAGGCAGGAAACAGTAAACATTCCTTCTCATACATTGGCATTGCATTGCTACATTTACACTACATACTACATTAATACATTTGTGCTAAACATACAGTCTCATACATTGTTACATTGGAGCTTTATTGTTACATTATATAAAAGAATAACTTTTATTTCCTTCACCAATTAGTGTACATTTAAAGTGACAATAAAGTTATTTCTATTCTATTCTATTCTGTTCTGTTTTATCCTGTTCTATCCTGTTCTATCCTGTTCTGTCCTATCCTATCCTATCCTATCCTATCCTATCCTATCCTATCCTATCCTATCCTATCCTATCCTATCCTATCCTATCCTATTCTATTCTATTCTATTCTATTCTATTCTATTCTATTCTATTCTATTCTATTCTATTCTGCTATCAACTGTGATAACATTAAGATGGACGTCTGGAAATGGAGTCATGGCAACTGGATTTATTTTTTATTAGGTGAGAGGTTTTGCTGCTTCTCCAAGCAGTTTCTTTGGTCTGAAACACTTGGATAGGGGGATTCTGGGTAGGCAGAGAGCCGTTGGAATGTACCAACTCCTGAAATTCTTAGGGGTTGTTATGTGTTCATGGCCTTGATCTTCCTGGGGGCTGATGAGAGAGCAGCCCAGAAAATGGGGGACAAGTTGTGTCTGAGGCCTCCATCTCTATTGAGGGAAGGAGTCTCCGCTTTGGCCCAAATGGATTCCCTCACTCCTCTCTCAAGCCATCCATCTTCCCTGTCCAGAATGTGGGTGTCCTGTCCCCTCCGAGCCAAGGCAGGAGTTTCTTTCCTTTGGGGCTTCTTTCCCGCCTGATCCGATGATGGCCAGGAAAGGTCGGATGCTCCTCATGAGCCCCAGGAAGGGACCCCAGAGAGAGAAAAGGGGGAAGAAAGGACATCAAAGCACCTCCAGGGCAATTATGAAGGGTGAGAGCAAAAGAGATGCTGCTTCTCTCATTCTGCAGCTTTTGGGAAACGGTAAATCAGCCAGCAGTGTGTGGCAGCAGCCAAAAATGCTAATGCAATCCTTGGTTGTATAAACAGGGATAGAATCCAAATCACGTTAAGTTTTAGTATCACTTTATAAATCCTTAGTAAGACCACGATAGCAGTATTCCGGTATTTGAGGGGCTGCCACAAAGAAGAGGGGGTCAGCTTATTTTCCAAAGCACCAGAAGGCAGAACAAGAAACCATGGATGGAAACTAATCAAGCAACCCGGAATTAAGGCGAAACTTCCTAACAGTGTGGACAATTAACCAGTGGAACAGCTTTGCCTTCAGAAGCTGCAGGTGCTTCATCACTAGAGTTTTTAAGAAAAGACTGGACAGCCACCCATCTGAAATGCTATAGGTTCTCCTGCTTGAGCAGGGGGTTGGACTAGATGACCTCCAAGGTCCTTCCAGCTCTATTCTGATTCAAAATAGACTCATACAATTTTTCCTCTGCATATAGCTTTGTATATATCATCCCAAACTATGGACTATCAAGGACATTTTAGATTCCTTGAAACCCATTAAATTAATTACATGGAATTACATTCCTGAAAAAAAAAATCCAGAGGCTTTAGGTTTTCTATTTCACTTTTATTATTAGATTTTCCATTGTGTTCAGATCCAGCCTTGGTAAAATCCTGTGACATTTGGGGAGGAACCTGCAGCCCAGCAGCCTGGAGGCCCAGAGGGAGGAGACCTTCCCCGGCTGACATGCATTGGGCAACCAGAGAGCCGAAAAGCAGGTGGCCCCTTTATTGCTTGGCTCAAAATCCAGGCCAATCCCCCCTGCTTAATTCTATTCACAGGCAGTCCTTGACTTACAACCACAGTTGGGACTGGAATTTCTGTCATCAGTCATTGCAGTCATCAAGTCGAAGCAGACCCAATTTACGACAATTTTCATGGAGGCCATTATGCAAATCAGGTGCTCTTTCTGATCCGGTTCAGGCAGGAACAGCGAATCGCAGAAACTCCCTCCTGCTTCACCTGGACCCAAATCTCCCTCCGGCTTCCTCTGGGAAACCAGGGAGCCATTCCCAGGGCGGGTGTTGAGGGAGGGGTTCAACCCGGGGGAGGGTCTGTCTGTCTGTCAAAGACCTCATGCAACCATGGCAGTTTTAGCATGAATTAAGGATATTCTGGGGAGTCCCACAAACTGATTTATCCTTTTAGAGGTACACAGCACAGGAAGTCCTCGACTTTCAACCACAATAGGGACAGAGAAATTCATCGTACAGGGAGACGTCGCCTGACCATGACTTGCAACCTTCCCCATTGACTTCGCTTGTTGGGAGCCTCTGAGAAGAGTGCAAGTGGCCACCAGGTAACCCTGTGTGAGGCTGCAACTATCATCAATGTGGGCCAATTGCCAAACACCTGGATTGCGATCACGTGACTGTAATGATCTGCTTCCAAGTTGCATTTTTCAGCTTTGCCACAACTTTCAACAATTGCTAAATGAATGGCCATAAGTCAAGGACTACCTGTATTGCAGACATCCAGAGAATCATACAATGTGAGCTGTGAAAGGCACCTTCATGATCATCTAGTCCAACCCTCTCCCCATTGCAGGAACCTAGTGTCACAAATACACAATTTACATAGACCAATCTCTCATTGTTGCATTTTAATGGGATTTTCTTTATTTTTATCAGGGATGAGAATTATTCAGAGCCAGATCTGACGTTACTGCCGGGAACCGGACGTGACCTGGAAGCAGTCATATCCGACTCAATCGGGACCTCAGAGGCCCGAGGAAAAGCAGCCAAACGGGCAAGAGGAGAAGCCATTTCAGTCTCATGGGTGGAAAGAGGAAGAGGAGTTCCCTCACTTCCCATCAAAGGATCCCCCTGGGGGGGAATCATCTCAATGCGTGGAGTGTGGAGCTCTACCATAGACTTCTGTAGATCTTGAATGCCTTGAACAGATGCTTCCAGACATTTCTGCACATTTAAATGAGATGTCTCTGCCCCTTTTTCTTGGAGAAGAGTTATGGATACATCAAGCCAACCATTCGCATCCTCTCCTGGAAGCTTCAGGACCTTCCTTTTGACTGTTGATCAGGGATGCCTTGAGCCATTCTGCCAGGGAGTCTCTGGATGGCTTCAAAGAATCTTCCTTCCGGCTTTCCAGAGATCCCTGGAGCCATCCCAGGACATTTGGGCTGGCTTCTCTGGAGGTCTTGGCCTTCAGCTTCTCCAGCGAGGCTTTCACCCATAACATTTGCAGTTGGTATTTCAGCAGTTGAGGCTTCCTTGGTTCAAGCGTCTTGTTTCCACCTGGGTCTTTCTTGGACTCTGTCTGGGTTGCCGGCTGGTCTCTCGGTTCCAGTGGCCTAAGCCCAAGCCGTGAGCCATTCTGCCAGGGAGTCTCTGCATGGCTTAGAAGAAGCCTCTGTCAGGCTTTCCAGAGAAGCCATCCCAGGATATTTTGCATGAATTCTGTGGCTGTCTTGGCTTTGAGATTCTCCGCAGACATTTTCAGCTGTTCCTCCTTCAGTTTATAGGGCAGCATTGGAGGTTTCATTTCTTCAGGAGTTTCTCTCCTGTCTTCCCGTTTTGTAATGTCTGCCCTTGTGTTTCTTTTGGACTCTGTAACACTGTTAAGCGGTACCAACTGGTCTCTGTACTTCAGAAACCTACAGGAGTTCTTCCTCGGTTCTTCCTCTCTAGAAAAATCAGGAGGTTTGAGATGAATTTGGGCCAACAGCCAAATATTCTTAGTTAACAACAATATCAACTCCAAAAGGATATAAATATTTTTGGGCAGCAGGAATCCCATTCACTTCCATGAGACTTGCTCCTAGATTTGCATATGTAGGATTAAAAGTGAATAAGACATAATTCATTAATTTCTTTCCCCCTTTTAGTTTTTTTTTTGTATGGGAGGGAGATATTACTTTCAGTATTTGGTCAATTACTGAAGAATGCTACATGGAACAGCTAATAATGTTACATCGTCCTAAAAAATCCACTGAAATTTTATCTAAATTCCCCTTGTGGGAGACATTTTTATTTCTCCATGTGAAATCCATCAATTCCCCAATGGGATTTCAACTGTACTTGGGGGGGGAGGGGGTACAACATTGGATCTCCTGAGTATAAACGACGTAGCTATGAAGATCCCCAGTGAAGGGAGGGAGCTAAGGAGAATTTAATATCAAATTCTGGAAGAGAAAGTCAGGGTTGCTGTCTAAAAGTTTCTCACCTGCTCAATCTTTCCCTAAAGTCTTTTTCCATGGCTTCTTTGGTTTCAATATGACGGATGTTTTCAAACCTCAGGGTGTCCATTTTTAATTGAAGCTCAAGCCTCTCTTCAACTATGGTGTTCAGTATCGTGATGTTTCTGTAAATTATGAACACCAGAGAAAATTAGCCTTCTAATGTTTTTAGTTCCATCGCCAAGCATAATTTAAGTTCTTAATAATTTTTACACTGCATTTGTTTTTGTCTTATAAACATATACATACATACACACATATATACTGTGTTTGTATAGATGGATGAGAGATAGATATAGATAGGTATAGATATCTATATCTTTTATTCTGTATGTTGTTTATATCTGGCCTCAGGGTTCTAGTAAATAAATCTGAATTTGACAGAATAAGTCAGCATTGCTTTTCCAAATATTTCTCACCTCTCCAGCTGTCCGTTCAACTCGCGGTTTTCTCTGAGGAGCTCCTGGTTCTCCCCAGCTTGATGCAGGACTCTGCAGCGGAGATGTTCTTTTCCTCCTGCCCTTTCTGGAGGTGTTCTTCCAAATCTTTTATTCTGTAAAATATGAAGACAAGAGTGAAATTAGCCCCCCAAGGGTTTTACTTGAATTTACTTGCTTTTGTCTTATAAACATAAACATACACGTACACGTACATACACATCCAGGGGAGGGAGCTAAATAGAATCGAATATGAAATCCTGGACCAGAAAGTCAGGGTTGCTATCTGGAAATTCCTCACCTGCTCAGTCTCTCCTCCAGCTCTTTGCCCCAGTTCTTCTATTTGGTGAACAAGCTGCGTGTTTTCACGCAGGAGCTCCTCATTTGGTGAAAACTTACTTTCCATTCTGCAATGGAGACTCTGATTCTCCTGTCTGAGCTGGGCCATTTGCTCCCCTAAAATGTTTATTCTGCATTCATTATTTTCTCTGAGGAGTTCCGCCTTCTCCCCATCTTGTTTTTGAACCCTGCAACTCAGATCTTGATTCTCTTTTCTGAGCTTGTCTATCTGCCTAGACGCATCCGAAATATTTCTTCTGTAAAATATCAAAACCCGAGTAAAATTAGCTTCCTTGGGTTTGTTACTTGAATCATCAGACCTGTTTAAATACCCGGCATTTTGTTTGTTATACATAGCCTTACAATTTAACGTAAGGCTCCGTATAATTTTGCTATGTTTGGAACAAGTTGAAAAGAGTCAGGTCTTATTTTCCCCCAACCTTGTTCCGGGCAATGTAATTCAACCTGGAACCATGTATAATATACGTCCAGGGGAGAGAGAGCTACGAAGGATTTAAGATGAAATTCTGGAGGAAAAGTCAGGGTTGCTATCTAAAAATTGCTCAACTGCTCAGTTTTTTCTTCAAAATCTTTGCAAAGCTCCTCCTTTTCTGCAATGAGTTGGATATTTTTTCACCCTAAGCTCCTTGTGAAGTAGATAATAAGTCTCTTATTTTCAATTTGGAGATTTATCCTACCTCTTCTTGCAGACTTTCCTGTTTTTAGTCTTCTTACAAAGTTGCCTGCCATGCCGCCAAACAATTAGTACTTAGGAGATCAAGTACTAGCATTAACACTTTATTCGGAAAATCAGAATGTAGGTTTTGGGGTGGGTGAGGATATCTGAGGGCTTTCTCTAGAAGTGGGTCTTCCTGCTGCCCTCCATCCCCCACCCCAGAAAAAAGGGCAAAAGGCCAAAGGTGGAGGAGGAGACGTTCTGAGCAAGGGAGGATGGGCCTGGATCTCTGCTGCTGTTAATCTTAGTCTTAAATTGCTCACCTGCTCAGTTTCTCTTCAAAACCTTTGCAGAGCTCCCCCTTTTCTGCAATGAGTTGGATATTTTTCACCCTCCTTGTTCTTCAACTGGAGCTCCTCTTTTTCTTAAAGCAGCCTTGACATTTCCATTGCATTCCCGTAAATTACGAAGAACAGAGAGAAATTGGCCCCCTTCCTTTTTTTACTTGAAACATGAAACTTTTTCTTAAAATTAAAAAAAATATTAAACATAACTCTGTGTGTTTTGTGTGTGTCTCTCTCTGTGTATAAAAATCCAGTTTTTCTATTTCTGCTACAACAATCAGCAGTTTCTCCTTACAGCAGGAAACAATGCTTCAACCATTTATTGGGTATATTAGAAACAGTAAAAGTGACAAATCAGTAAATTTTCATGGACTTGAGCTACACCTGAATACTTATACAGCACATTCTTCTACTTTTTTATTGTCATATTTCCCCCCCCTAAAAGGTTTCAGATTGCAGGATCCAATCTGGGTCGGTCACCAGGACCAGAGGTTCAGCCTTCCGAGCTTTCAGACTCCTGCTGGAACCCATCCCCAGGGAGCTTCTCTCTCCCAGAATGTGTGCATTGGGCTCTTCTATACACAGCATGGTTGTATGTGGCTTTTTATTTGTTGATTAGGGTGTTGATGGCCAACTATTAAGTCGTTGGCTGTTGGCTCCTCTCAGTTCCTAAGTACCTGATAAACTGGTGGTAAATCAGCACTTCCGTTGACTGACAAGGGGTCCGTTTCCCAGGCTTCAATCATTTCCCTGGCTATTTTTGTACCTGCTCCACTGACAATCTTAATGTATGTCCTTGTTTGTTGCAATATGAGGCTACCAATGAGTTCAGGTCTCCTCGTCTGACCGCTCTCTTGAGTTCTTACAGTCTGGTGGTTAGCTTCCTCCACGTCTGTCCTACATGGTCACAGGGGCAATCCATGCAGGGGATCCGGTAGATTAATTAGAAGTATCTCCCACCTCCAAGCAAATTTTGCAATGCATGATTTGTCCTCACGTGGTAGCCTCTGGACGGTATGCAATGCCCGCTTGCAGATCTCAGAAGCTGCCTTCTACTCCTTCCAAAATGTTTTTGATGTATGGCAGGGTGTGCCATATAGTTGGTCTTGTTCCTTCTTTTCTTTTCCTTTTCTTTTCTTTTCTTTTCTTTTTTTTCTTTCTTTCTTTCTTTCTTTCTTTCTTTCTTTCTTTCTTTCTTTCTTTCTTTCTTTTTTTCTTTCTTTCTTTCTTTCTTTCTTTCTTTCTTTCTTTCTTTCTTTCTTTCTTTCTTTCTTTCTTTCTTTCTTTCTTTCTTTCTTTCTTTCTTTCTTTCTTTCTTTCTCACCCTTGTGTGTTGTGCAGGCATCTTGTAATAAATGCTTGTGGGCACCCATTCTGCCTGAATTGTTCACACAGGTACCTGCTCTCCAGTTGTTTAGCTTGCTGGGCACTACAGTGGGTTCTCGCCCTGCCATACAGTGTTTCTGACACGACTCATTTTGTGTGACAGTGGATGGTTACTGTTGAAACTAAGAATGCCTAGAGTGTCGGTGACCTTGCGATAAACCATGGTTTCTAGGCTTCCATCTTCCTACCAGTTGACATCTAAAAATGGCAATTGTCTAGCTGTTTCTTCCTCTGTTGTGTATTGTCTGTGTGGGAAGATGGAGTTCAGTAGGGTATGGAAGTCTTTCAGTGCATTTCTTTTGTTGATGACACACATGTCATCCATCTAGTGGCACCAAAATTTAGGTGTGGTTTTAAAATACACGGTGTTCTAGTTCATGCAGGATAGTTTCTGCAATGACTCCTGATATTGGGGATCCCATCGACACCCCTTTTATTTGCTCATACATTTCCCCTTTGAAACTGAAGAAGGCATGTTGGCAGTACTGGAGTAGCTTCACAATTTGTGTCCTGGTTAGGTTGTTCTGATCTGTGTTGCATCTTCTTCTAGTTTTGTCTCTATTACTTCGTATGGTAGATGGGGAGGGAGGGATGTAAATAGGGACACTATGTCAAGGGAGACCAGGATCTCATCAGGAGCCACATTTAAGCCCTGTAGTTTTGTCGCAACTTGTGTGGATGATGTGACTGTGCTGTTTGAGGGTGGGGCCCGAAGCTTCAGTGTTGTGCCAGCCATCTAGCCAGATTGTAGGTATGGGTATCTCACACTGCTACAATAGGTCTGAGGGGGACTCCTGTTTTGTGTATCTTGGGGAGTTCAAATGCCTTCATTTCATAATCTGTGTGGTTCATCACCACCGTTGAGAAGCCTTTGTCTGACAGTAAAATAATAATATCCTGATCTTGTTTCAGGTCTTTCAAGATGCGTTGCTCCGTTGGGCTGAGCGTGTTCTTTGGTTTTTGTGTGACCACCATTGCTGATACTTTTTGTCTGATAGCATTTTTTTAAAAAAAAATATTATTAGTTTACAGCATAAAATACAAAAATACAAAAGCAAATAGTAGAACACAAAGGGGAGGGGAAGGGAAAAAGAAGTGTGGAAGATATCTCAATTCAGTTCCAATTCAGTTCCAATATCTCAGGGGCTGCCACAAAGAAAAGGGAGTCAAGCTATTCTTCAAAGCGCCTGAAGGCAGGACAAGAAACAACAGGTGGAAACTAATCAAGGGGAGAAGCGACCTGGAACTAAGGAGAAAATTCCTGACTGTTAGAACAATTAACCAGTGGAACAACCTGCCTCTAGAAGCTGTGAATGCTCCAACACTGGAAGTTTTTAAGAAGAGACTGGACAGCCATTTGTCTGAAATGGTATAGGGTTTCCTGCCTGAGCAGGGGGTTGGACTAGATGACCTCTAAGGTCACTCTCAACATTATTATTATTATTATTGATCATCGCACAGTCAGCCAGATGTTCAGACTGGATTTGGCATTTTTTGTCTACCTATCGAGTCCTTACCAAGGACCTGGGATAGGCAGATGTGGATGTTTGATGGTATTACAGATATCGTCGCAGGATGGAAGCAGTTCCTAGTAAGGCCGCCTTTTGCAATTAACTAGTGGCGAATTTGTCAATGCCAGTGGTATTCAAGTGATGCTCCAGTTGTTTTGGGATTGCACCCAAGGCGCCTGTTACTATTGGTACTACCCTTGCTTGCCTTTGCCACAGTCTTTCTATTTCTGTTTGTAGGTCTTTGTATTTTGTTATCTTCTCCAGTTCTTTCTCGTCTATTCTGCTGTCTCCAGGCACTGCCACGTCCACTATCCAGACTTTTTTGTCTTTCTTATCGACAATTGTTAAGTCTGGGGTGTTATGTTGCAGGTGCTTGTCTGTTTGAATTCTGAAGTCCCAGAGCAGTTTAACTTTATCATTTTCTATGACTTTCTCTATTTTATGATCCCACCAGTTCTTGCTTATAGGCAAATGATATTTCTTGCAGATCTTCCAATGCACCATTGTTGCTATTTTGTCATGCCGCTGCTTGTAATCAGTCTGTGCGATCTTCTTGCAGCAGCTTACCAGGTGGTCCACTGTTTCTTCAGCATCTTTGCATAGGCGGCACTTACTGTCTGTTGCTGTCTTCTTAATTTTGACTTTGTATGCATTTGTCCTTAAGGCTTGGTCCTGTGCAGCCAGAATTATCATCCACATTTCATTCCTTTGCCATCCTTTCTTTCATGATTCTATTCCACCATTTTTGTGATATTAATGTAACCCGCAGCTAGTTGTCCCTCGGCTAGTTGGCCACCGAAAGTTGGCCGTGGCGAGTTGTCACATAGACCCTTTCCCTTAATGGCCAGCTGGTCAGATTCTTGTAGAGAGCTTAAGCTTGCAATAAATCTTCATGCTCATTTTGAAGTGACTGAATCTTTACAGAATAACAGCGTTGGAAGGGACCTTGTAGGTCATCTAGTCCAGCCACCTGCTCAGGCAGGAGACCCTATGCCATTTCTGACAAGTGACTGTCCAGTCTCTTCTTGAAAGCCTCCAGTGATGGAGCACCCACAACTTCAGAAGGGAAGTCGTTCCACTGATTAATTGTTCTTACTGTTAGGAAATTCCTCCTTAGTTCTAGGTTGATTCTCTCCTTCATCAGTTTCCATCCAATGTTCCTTGTCTGGCCTTCAGGTGCTTTGGAAAACAGGTTGACCCCCTCCTCTCTGTGGCAACCCCTCAAATATTGGAACACTGCTATCATGGGAGCCCTGGTCCTTCTTTTCGCTTGATTGGCCCAAAGTCACCCAGCCAGTTTTCATGCGTAAGGCAGAACTAGAACTCACTGTCTCCTGGTGATCGGCCCAAAGTCACCCAGTTGGCTTTCATGGGTAAGGTGGGACTAGAACTTACTGTCTCCTGGTGATCGGCCCAAAGTCACCTAGCCGTCTTTCATGCTTAAGATGGGACTAGAACTCACCATCTCCCTGTTTCTGGACTGGTGTCTTAACCACAACATCTAAGTGCCTTTTACCTGAAATCTATTTACTGAATTTATTTATATTTCATGTTCCCAGACACCCATCTCGAGGAGGAACTCTGGACACTGTGCAGTGTAATCAACATATGAAACAGCGTATAAAATTAGCTGTAAAATATTAAGATTAATTTAGGATGACTTTTTTTTTAAAAAAATGATAAGATTACAACATTGTGAAATTTCAAAGCAATAAAAATCCCAAGGTCTTTGAATAGGATAGAACTGGAAGGGATCCTGAAGGTCTTCTAGTCCAGCCCCCTGCTCGAGCAGGAGACCCTATACTGAGGGTATACTATATATCGGTATATAAATATTGGTGATTGTTCAACGTGGGTGAAAAAGGCAGAGGGAGGGCTCTCGTGGTACCAGCCAGCCCCGGGATTGTGTGGACCTTTGTGCCTGCCACACAAAGCCGCACAGCCAGGTTTCGACCACTTTGTAAAAGGCTAAGAGAATGGGGTCTTCCCTCCGCTCTGAGGGCAAAATGTTTCATAATACAGTAGCAGGGGTAGAGAAGACCCTCTTCCTAGACCCCACCGGCCGAAATTCTTTGACTGAGGGGGTCTGTAGCCTAAGTTCTCTGCCTGATGAAGAACGGTTGCAGGAACTGGGTTGACCCCCCTCTTCTTTGTGGCAGCCCCTCAACTACTGGATCATGTTACCCCAAGTCCTTCTTTTCTTTGGACTGGGTATGGCCAGTCCAAAGAAAAGAAGGACTTAGGGTAACCTGATCCAGTATTTGAGGGGCTGCCACAAAGAAGAGGGGGTCAACTTATTTTCCAAAGCACGAGAGGGCAGGAGAAGAAGCCATGGATGGAAACTAACTTGGAACTAAGGAGAGACTTCCTAACAGTGAGAACAATTTATCAGTGGAGCAGCTTCCTTCAGAAGTTGTGTTCATCACTGGAGGTTTTTAAGAAGAGACTGGACAGCCCCCTGTCTGAAACGGTATAGACTCTCCTGCTTGAGCAGGGGGTTGGACTAGAAGACCTCTGAGGTCCCTTCCAACTCGATTGTTCTTTGTTCTGTAATAAACAGATAAAGAACTGTACCCAAGGGGTATATCAACACCCTGAAAGAGCTCTGAGGCTGGATCAAGTCCTGGGACCTATTAAATCAATGTTCTGGATCCCAAATGGTCTCTTCGGGCTCTATTCTGATTGATTGATTGATTGATTGATTGATTGATTGATTGATTCATAGAGTGGGATGGGCTAATGTGATAGACAAAGCTGGTTCCCTAGATAGCCCAGCCCTGTACTGTGTATACCTGGATATAAAGGCAGGACGGCCTTGGAAGGTCTTCTCCCCTGGGAGAGGCTGCTCCTCTGAGACCTTTCCCTCTCAGGCACCCTTGGCAAGGCGACGGGCTCTTTCTCGCCTTGCTGGTCTTCTGCCTGAGCAGTCCCTGGAGTGGTCCTCAGGGTTGTCCTTTGGCCCAGATCGGGACGCACCAGCACTGGAAGCCGAGCCGTCTTCCTGGCCTCCGTTGGAGCTGCGGAAGACTTCACAAGGAGAGGCAGGAGCTGCGTGGCTCACCGAGTGGCTGAGTCAGGGGAAGTGGACAGGTGGCAGCCAGAGAAATGGGCTTCCTGGAGGTCCCACTGCTGCTGGTCACGATTGACCTGGAGGTTGGACTCATCGCTGTCCTTCTTCTTTAGCAACGGCAACTTGTTCAGCCTGTGACTCATCCTGCCATGAAGAATGAGGGCTAGAACTGGAAGCAGATCCTACCAATAAAGGAGAAGGTTTGTAACTCTGGGTTGAAATGAGGGATCCTTGGTGCTCCCATCTCTCTCTCTCTCTCTCTCTCTCTCTCTCTCTCTCTCTCTCGCTCTCTCTCTCTCTCTCTCTCTCTCTCATCTTTTTGTGGGTGCTTCATCACTGGAGGTTTTTAAGAAGAGACTGGACAGCCACTTGTCTGAAATGGTAGAGGATCTCCTCCTGCTTGAGCAGGGGCTTGGACTAGAAGACCTACAAGGTCCCTTCTAGCTCTTCTGATTCTGATTCTCATCTCTCTTTCTGTCACACACACACACAAAGAGAGACACAAACACAAACATCTCTCTTTCATCTGTCTGTCTGTCTGTCTATCTATCTATCTCTCTCTCTCTGCCAGCCTGCCTACCGATATCTTACAATGTTAGGCAACACAGGATCAACAGTAGAGATCTTCACGGTTCTGGGTTCTATAATCTCCCAGGACTTGAAATGGACACCTCACATTAGAAGCATCGTTAAAAAGGCACAACAAAGAATGTTCTTCCTGTGTCAACTCAGGGAGCTCAGGCTGCCCACGGAGCTGCTGATGCGGAGGAATTATGGAGTCTGCCATTTGCACCTCTATAATTGTCTGGTTTAGTACAGCAACCAAACAAGACAGACACAGACTTCAACGGATAGTTAGGACTGCAGAAAAAAATAATCACAACCAGCCTGCCTTACACTGAGGACCTGTACACTGGACGAGCCAGAAAGAGGGCTGAGGAAATTTCTACAGACCCCTCACATCCTGGACACAAACTGTTTCAACTTGTCCCCTCGGACCGCCACTATAGAGTATTGCATGCCAAAATAACTAGACATACAATTTGTTTCCTCCGTGCAATCACTCTGCTGAATACTCAATTCCCACAGCTCTGTCTCATCTTTTCTCATCTTCTCATCTTTCCTACTGTCTTCTCCTACTGGTTTCTTATGATTTATCAATTGTTGTTTCTAACTTACGATTAATGATTGTAACTGTGATTATGACCTGTGACCTGCTCTTTATATGTACACTGTGAGCTTCTGCAACAGTGACAAATTCCTTGTGTGTCCAATTGCACTTGGACAAATAAAGAATTATTCTATTCTATTCTATTCCATTCTATTCCACCCCACCCCACCCCATCCCCTATTATCTTTAATAGGAGGACAGATAATCTGCAGAATCAAGGTGCAGTCTTACCTGATCTTCTAATCTTCCAAACTTTGCAAACTTCTTCTCTTTGCTTGCTGAATTTCCACACTCATAAAAAAGCTTGTTGGCCTCCTCTCCTCTCCTCTCCTCTCCTCCGATCTTCTCCAATCCCATCCACTTCACTCTCCTCTCCAACTCAACTGAACACAACTCAACTCCTCTCCTCAACTCGCCTCAGATTTCCTGTCCTCAAGTTTGCCTTTATATATCTGCCCTCAGGGGCGACATCACAGCATTATTTATGACCTCATCGGGGGCAGCTGATATCATGACCCAAGGGGCCTCTTGCTTCCCAAAATAATGGGGATGGGATATGGAGGGTCCCCCTTGCTAGATAGATACATAAGTAGATACATAGTTACATAGATACATACAGAGACACGGTCCCTGTCAGCTCTAGGCTTCTATTGTCTATTTCCTTTTCATTGTAGCCTTAATCTCCAAAGAGGAAACATATTAGGGTTAAAACTAATAAGTGACAATAGCCTCACACATTCATTAAATTGTAACAACTTTGTGTAAAAATCACAAATTTGGCCCCTTTAAGGCATGTGTGGCCTTCAACCCCCAGAATCCAGCTGGCTTACTAGGGAATTCTGGGAGATGAAGTCCACACAGGCCTTTAAAATGGCCAGGTTTGAGAAATACCCACATAATCCATCAATATTGATCTCTTTTCAAACTACTCTGACTCCCATTTGATTCTGACTCCAGTTCAAGGCAGATCGTCTCTCGAAACCCTCCAAAGGAGTCGGAATCCTCTATGGGTCACTCTGGCCATCTCTGGCCTGGCTTTGATGTTTCTGATGACTGGAGAAGGGGGTGACCATTCGAATTAAGATGGACACCTCCCCCCCCATTACTTACAATTTCCATCTTCAGCAGGAAAGCCAGACGTGTGACTTTGAGACGGTCTCTCTCTCTCAGCCTTAGCCCACCGCACAAGGTTGTTGTTGAGGGAAGGATGGAGCCAAAGTTATGTTCATTGCCTTGACCTATTTAGAGAAATAATAAAGGTGGGATAAAAGTCAACTTTATTAAAAATAAAAATAAGTACTTCAGTCCCCAGGCGGAGAGTGTTTGGGAAATAATTATATCTGGCCAACGGTGTCCCTTTTCGCTTCATTTCCCCAAATCCTTGGACCAGGTCAATTTCTACCTTTGGGGGCCCAAGGCCCATCCAACTGGGACATCCTGAAGCCACGTTTGGGGGCCCTGAATCTTGCAGAGTTTTCCCAGCGCAAAGCATGGCTGCCGGCTGGCTGGCCCCAGTCCATCTCTGGAAACCTGCACCTTCCAGGTGGCGGGTGGGGAGTTTGGTCCCAGGTAGGGAGGCTCCTGACACGGCAGGGAGGAGCCCTTCTGGGGTGCTGGGGCTGAACCCCCTTTTCTCCTCCCCCAAATGGGCCTTCAGGGGAACCGTCTCTTCCTCCGGACAAGCCCAGACCAGCGAGACCCTGGCGAGGCCCACAGAGCCGGCCGTCCACTCCAGCGGTCCAGCCCCATCAAGGATGCTGGATGTTGCCATGGTGAGCTCCGGCCAATGGGGTTAGGGGGAGCCCCTGACGTCACCAGCCGAGGCTTTGATTGGCCTGGACCGGAGATTGGAAAAACCCTCCTCAACCGCCTGCCTGGCCTATGAAGGGATTGGCGGCTCTGGAGGGGCTTCTGCAGCCGCCCTGGAAATAGTGACCGTTTTTCAGACTTACGACCGTTGCAGCATCCCCATGGTCATGTGATCAAAATCTGGACGCTTGGCCATTGACTCGTATTTATGATGGTCGCAGTGTCCCGGGGGGGTCACGTGATCCCCTTTTGTGACCTTCTGACCAGCAAAGTCAAGGGGGAAGCCAGGTTCACTTAACAACCGGTGACTCACTTATCAACTGCAGTGATTCGCTTAACGACTGTGGCAAGAAAGGTCGTAAAATGGGGCAAAACTCACTTAACAAATGTCTCACTTAACAACAGCACCTTTGGGCTCAATTGTGGCCATAAGTCGAGGACTACCTGCATAGAACCATCGGGACGCAGAGAGTCCTCGACTTATGACCATGAAAGGGACCAGGCTCTCCTTTGCGAAGCAAGCAGGTTGTTCAGGGAGTCTGAGTCCATTTTTTGACCCTTTGGGCATTAAGCGAATCACTTCAGTTGTGAACTAAGTCACGAGGTCGTTAAGTGAGACAGAGTTTCCCCATTGACTCAGTTTGTAAGGAGGCAGCTGGGAGAGTTGCAGACTGGGATCATTGGACCCCGAGACACTGCGGCAACTGTGGCAAACAAACACCGGCTGCCACAGGCCCAAATGTTGATCGTGTGACTGTGGAAATGTTGCGACGGTCATAAGTGTGAGGACTGGTCCCCAATCACTTCCCTCGGTGCCATTGTAATTCCCAAATGGATCTTTTTAAGTCAAGGCCTCCCTTTGCTTAGGAATCCTCTGCATTTCTCTCCTTCCTCCCTGGGGGAGCTGCAGAATGGCTACTCCCGGCATTCCTCCACTTACGACCAGAAGGGAGCCCAATACCTAGGTTGCTAAGGGAGAAATTTGTGTTTTGCCCCAGTTTATGACTTTTCTTGCCACAGTTGTTAAGCGAATCACTGCGGTTGTTAAGTGAGTAACATGGTTGTTAAGTGAATCTGGCTTCCCCGCTGACTTTGCTTGTCAGATGGTTGCAAAAGGGGATCATGTGACTCCAGGACGCTGCGACGGTCAAAAATGTGAGTCAATTGTCAAGCATCTGGATGTAAATCACATGACCCTGGGGATTCTGCAATGGTCATAAGTGTGAGAAATGGACCCAAGTCACTTTTTTCAGCACCGTTGTAACTTCAAACGGTCACTAAACGTACTGTCGTAAGTGGAGGACTGCCTGCATTTATGTGCATTATCCAAGAGCAGCCCTGAAGAGAGATTCCCTCCTCCTCTCAGATGTCGGAGTCCATTTGCTCCTGCTGGGGGGGGTTCATTCCCTGGACCCCTTGGACCCCTTTGCCGAAGTCAAGAGTGTTGCTGAAACAAGACACAAATTCTGCACAAACAGCCACTCCCAGGAGGTTGTCACCCCCATTAACCCCCCAGAATCAAAGCTGCTTATTGATTCAGGGAGTGGGGGGGCAGAGGGCAAGGTTGGGGGTCTCCAATGCTCCCCCCTGTCAAAGACTCTCCCCCCTCTTTTGAGAGCAGCCAGGGTTGCCCTGCAGTCCTGCCCCCCCTCAGCCCCTCACCTTCGCAGGACCCGCCAATCATGCCCGTCAAGCCCATCGGACGGCTGCCCTCTTCGGAAGGGACCCCTGCAGCTCTCTGGGCTTCTCCTCTCCCTCCCTCCCACCTATCTCTTCCCCAGAGTCTTCCTCCCTCATCCACTGCCACCAAGCGGCAACTGGGGCGTCTTTGTGACCTCCCCTCCCCCGGCTCTGAGCCAGGGGAGCCAAGCCCAGCCAGCCAGTCTGAACGGAGGCCGGGAAGGTCTGGATGGGGAGGAAGGTCTCCAGCTCCACCCTCGCCAGAGGGAGCTTTCAGCCCACCTGGGTCTGGGGAGGTCGCACAGGTGGTCCTCTTTTAGCCCCCAGGCTGCAAGGACTCTCACTTTTTGTTCCCCCCAGGTGTGATAAGGAATGCTGGTGGTCCCTTTTTGAAGCCAGGAATAGCCGGGATATTTGGAAGGGCTCCTCTCTCGGAGGGCACCAGCCCCTCCCTCCAAGCCAGACAGGGTGGGTCCCTCCAGCTCCTCTCGGCCAGATGTTGCCATCCCAAGAGGCCGAGTTGGCCCACATTTCCCACGGCTGCCCCTGCCAGGGGAAAGAGGATTTCTGTGCAACCCAGCACCCCCCTCGCACTCTCTTATTGGGCGATAAGGACACCCCAAATGGCCGGTTCTTACCCCTCCCCCCAAATCCAGAGGGCAGGTTGAGACTCCAGTCCAAAGGATGTGAGGGGGAGAATGGCTCCCTGGGCACCATAGAGTTTTACTTTTTCTGGTTGCTGTCATTTTGTTGGGTTTTATATTTTATTCCTTTGCACCGACCCACCCAGGAATGTGGCACATAAGATGGGGGTCCAGGCCACTCTCATCAATCAATAAAGAGAAGGGGTCGCTTCTGTGTGATCTCCTGCCCCACCACAAAATCCAGCTGATCCCAGTGAAGGAGGGATTTGCATTCAGTCTGTGTCAGCTGCCCGAAAAGAGGAAGGGCAAAGGAAAGGAATCCCTTCCGCTTTCCTTCTCTTTGGATGATTTTGTAACTGCAAATAACTGAAGCGGAATCAGCCAGATCTACACAAAACTTCAGAGATCAAACCAGTGAAAACGCCGCCCTCTTCAGAAGTCTCTGTCCGTCTGTCTGTCTGTCTGTCTGTCTGTCTCTCTCTCTCTCTCCCGTTTTTCCTTACATGCAGTTTTCCTCTCTGATCAGCTGCCACAAAGTGTCTGGAGCACATTTGTGACCTTCCCTTATGCAGCTCTTCCATTCGGGAGCAGAGCGAAAGCCAGCCAGCTGGTCTAACTCAACCACCGACCCAAAATCCCCAGGAGGATCAGTCGGTCCCAGCCAGATCTGGTCCCTGCCCCAGTGGAAGAGCGAGGGACCCCGCGGGAGGGCCAGTCTGAGAAGTCGGACAGGAGGCAGAGCGAGCCTCTCCTAGTATGATGAAGCTGCTGGAACAGCCATCACGGGGGGATCGTCTGCAGATTCCCAGCTTCCTTCAGGCCCTCCAGCTCAGCCCGGCTGGGTCCACAGAGGGCTTGGCCGAGGTCCGAAGGGTGCTGGAGCCCCTCCGGGGCTGCGGGGTCCTCTGGCAGGGGCAGCAGTGGCTGCGGAGGGGGTGGCTGATCCCTGGGGCTCCTGGGGAGGAAGGGCGCCCCCTGTGGGAAGGGCCAGGCAGCGCTCCAGTGAGACCAGCGGGGGATCTCCTGGCAGACAAATTTGGGGCCGCCCAGCCAAGCGAAGCAAAAGGCAGGGGCCAAATGTGGAGCGCCTGGTGTCAACCCTGTGACTGAGCATGGCTACAGCCATTTTCCTGCTCATTCTGTGTTGCCACATAGAACGGATGGGGGAGGGGGTTTCCCAGGGGCTTCGCTAGTCATAATCATCTTTTGTCCCGTGGGAACCAAGGTCATCAGTTGTTCCCGAGCCGGCAGGCTGGGCGTTGTGGAAAAAGCCCGCCAAATGACTGCATTGGGGAACATAGTTGCTTGCATAGCTTTATGGATGGGATTTCTAACTTTGTATTGGGGAATTGTTACGTGTGTATCCAGACTTGGTTTCACTCTTCACCGTGCTGATACTTTGTAACTAATAAACATGTTCTTTGAGGAATTTTCAAAGATAAAGTTCTGCTTTATTCCTACCCGTCTGTTGGAACCATGACATCCGGCTTTTCTCGGGGGGAAGGAGGGAGCCCCCTCCCCTGCACCACCACCCCTTCAGGGCTCCTCCCACTCTCGGACCCAGGTACCGCGCTTACACCCCCGTGGCTCCTCTGGCCGCTCTCCTGGCAGGGGGTGCCACAACCTCTGGAGACGGAGGAGCCCCTGCGCGGCCCGGGGGGGAAGAGGTGAAGGGAGCACCCACCCTCCATCTCTGGAACCCGGCTGGTGGGGAGCCCCTCTGGCTGCCCATAACTCTCTACCTGCTGTGCTCCCGCCGGCTCCCGGCGAGACTCCCAGCTGACCCCAAGGAGGCTCCTGCCGGGAGGAGGCAGTGGGAGGGAAAAGGGGGCACGGGCGGCCCACGTGCCAGGGCTGGGGGTGGCACTGCCTGTCGTGGGCACCAGTGGTGGGGCGGGACAGGGGCTTGAGTGACATCTGTCTGTTCAGGTGAGGGGAGGGGGGAGCCGGGATGCGCAGAAGGAGCCTTTTGTGTTTGGGGGGCAGGAGTGCCTGGGGAGGATGCGGGAGGGAATCAAAGCCAGCTGAGGGACTTTCTGCCAATCACTGGAGTTTTAATCCCACCTTCAAAATAAAGGTGGGATTGGAGCCAAGTGACTTGGAGCCAATCATCAGGGGATGAGTTCTAGTCCTGCCTTATGGAGGAAAGTCAGCTGGCTCTGAGATCTAATCCTCAGGCATGAAAACGTCCTGAGTGACTTTGGGACAATCACCAGGAGCCTCTTGAGTTCCAGTCCTGCCTTAGTCCTTTTTTTTTTTTTTTTTTTTTTTTTTTAATATATATTTTATTAGATTTTATAAGGGAAAAGGGGTTACATCAAAGTGCTTAGGAACCACCGTGGAGGTGGGTATATTGAACATCCAAAAAAAGAGAAAAACAATCACAAATATATAGCCCAAATCAATTCATTTAAAATTCCCTAATTCCCTCATTTAGTCTTGCATATTCAAATTAATACATTTTTATATATGCTTCAAAGAATCCTATCAAATATCACTCACATTTCAATTCTAAAAATCCAAGTCCTGTTTTAAGCTTTACTAACTTACAATTACCATATTCCAATTGGCCTTAAATAGACATATTATTAACACTTTGGGTATCCTTTTTTTTTTTTTTGATAGTAATTATATCTGGTATATTATTTCCGCAGTAATATTCTTATATTTTCTTCATTAATACCATTTCTTCTCTTGTCACCCATCCCTCTTGTTCTCCTTCTATTTCAAACTAATTATCTTAAAGTAAAAATATCAAACCAACAAATAAACAAATAAATTTCTATCTAATTTAAGTATATATTCTATCAGTTCATCTATATCTATAAAAATCTTTTTAAACCAGTAAATAAAGTTTACTTCTCCAGTAATTCTCATGTCTAAAACAAAGTATTGTTACAAAGGGTATCCTCTTAGAAATTTCACATGTTCCATTAGTTATTAACTCAGTCAAAGAATCAAAGCCTTTTTAAACCCATTAAGTAAAGCTTTAAATACATTTTTAAATCTAATTCTAGGTTTCCTTCTATGCCATAATGGTTTCCATAATAAAATTCCTGTATCATCAAACCACAATGTTAAAGGGTCCATATTCTTTAACGCTTCAAATTGGTCAAAGTTCTCTTTCCTTTCTTTTAGTAGTCTTTGGATGGTAAAAGCCGTTTTATTCCATGTTATATTTGCCAGTTGTTTATCCACCTTTTCACGATTTTCAATAACTTGTATCTGAGTATCAGTCTCTGTTGATGTTAATGCTTCAGACATCTCCGTTAAAATTATTCTTTGATCCTCAGGCTTCTCCATAGATTGCGTTTGGAGTTGTATAAAGTTAGTTTGTTCTTTGGTTTCCACAGTTTCTCTCAGTGTAGTTTCATAGTTGAGTTGTTGACATGGTTCCTCTTTAGGTTGTTCATATTGTTGCTTCTTCTGTGCTGTCTTTCGGTTTATAATTTGATCTGTCCAAGTTTGAAAGTAAGAGTTCATATCCTCTGTGGCTTCCAGAATCTTTTCCAATATGAGCTCATAGTCCAGCTGTGTGTTAGGTTCCATATCAGTAATAGAAAGATTTTTTAATCTTTTAGAGAAGGCTCTATTTCGTAGAAATCAAACAAATGTTCAGCTCCAATTTTCAATACCAGCTGTGTCTTATCCTTATGCTTATCATCTTTTAAAGGTCATAGCCATTCCCAGCCATAATAAAGAAAAATATACAGTTGCAGTACCACTTTTCGACACCAGATGTCCTCAGCAGACCATCAAATCTTTTTTCTTTGTTTCCAAATTAATAGATTTTTTATTTTTCGTGTTGAAAAAAAAGAAGAAAGAAATGCCTCTCAGAGTAATAGATGCGTAATTATAGCAATGATAATCAAGAATAAAATGTTTTCAGGTCCCCTCAGTATTCCAAAATTTAAATAGTCCATACAAATTAACTGGTTTTTTTTTTTTTTTCCCAAAGCTGTTTTTCCCGAATGCTCAAACGCTGCTCCCTCACAGCAGGGAAGTAATTTAAACACAAAAGCTTTTGACAGGAGAGTAATTAGGGAAAGAAGGGGTAGGAAAGGTCTCACCCGGGTTCTCCACGGGGGTTCTTTACGCTTAGTTGTTCTTCTGGCTTTCAGCTGGTGCGACGAAGTGATCGTCCATTTTACTGGGCGATCTTTTCCTCCGACGGCCCTAAGGAGAAAAGCTTGAACTGAGGAGAGCTGCCGCTCTTCCCCAGTCAAGCAGGAGCCTCCTCAAGCGGTGGTCGCCTCTACGGGGCGACTTTCGACCCGGTTAAGGGTCTACCGGCGAAGGGAAAGCAGCCGGTGGGAGAGACGGCTCTCTCCGTGCGACTGCGCGTGCCGCGTTCCAAGACCGGAAGCCCTGCCTTAGTCCTTTTTGATTGGGGTGTGAAACTTGGAAAAAAATTCTCAGATTAATGTGGGATACCAGAATTAGGGATTCCTAGATAGTGAGATGGCTGAGTGTCCAATCTTGTGTGGTGTCATGGAGGAAAGTGAAATTGTGCGGAAACACTCGTACCATGTTGGGCAAAGCCATAAGTCTCTCCCTTCTGCTTGTGGGCAAACCAGAGGCATCTCTGTGTGGTCACTGAGAATCTTAGACTGACCTTGGTCTGATCCATCAAAGCTTTTTTTACCTGCTTAAAACGGAATTTGCAAAGGGATTTGATCAGCAATTAGAAGCTATTCTGAAACCTCAGATTGATTATCGATTCACCAGCAATCTGTGTGGCTGGAAAACAGAATAGCTTCCATGGGTGCCTCTTCCTGCAAACCTAGATTTTCCCACCCTTACGCACCTCCTTCTTGGACTGGATGAATACACAGCATTGAACGCTCCTGCTTCAGTCCAGACTACTCAGTCAATGATGCGGCTGCCTTCAGACAGGATCCCTTCAGTCTCCTCCTGGGGAAAGTCTCAGGGTCCTCCTTCCCTGGGCATCTTGTCCAACCTTTCACAGACAAGACAAGCTTGGAAGAGGAGCAGAGAAATGCTTTACGTACAAATTGTAGAGTGGAAAATTAAAGGGACTGAAAACTGCAATTTTATTTCTCTGGTTGATGAAAAGGAAAAAAAATACAGAGGAAATTTCTTAAAGCTACACACCAAAATAAAAACAATCCCAAGCTGAAATCCCAGACAGCTGTTCTGCTCAACACTTTCTGCAAAGGAGGTTTTATCAGGAAATCAAGAAAGAACTCTATAAGAGGGATGGAGATTTCCCTTCCCAGCTGAAAGCCGGTCAAACATGGCATTTCACATCATTCCAGCATCTCCTGGAGAAGATCAGGCAACCCGGTTGGTGCTTGGTTCCCACAGCTTCCTCCTGACCTCTTTTCCTACTCGCTCTCTCTCACACAGACACTTTTAGCTGCTGTCAGTAGGAAAAAGTGCCCACATTATTTTTTATAAGGTATCACATTCAGTAACAAATTCATCTGCATGACTTTCACAGAGTTCTCTTTAGCAAGATTTATTGAGCTGAAAGGAAAGGGAGCTACAAGAATTCCAGTCGTTCAACATTTTCCCATTTTGAAACACACATATATGATTTTCTTTGACTCCTGCATACTATCTAAATGGAAAGAATATATCCTTTCCAGTAAAAGGAAGTTTTAGAATTCTTCCAACGTCACATGTTATACCTCATGTTTTTATATTTATTCTAGCTGTAAGATGCTCCTTTGTGTTCAGGTCTGGCCTCAGAAGGATAATGTAGCACTTGGGGATGAAGATGCAGCCTAGCAGACCAGCACTGGAGGCCAGGATGGAGAAGACCTGAACAGCCACCATGTATTTCCCTTTGGTGCTCAGATAGGTGGGCACAAAAGTCACCCAGACACTGCAGAAGACCAGCATGCTGAAGGTGATCAGCTTGGCTTCGTTGAAGGCCCCAGGCAGATTCCTGGCCAGAAAAGCCACCGTGAAGCAGATGGCAGCCAGGAAGCCCATGTAGCTGAGGGTGACGTAGAACATGACAACAGCCCCTTCGTTGCATTGCAGGATGATCTCTCCAGGCTGGGAGTGGAGGTCAGAGTCAGGGAATGGGGGAGAAACTCCCAGCCAGAGGGAGCAGATGATCATTTGGACTGTAGAACAAAAAAGGATGATGGAGTTGGCCAACCTCTTCCCCAACCATCTCTTCACTCGGTTTCCTGGTTTTGTGGCCAGGAAAGCCAGAACCACCATGATGGTTTTGGCCAAGAGAGAAGAAATGGCAACTGAGAAGATGATGCTGAAAACCGTCTGTCTGAGAAGGCAGGTGGCTTTCCTTGGTTGACCAATGAAGAGAAAAGGAGACAAGAAGCAAAGCAGGAGGGAGACCAGGAGGATGTAGGATATGTCCTGGTTGTTGGCTTTGACAAGGGGAGTTTCTAAGTATTGAATGAAGATGATTAAGATAAGGCCTGTGTTTAGGAACAAGAGTAGAGCAAAAGAGACCAGGATGATGCCCAGAAGTTCTTCATAAGAGAGGAAGGTTATCACTTTGGGGATACATCGGACTCTGTCCATATTTGGATATTTATCATCCGGACACTTGGTGCACTTTTCTGTATCTGAGAAAGTCAAAAACCAGTATTTCTTTAATATTCTGTTTTTTTACATTTCAAGAAATACCTTTTTTTGGACAAATGTTTCAGGAACATTTTCCAAGATGTGTTGCTTAACCATTCCACAAGAAAAAAACTGATGATATAATTTTCTAATACCTATGTAGTTACAGTATCTGAAATTGGAGGATTTCTAGTTCATTTTGAATAAACAAAAAAGAGTTGAGCTTCAATGCATGTTTTAATTTGCACTTTCATCAAAATGCTGTGGATAAATCCAGTTCCACAAATCCTGACCTTTCCTCTGGTGTCACCCACCTTCCCGAGTGGAGATGGTCCCCTCCGGACAAGGAACGCAGTCGTAGCAGCAAACTGGCTCTCCTTCTCGAGCCCTTTTGACAAATCCAGGATGACAATTTTCCACACATTTGGACCGAGGCAGAGACTAAGCAGAAAAAATAGGAATGCCAAAGAAAATAGGTTAGGACTCACCATCCATGGAAAAGGAGAGGAGAAATGGACATTAGACAAGTAGATTCTGGGCTTCACTTAGGTGAACATGAAATCTCTGACTCCTTCCAATCAGGTGTAGGAGATGTGACCCTGGCAGATTCTTTCCTTAGTTCCTCCCTTTTGCATCTGGCATAACACATTGCAACAAAGTCCTTTTGTTGCAGAAAACCACAGGACTCAGACCACGGAATCAAAAGAAGTTGGTTTATTTGCGCAAAGGTTCAGAGCAAAAATCATAACAACCTCTGAACACCTTCTCATGGAACAACAAGTACATATATACTCTTCAGAAACAGCAAAACACGGAAATGTAACTTGTTAGCATTGATTGGTTACTTGAATGACAGCCCCCTGTTGCTATGCTAGAATAGCGAAATATCTTGTCCCCCTCTTATGGATCGAGGTTACAGGTATCTTGCCAAAGCATCTAAATTTCTTAAGATTTCCTGCAGTTCGTTTGTGGTTAGCTACCAGTCGAGAGCGAGACATAGAAACGAGACATATGTGGTTACTTGCAACAGAGCCTCAAGCTTGACACTCATATGTGACCGACAGATGAACTTGTGGTTTGACATTTTTCACTTCCTTTTTGCTTCTTCTAACTAATACACGCATTTAAGACTCATGTCCTGTTTTATGTCCTGTCTTGTTTTATGTCCTGCCTTATTCCCCCCTTTGAGACTCCATTTTAGGTAACAATTGAGTCTCACTTTTACAGTTTCTACTTGAGCATTAGCTTTTTCCCAGCAAGCGAAGATAGCTGAGCAGAATCGCATATATGGATAGGCATAATATATGGCATGATTAACACTTTAGACTGGCACACATCTTTCTGTTTCCTGCTGCCAGTTCAAGATAGAGGCAGATAGCAATAATAAGAAAGAGTGAAAAATCCATCTCAGAACTCCTCTTCCTCAGGCACGTCCTCCAATCCCCAGGGTCTCATCCGTACATACTCTCCACTGGCTGGATCCTCACTTTCCCTTCCTGGGTCTGAGGTGAACCTATTTTCCAAGGATCCTTCTATCACAACTAATTCCTTTTCAACCCTGATTTCTTTTACTGATCTCATAACTAATTGTCTGATTAAAGGTATTACACAGAGGATGAAGGCTAGTCCTGCTATTCCACATAACAACACAAACAGCATTTGTTTCCTCAATGTCCCCAGAGCCTTCTTCAAGTGTGAGAAGAGTTAATTGGCCATTCTCACAACATTTGGGACTATCGTTCAGGGTCTCATTACTCAACATGCCACTTGCAAACATTAGCCAAAGCCATAGAAGACTCATGTTTGATAATCTAAAATGAGTCAATGTCAACTTCCTTTCTTTTTTCTATTCTATGATTCCAACGTCCCACTCAGTTTCACACTCGCAGCCACACCAAAGGGAGCAATTGCAATTATGAAATTACCACATCAGGAAGATGGATGGGATTAGGTGTGATTTGGGAAAGGACCAGGTCAGTCTTGGGTGAGCCACACAGCCGAGTCTTATTTGCTAAATATAATGCCCACACTCCCAAGACTCTTACTATACAACAGAGAACCCACTCCCAAGGTGCTTCAAACATAAGTGTCCCCAAGAGATACACACTGACCTTGGTCACAGTCAGTGCTTTTAGGTGCAACACCTGTGTCTTTGGGATTGGGATGTTTCCAGAAGAAAAGGTGTCCAATACAGCAGGTCACAATCAGGGTGATCAGACTCACTGCACCTATGGCTATGTATTGTCGGACTACCATTCCTTGAAATAGATCTAACCTACACCACACACTCCTAACACTTTAACAGCTGTCTTCCTCATTCTTGTCTTCAGCCGTACGTAGAGGGTCAGCTTCCGGAGTGACACCAGTAAGGCCTCTTCTGCCCCGTATGTTGCCTGCCCGTTGCCGGTAGGGCAGTTATAGGGGGCGCTTCTTCAAGCGGACCGTTAAAGGATGGGCCTCATCCTGCTCTGCCTCCCAATATTCATCAACTGCAGGCTTAACTCGAGTCCAGTGAATCCAAGACTTAGATTCTAACACCTTTACTGCAAGTGGAGAACACATGACCACAGTATACGGGCCCTTCCATTTAGGTTTCAAGTTTTCCCCTTTCCAGTGTTTTACCCATACTTTGTCTCCCACTTGAATATTATGACTGGGGGTACTCAAAAATGGTGGACTGAGGGACACACAATATTGTTGGATTTCTTGTATTTGCTTGTTTAACTCTCCCACCATTTGACTCACCCACGTAGTTCCTAATTGACTTAAGTCCCCTATATGATTTTTCAAGTTAGAACTTATGATAGGGGGTCTTCCAAACATCATTTCAAAAGGAGATAGCCTAATTCCTTTTCGAGAGGTCCACCTCACAGACCAAAGTGCTAGTGGCAATGCATCCACCCACTTAAGGTGAGTTTCAAGGCACACCTTTGTCACCTTTTCCTTTATTGTCTGGTTTATTCTCTCTGCCCTTCCCCCGGATTGAGGATGAAAAGAACAATGGAACCTCCAGCGGGTCCCTAAGGATTTAGCCAGCGTCTGATTTACTTGATGTACAAACTCAGGTCCATTATCTGATGATATGAATGAGGGTACTCCATATCTGGGAATAATCTCTTTGAGCAAGATTCTGGCCACTTCTCGTGCCTGCTTGGTCTTGGTTGGGAAACATTCAGGCCACCCTGAATAATTGCACACTAGGACTAACATTGCTTGATATAGTCCACATTTTGGCATTTCTGTAAAATCAACAACCAATGAATCCATAGGATAATATCCCTTAGGCTGACTTCCTGGCGGAAGAATAGGTCCTTGTCTTGGATTAACCTGGGCACAAATGTTACATCTCTCAATTGCATGGGCACATAGTGAGTGAAGACGATTGATATACACAATTCGGTGGAGGGCTTCAGCTAATGCACTCTTTCCCATGTGAGTAGTTGAATGAGTTTCCTTTACCACTGGCCAGGCTAAATTCTCAGGTACAAAAATCCTTCCATCTGGGAGTACATACCATTCTCCCTGCCTGTGTCCTTGCAAATCTACACTTGCCTGTAAGTCTTCTGCTTTAGTATATCTAGGACTCAGTCCTCGTGGCATTTCCAATGCTACATAAGCTGTCATGTCAGGGTAAGCTTGGCTGTTTCGGGTTGCTGATAACCTTGCTTCTCTATCAGCTGCTCTATTTCCTTGGGTTACTTCATCTTGTCCCTTTTGATGTCCCTTACAGTGCATGACAGCTACCCTCTTTGGTCCCAAGACTGCTGTTATAAGTCTTTCAATCAGAAGAGGATGTTTAATTTCTTTTCCTGCAGCTGTTAAGAGTCCTCTCTCTCTATAGACTGCAGCATGTACATGTAATGTGAGGAATGCATATTTAGAATCAGTCCAAATGTTTATACTTTCATCTCTTGCTCTTTCCAGTGCTCGTATGAGAGCCCACAGTTCTGCTGCTTGAGCACTTGTGCCTTTTGGGAGTGGCCCACTTTCTATGACTTTATCAAGTGAGACTACTGCATAGCCTGCATATCGTTCTCCTGTTGCAATAAAACTTGACCCATCAGTAAACCAATTATAGTCCACTGTTTTCAGTGGCACATCAGTTAAATCAGGTCTACATGAGAATTGACTTTCTATCACTTGCATACAGTTCGAAATGAGCCATCAGGCTTTGGGATGGGTAAGATTGGGGTGTTCCAAGGAGATTGAATAGTTGTTAATATGCCTGCCTTTAAGTATTTGGTAATATGGTCTTGAATTTCTTGTGTAATGGGGCGAGGATAATTTCTCTGCCGGAGACGAATAGGCACTGCCAGAGGCTTCACTTGAATGACTAGTGGTGTATGGTGACCTGCATGTCCTGGCGGATTATCTTCTGCCCATAACTGGTGCACATCAAACTCCTGCCAAGTATCGAGGACTTGAACCTCTTGGGCCACCATTATTCCCCACATCTCATCTGGAGGATGCTTCATTACTAGTGCCATTTTGTCTTTTTCAAATGACAAAGTTGCCCCCATTTTACATAACATGTCTCGACCCAATAAGGGAATGGGACACTCAGGCATATATAGGAATTGGTGTTCAATGTCCCTTCCATTTAGGGAACATCTCAGGGGCTTTAGAAAAGGGTGACAATTTACTGAGCCATCAACTCCCTGTATATTTATGACATCAGCAGAGAAGGGAGCCAATAACTTAGTAACTACAGATCTAGATGCCTCCATATCTACTAAAAAGGTCATATTATTGCCCCCTATCTTCATTCGGACCAAGGGTTCGGGGGGGGGCTTGACTTAAACCCGGTCCCTTTCAGTCCTCAGGCCATTGTTCAGCTGCGGCCAAACCTATGGCCTCCACTTGTTCTTGAAATTGGCCTCGACCTCTTCCTTGGAATCCATATGGATGAAACATTTTTCCTCTTCCTTCTCCCTGGAAATCATATATTTTGACTTCTTGAGTTAAATGTCCACGTCCCTGTTCTATTCTTCCAAGTTCAAACCTTTTAGGACATTCATGTTGCCAATGTCCCTCTTCCTTACACAAAACACACTGATTCCTTCCTAGGGTTCTGGAATTGCCTGACAATACAGCTGCCAGCAATTCAGCCTTACGTTGCATTTTACCTTCTTTCTTCTTCTCTTCCACCTTCTCTCTATTCACATAAACTTTACGTGCAATTTCCATCAATTGACTCATAGTCATGCCCAATGCCCCTTCTTGTTTCTGAAGTTTCTTTTTAACATCAGGGGCACTTTCCTTTGAATTCCTTGCACTCCTGCCCCCTGAACTTGAATATTGCCATCATCAACATTTGCTGGTTGAATTAGGACCGGTAGTTGCATGCCTTGGGCTATAGGACGATGCACAGGGGCGTATGGAGGAGGATTATCTTCTTCATAGGGTTCAGTCTTTAAGACAGGTTTGGCTTCAGTCTGACTCTTCGTGACCTGAGATCTGGGATTTCTATTCATTCTGGCCATGCAGACCCGCATGAGTTCCACTCTGCATTTGCGAAGCCATTCAGGATTCTGTTTTACTACTACTTGCCACTGGTCAATATATTGGTATTGATCTGGGTGACCATGATCTGGGTCAGTAACAATTTGGTGGACTTTTGAGATTATGTCTATATTAAAACTACCTTCAGCCTTCCATCCTACATTGAACGTTGGCCATTCATTTTCACAGAATTTCTTTAAGTCTCCTAGATTGGCCTTGGGGTCTCCATAATCTCCACTAAAACCTTTCTTAAAATTCCTCAACATACACTGAAGAGGTGTCCAAGGGACACTTCCTCCACCACCCATTTTCTAAAACACTGCCACTGACCTGTGATGCCGGACGTTCCAACGGTCACCAACAGGAACTGCAATGGCTTAACCACCCACACAACAACTCTTGGGCCTCTTTAGGATGCGCCGATCCCGGACCCAGGGGGGTGATCAGGCCCCCTCTTCCACTCTCAAAACGAGTGGGTCTACAATTCCACAATACTTGCCTGCAGGCGTCTTCTTTTCAGCTGACGTGTGTGACTTATTTTGATTCCGTTCAGGTTCTTGGATCGGTCGGTTGTCCACCAAATACCCCTGCGGTGCCGTCCGCCTCCTTCTGGAGAAATCATCCGTGACGGCTGAAGGTTTAGCGTGACGGCCCCGCTTGGGCACCGGTCGGTCCGTGCCGTCCTCAGCGAAATATCGCTCCAAGTCCCATCTTGGGGCGCCAGAAAAATGTTGCAGAAAACCACAGGACTCAGACCACGGAATCAAAAGAAGTTGGTTTATTTGCGCAAAGGTTCAGAGCAAAAATCATAACAACCTCTGAACACCTTCTCATGGAACAACAAGTACATATATACTCTTCAGAAACAGCAAAACACGGAAATGTAACTTGTTAGCATTGATTGGTTACTTGAATGACAGCCCCCTGTTGCTATGCTAGAATAGCGAAATATCTTGTCCCCCTCTCATGGATCGAGGTTACAGGTATCTTGCCAAAGCATCTAAATTTCTTAAGATTTCCTGCAGTTCGTTTGTGGTTAGCTACCAGTCGAGAGCGAGACATAGAAACGAGACATATGTGGTTACTTGCAACAGAGCCTCAAGCTTGACACTCATATGTGACCGACAGATGAACTTGTGGTTTGACATTTTTCACTTCCTTTTTTCTTCTTCAAACTAATACACGCATTTAAGACTCATGTCCTGTTTTATGTCCTGTCTTGTTTTATGTCCTGCCTTACTTTTCTACTTAATAAAGTCTGGAGGGAGGGATTGAGAAAAGAATTACGCATTAAGTGACAATCGGGTCCTCCTAATGGTTGTATTAAAAGGCATTCCTCTACTTTTCATACATCCATGGCTATGATGATCTACTCATTAAATTTTTGAATAAATTTGTTGTCAAAGATTTATTAAGTTGTTATTTTATTAGATTTATTTAAGTAGAATAAAATGTGATTAAGAAGGAAACTTCTGACCAGTAGGATCTGGAAAGGTTTCTTCTGGACTACATAAAGCCTTGCAAAGCTGCTCCCCTTTGACACTCGTTCAAAAGAGTCTCCCAGTTAAGATATAAAGGAAAAATTTCTCATAAATTGTAGCTGTCAACTTTAAAGCAGATGTTCTTTCTTGATTTGTATTTTTATTTGTTCAATTCCTATGGCTGCCATGCTGTGAAATAAGATTAAGGGTGAGGGCTCCTTGGCGCTCTCTGAGCTTGCTTGTTTGCTTACAGGTGTTTCATTACCCAAACTAGGGAACATCATCCGTACTGGTCATCTAGCACTGATAATGTTACCTAGTTTGGGTAATGAAACGTCTGCAAGAAAACAAGCTAGCTCAGAGAGCACCAAGGACCCCTCATGTCAACCCTGAGCTACAAATATTCTCCTTTATTAAGACTAAAGTTTTCTGCATAGATTCTAGAACTCTAGTGAGATTGAGGTGAGATCATGAGAACGTGTCCCTGAAAAAGATTAAATCTTTGGCTGCAACTGAGTCCTGTGTCAGAAGGAGATATTTCTAAGGCCCCTCCAGTTATCCAAGAAAAGGTCCTTTGTGTTGAAGAACTGCAATTAGGAGACTTCAGCTGGTATGGAAAGACAGACCCACATTTAATATTAGTTAAATTGGGCGACTCTTTTTCGCCCAGGGGGAGTGAAGGAAGCTAAGACTCAGGATAAACAATGCCATTCAAGGGATTTTCAGATGAAGACCCTCTTAATAGCCAAAGGCCAAATCTAAGTAGCCTTTCCTGTCAAAATCTCTCGCCTGATATCAGGAAGATCTTTTCTTTGAAGGAAAGTTGTGTTTAGGTGTTTCAGGTTTCTGGGTCAAGGGATTATGTGACGTGAAAGTCTTGGACATCCTTCCTGGAGCAGAAGCCCAATTGCTTCCCCCGGTTGGGTGAAAGACAGACATGGCTAACTTTGGCCAGGTCTGGACTCCTTAAAAATATCACAGACCATGGACCTGCCCTTTCAGGGAGCCATTTTCCAATGGCCTCTTCCTAAGCAGGACAAGATGAAGCTTCTCTCCCAATGGGACCAGCAGGACCTCCATCCAGTCATGATTCAATTTCATCACATTCAGTCCAAACCTCAATTCAGGGACTGTTTAACAGAATTCCCTCCCACTTTGCTATTTGAGGACAAGCAAACCTGACCTTATTAACAACACAACCTCCAGCACTTGAGGGTTTCTCATCCCAGGTTGGACATGGCTGAATCAGCTAGAAAGTCTTCAATATTACAGCAGCTGAAGAACACCTTGGTCAATAGTACTGAAGCCTCCCAAGTGGTCTATAGAAAGAAAACTGTAAGGTTTCTGCTCCCCTTGTTCAATTCTCATTGAAGGTCACTGACCCTGGTAACTAGCCTTAGTCCACATGAAATGGGTCCTAAATCTTTGGAAAAAGAGGAAAGACACCAAAACTTCCCCGACCTTGTTGAGCAACTTTAGCTGTGAAAGAGCATCTTCGTCGATAGTAAGTCTCTGTTTTTCCAAACTCCCCATTTCCTGCTCGATGGGATCCTGCTTGGGGAGAATCAACCAGCTCAGGATTCCCAGATCTGCTGCTACATCTCCATTTTGATCCAAGTACAGTTTATTATTAGAAATATTGCAAAACTCATTTTTCTGCAGGAAAGGATGGAACTACAAGGGGAACATCCAGGAATTTTAAAATCTTAAACTCTTTTTTTAAAATACCATTTAGCCTATACACATTTGAATCTTTCTTCTGCAGTTGTCTAACATCAAAATATGCTTATTTAGAAAAACAGGTGCGTCTGCTATCTTCATAAATAAAAAAGAAAGGTTCAGCAAAATTTCTCAACCATATACTGGCAAAATATATATTAACAAAATATAATTGATGCAATTGGTAAGTTATAGGGAACATTCTAGAGCAGGTGACAAAAAATGAATCATAGAAAAAAGGAGATTATTCATAAACGCCTAGAAAACTCAGGTTGATTATGAGAAACTGTTCATTTAGTGACCGTGCAAAGTTACAAGGGCATTGAAAAAAGTGACTTATGACAGTTTTTCAGACGCTCATTGCAGCATCCCAGGGTCACGTGATCAAAATGAGAATTCTTGGCATGTACTTATGATGGTTACGGTGTTTGAGGGTCACGTGATCTCCTTTTGGGGCTTCTGACGAGCAAAATCAACAGGGAAGCCGGATTCACTTAACAACCGTGTTACTTGCTTAACAACTGCAATGATTCACTTTACCAGAAAAGGCAAGAAAGGTCGTAAAATGGGGCAAAACTCACTTAACAACTGTCTTGCTTAGCAACAGACATTTTGAGCTCCGTTGTGGCCGTAAACCCACCACTGCCTTGTGCAGCCTCTTCCAGCAACTGAGGGAAGCTGCAGAGAAGCTCCAGGTCTCTTCAATGCTGTTCCAGAGGGAGGGAAATGGGGAAAGGAGCTCAGCCACAAGAGAGGAGATTCCGGCTGAAGGAGAGGAAGAACCTC
Organism: Azemiops feae; assembly: GCA_023970755.1. Classification (NCBI taxonomy): domain Eukaryota; kingdom Metazoa; phylum Chordata; class Lepidosauria; order Squamata; family Viperidae; genus Azemiops; species Azemiops feae. The sequence continues at coordinate 21,194 of JALGBA010001610.1, read as the reverse complement.
CTGAAAGGAGGAGCCGTTTCAGAGCTGAGCCCTTAAAGCAGAGGAGTTCAGCCTCCCCTTCGCTGATGACGCAAAGACTGAGCAGCCATCAGTGGGAGGAGCTTTAAGTGGGATTCCTGCAGAGAGGAGGGTTGGGCTAGATGGTCTCAGGGTGTCCTTCAAAGTTACAGATGTAAACTTCTACTATGCTAATCACAAACAATAAAGAGATGAGTATATTTAAAAATGCATATATCCTTTTAAAATTAGCAGCGTGTAAAACCAAAATTTATCTGTCATGGTGCCTGCGGTTTAGAAGATTATGTCTCAAGCAATTAGATTGGCCAAACCTGTTGATCTTTTGCAGCATAAGAAGGTTGAGACGGTTCCCCTCCTTCCCCTCTGATTCCCTCTCCAAAGGAACCGAGATTAATGGATCCATATTGGGACCCCCATACCTGCCATGGCTGCAGCCTTGGAGCCCCCAAGATCTTTTCTCCCTCCTTCCTTCTCCTCCTCGATCTGGAGGAATAGGCGGCATTCAAGGCCTGGGCCAGAGTCTTCATGATACTGTACCAATGGGGGTATTTGGGACCCTTTTCCTGTTCCTTTTCTCCTGGGTCTCCAGTGGGGCTTTCTGGGTGCATCTTCTCCGGCCTTTGACAGAAAAGAGGTGCTTGGAAAGAGAACAATGGAAATAATGATCTTGAAAGGATCTTCCACAAAGAAATAGGGTTCAAAGGCATCATCCCTTGGCCTTTCATTTGCCAGAAAAGAAAGCTCCAAATACTATGGATGTATTTGTAAAGTCTGTGCTTTTTCAATGTATATCTTCCCAAAACTGTATTGATCCAGATTTTCCCTTCAACGGGTCCTGTCAAACGCCCAAGTGCCAAATGGAAAGGAAGAATTCTGTCCAAAATGTGAGTATATTCCAGGAAGTGAACAAAGACATTGACTTGTCTCCACTTAGTGAGGGCATCCCTGAGGGCTGCTGTATATCCAGTTGTGGAGAACAGTTGTGATATAACCACACAAATTCCATTTCTGACAAGCATAGGAGTGAAAGTCCTCATGAAATTCTCTCCATTCTCTGTGTCTGAAGCAAAGAGGCCAATCAAGGTCCATCTGAAATGGAGGAGCAGCTGGACAATTGCTGGGTAGTGGAATCCTTTTTTGGGGAACATCTGGTGGAAAAAGGGGAATTTCCTTTTATCACTCAGAGCCTCTGAAGCAGTTTCATATCTGATCTGAAAAAGCATTGAAGAAAGCTGTGTTATATTGGAGGTCAGATAAAGCCCAAAATAATAGCTTTTAATAAATTCAACTTGGTTTTTGTTCTGTTTCTTGCATTGGTAGGCATTGAAGAGGCAGGACTCACAAACAGGAACTTCCTTATTCACAGCTTAACTGAATTGAAAACAAAGTGGCTCCACCCCTTTTTATACATCCAGCCAATCAATGCAACGTATTCTCCCTCTCAAAATGCATCCCAGTCAGCCTTTGCAGACAGCCAGGCTGGTACAGGAGGCCACGTGGTCTGCTGGCTGAAACAGGGCAGCTCCCTGCACCTGTTTCTAATAAAGCCCAGTACATAACAGTTTTGATGAACAAATTAAATAGATAATTGTTAATTAGCCATTGTGCCATATCAAGAACCAGAATATTAAATACAAAGCATTAACAACATTGTATATAAAAATTGAATACAAGAAACAAATGAAATAAAAAGAATAAGAATAAAAAACATGAATCGTATTTCTGTATCACCCTTACAATTTATTTATCAGACCCACATATGCAGATGTGAAGTAAATTGTTTGTTCCAATAAAGTGCTCTATTATGTGTCAATGTTTAATTCTAACTGCAGAGTCAATATATTGCTTTAACACAAGTATCCCAACAGGTAATGTGCGGTGCAGGATTCTGATCTCTCTTTCTTATGCAGTTGACATTCAATATTCCAGATTCTTGGTGAAGCAATCTTTTGATTTTTTCTTTTTTTTTTATTAATTTCTATCCCAAACAAACACTATGTAGTCTCCTGGCTATTTATACCTTTGCCATATGCTAAATAAATAAACAATTTAGCACTTTAGGCATGTACATGAGAATGCTTCCTTAGTCCTGGTAAGACATTAATATCTAGACTGAATAAGAAGAGTTCAAATATGTACTCTTTTATGTTACACCTAGGTAAGTATCGATCCTTCTTCTCGTGGCTCCACTGAGCCCAAACTCCCTCTCAAACAAGGGCTTGTGGAAAGGGCTTGGATCAGGGCCAACAGTCTGAGTTCCATTTTAAGGGAAATCAATTTCCTCCATCATATTTCTTCATTTACTGTATCAAATGCTGCAGTAACATCTATAAAGCCAGAAAACCGTTCTTTACCCGACTGACATATTGTGTAATTAGCTATTTCAAAAGAAATCTGTTGTCAATATTACATTATTAATTTATTGATTAATTATTAGACAACTGTGTGAAACTTTTTCCTCTACTTAAAACCTTCTTGTTCTTCTGCAAGGAATGCATTTTTGTTCTACTGTGGGAATTTGATCCCGGGGTCCAGCGCCTGCTGGACGGACCAGTGGTTGTGGGAGTTCAAATCCCGGGGTCCAGCTTCTGCTGGACGGACCAGTGACGTACGTCAGCCTGGGCCAACGGACCTCGCGCTTGGTGGATAGGAAACACACGGACAACATGTTTCTTCAGGTTGAATCAGCATACGAGAGCCCAGAAGGATGTGCGTGCTTTTCTTTTATTGGTACACTTACGTCACAGCAGGAGGTTGTAAAGGGTGGGTTTTGCCAGGAAATGAAACTTAAAAGGGTACCTTATCCTAACTCAGGAAATGTAAACTTCAAAGGCGTAGCTTATCTCAACTCAGGAAATATAGACTTTAAAGGCGTATCTTAGGAAATGATAACTTGAAAGACATAACTCAGGAAAAGATAACTTGAAGGACATAACTCAGGAAGACATAACTCAGCAAGACATAACTCATAACTAATCTTATCTCAGGACTTGAAAGGCATGGAAACTTTTCTTAACTCAGGAAATGGTTGCAACATCTCCACTGTTTTTATTTTTTAAAGTTCAATCTCCATCCTACTCGTGGCCATAATCTGCATCCTCCGAAACAGAAGAGGGCAACTCCATAAGAATACGAGATTCTTGCTTGGGGGCAAGAGCCTCCATGGCTAAGTCTGATTCAGTATCGGAACAGTTGGAGTCCGTGTCAGACAGCGTCAGTAGGGCAACCTTTTCAGAGGGGTGGAATTTGGGTTTCAAGGGTTCATATATATTGTTTGAGGCAAGCATAACATTAATCTTAGAAAGATTAGAATCCAAACCATTCAAACGATCCTTGAGAAATTGCAAAAGGCGTGAAAAAACACATGGGCCAATCATACATAATATAAGCAAAATTATACAAGGTCCTAAAATAGCAGAAAGCAATGTAGTAATCCAGGGAGAGAAATTAAACATGCTTTGATACCAGGATTGTTGGGAGAACCTTTCCTGTTCCCTGTCTTTTAATCGTTTGCGTAACTCATTCATAGAGTCGCGCACAATGCCAGATTGATCAGAATAAAAACAACATTCTTCTTTTAAGGCTACACACGTTCCACCTTCCTTTAAAAATAAAAGGTCGAGGGCACGCCTATTCTGCAAAACTACTTCAGCAAGAGACGACAAAGAAGTTTGAAGGGCAGAAATTGAAGTCTCAATGCGGGAAAGATCATTATCTATTTCTAGACTAAGTTTTTGTATTTGTTGTTGATTAACAACCAAAGCCGCAGCTCCAGTAGCTGCTCCTGCAGCACCTAATCCTAAAAGAACTGAAAGGGTTAGGGCTGTAACAAATTCACGTTTTGCACGTAGGTGGTATTCCGGTGGTTCCATAAGGGAAACAAAATCAGAGGGGGAATAATAAGTGATTCTAGGGACTAAGCGTACCTGAATACAAAAGGCTTTTTGTTGTGTAAGGACATCCCCTGACACACAGGCTGTGGCACCTGTAGAGCAAGCCCAGATGGAGTTGTTGCCGGGGATGAAGAATTGGCCCTTTAAGCTGGCAGAAATATTACCATTACTCAAGGTAAAAAGAGAGTTATAACCTGCCATATTTACACTGCCCGATCTTTTCTGGGTGAGCCAAACATCACATTGGTATTTGCCAGTGGTGATATTAGCACAATATTGAGAATAATTTGCAGGAATGTTTCCCAAGCAACAACCATGTCCCATAATAGAAGTAATAGTGATGGATGTTGAGTTCCATCTGCAAGAGTCATCTTTAGTAGCATTCTTAATAGGTTCGATGGAGCCAACAGCGTCATAAAAGGGTGGAGTGGCTGATAAACAGAGCCAACAGTGGTCGGTTTGTGAAGAAGAATTAACAGCACTTTTTAACAAAAAGGAAGAAGCATTGACAAGGTTAATCAAGGGATTAGGCATATTATGTACAACGGACTGTAAAAAAACAGGTTGAATGCTTTTGTTAGGACCTATAGGAGGGGAATGTGGTGACTGGATTGTGAGACGAATGGAAAAAACTCCGCCGTCGTCTTCAGAACCGCTCCATTCTCTACCACCCCAAGAATATCCGACAGCCCATTGCTCTGTAGTCAAAGTCTTTCCTTGGGATGTGAAGGTAATGTTCATTGGATTTTTCCGCTCACCACAACAATGCAAATTAGAAGGGCAGGAAGGAGAAGGGGGTTTGCCATTACTACGGTTAATGGCAATATAATCATTTGAGCGAGGGGCAGTCCAGGATATAGCGCCCGTAGAAACACAAGACCATGAGGCACAGTATTTATCCAAAAAAGTGCCACATTGATATTTTTCCTCAGGTGTCTTTGGTTCGGGACAAAAATACAGGTCCCACCATGTTGCTTCTAGTGGAGAAGGTGTACACGAACCTTGTTTGTCCCATTTGTTAGTTTGGAGAAATTTTGAAGCAAATTTGTTGACCCCGGTACCCATTTCGGCAAAGTCAAAATGTAAGATAGGGAACCAGGGCCATATTGTGTATTTGGAGATTTGGAATAATACCTGATTTTCAAAGTCACGAACAGTCCATGTGTAGTTGAGAGGTCGATGAGGATTAGGATCAGGAGATCGCCGTCATCGAGAATGAATGATGCGTTGGTGTGAGCGAGGTTGCTTTGTGGAATGAAAGTGTTGTAGGTGAGGTGAGATTAAAGTGTGGGCGGCCAGGTCTAGGAAGGAGCGGGGATGAGGAACAAAGTTGTAGGCAAGTAAACGAGGAGACAAAGGAGGTTTTGCATAGCTCGCCACTGATGCGAGTTCAAAAGAATTTATAGTATAAGTACCATAGGATGAAAATCCAGACACATAATAGCGCCCTGTAGTCTCAGGGGTCACAAGAATAGCAAGAGTTATGTGACAAGGGTAATGAGCATAGGTGAGGGAAATAGAGGGAGATGGTGGAAGAGGAATGCCACGATTAGGATACTGAGAAAACACAAAGGGACAAAAGGATTGACCTCGGTCATAACAATGAAAAAGGGCAGTAGTATTGAGATCAAGAAAAGAAAAAACAGGACCACAATATAGGCCTTTATGAAAATTTAGAGGAATTCTCAGGTGCTTTGTCATCATGGGAAGGTGCAGTGTGGACATCATGGGGAAGGAACTTGTCAAGAGTGTCATCAAAAGCAGGGTCCACATGATTGATGCAAAAGTGTTGGACCCCTGGACAATATGGGTGGTGCAATATGCAGTTGTTACACCAATAACAGCACGTACATCCACACTCACAAAGGCAATGATGGCACATCCGATGGAGTTGGTGGGTTGTGTGGAGTGATGAAATATGGGCGAATACAACGAGCAGGGACCCACAAAACTCTGTCAGGTAGTTGAACTGCAGCGTAGCCTCTTCCCCAGGTGATAAGATCAGCTGGGCCTTTCCAAGTAGGATCCGGGAGCTGCCTGTAGTACACAAGTGGTCTTGAAGTTGGGACAACAGGTTTAGTAAAGTGTCGAGACGCAGCAGACAAAGAAGGAGTGCCAGTGAGATTTAGAAAATTGAGAGTATACAGACAAACATTTAACACGTTTTGCAGTGCCGGGAGGTTTGGGGGGCATAAGCCCTTGGACCCCATATAACGATCTAATGCATTTTTTTAAGTTTGATTTGCTCACTCAACAATAGCCTGCCCTTGGCTATTGAAAGGAATTCCAAATTTGTGGACAATGGACCAGTGATGACAAAACTGTGAAAATTGTGAGCTGACATAAACTGGGCCATTGTCTGTTTTTAATATTTTTGGACATCCCAGCACTGTAAAGGTACGAATACAGTGATTAATCACTTGTTTTGCAGCTTCCCCTTTTTTTGTGGGGTTGCCAAAATAAATCCGGAGAACGTATCTACTGTAACATGTAGATATTTCCACGGGGCAAATGGAGGATATTGAGTTACATCCATTTGCCAGGTATCACAGGCTTCAGTGCCTCTAGGGTTAACACCCTGTGGGATACCTTTAGACTGTAGGCTACAGGTTGGGCATTGTTGAATTATGGCTGTAGCTTCAGCCATAGTGATTCCAAATTGTTTCATTAGTGCTTTTTTATTTTGATGAAAGTAAGCATGACTGTCCCAAGGGGAGACAGGAGAAAGAGACATGAGGCAGGTAGCAGAGGCCGCAGCGTCTGCAATATCATTTCCCTTTTGCAAGAAGCCAGGAAAAGGTTGGTGGCTTCTTATGTGTGTGACAAAGTAAAGATGTTTCCTGTTGGATATTACAGTTTGTAGGGTGGAAAATAAAGAAATTAAATCAGGGTCCAGGGATGGAGAGAGGTATGATTGAAAAATAGTGGTGACAATTTGAGTGACATAGAGACTGTCAAGAATGAGATTTATAGGTTGAGTGGAAAATGTTTGAAAAGCTAGAATGGCAGCGGCTAGTTCCGCACGCTGAGCAGACCGTTGGGGTGGCGTTATTTTTGTGTGCCATTGGTCATGAATATACCAGGCACAAGCACCAAATTGTTTACTGCCATCTGCAAAGAGTGTGACAGCATGTGGGATGGGAAAGCGTTGTAATTGGGTATCCCATGAAACAGGAATATTTTGTAGGAGCTGAATGCGAGGATCAGCAGGAGGGTGGCAGGATATCTTTCCAGGCCACTCAGTGAGAGCAAGCTGCAAGGCTTCAGAGTTAGAATAGATGGTTTCCCATGTAGTGAGAGAACATGGTACATATAGGACAGAAGGTTCTATTCCTGCAAGGGCTTTTGCTCGAAGGCGAGCCTTAGAGATGAGAGAGGCAAATTGAAAAGGTTTTTGACTAATTGTGTTTCTAGGAGTGTGAGGGAGATGAAGCCATTCTAGAATCAGCAAGGAGGGAATAGTTTGGACAATAGCACATGTAGGTAAAGAAATAGTATTACACAATAAAAGAGAAAAGGGAATGTTTGGGGTCATTCGGTCAACCCACTGAATTTGTAGGGCTTGGTTGACCAATTGAATCACTTTTAAATGACTGTCCTGCAGTGGAATAACATCTGTAGGATGTTTGCCTTTGGTTAAGGCTGAAAAAAGAGGTGATAATTGAAAAGTGGTGAGACCTATATAAGGTCGAATCCAATTAATAGCACCTAAATATTGCTGTAATTGAAGTAAAGTTGGTTGGTGTGGTAATTTTAATAAGGGAAAAAGTGGTGCAGCATGGGAGGCCAATAATTTATGGCCCAAATATTGAAAAGGAGGGGAGGTTTGGACCTTGTCAGGAGCAATGTGCAAACCTCCTTTTTGCAAAATTGTTGTGAGGGTTGGCAAAGTTGCAAAAACAGTACCCTTTGGGCCTGGTGCTGCGACCAAAATATCATCCATGTAATGGTAAACCAAAAAGGAGGGATGAAGGTCCCGATATGGTTGCAAAACATGGGAAACAAAAAACTGACACATTGTAGGGCTATTTAGCATGCCCTGTGGTAAAACCTTCCATTGGTAGCACTGAGTTGGTTGAGAATTATTCAACTCAGGCACTGTAAAAGCAAATAAATGTTTATCCTGTTGATGCAAAAGAATGAAAAAAAAAAAACAATCCTTTAAGTCAATTATCATTAAGTCAAAATCTTTTGGAATTAAATTTGGGTTTGGGAAGCCGTATTACAGTGCTCCCATAGGTTGTAAAACAGCATTCACTGTACATAAATCATGGAGGAAACGCCATTTGCCTGATTTCTTGTTTATAACAAAAACTGGAACAGAATAAAATTGCAACATTTTATGCCCTAAATAAAGATAAAGTGTAACTGTATCTTTTCCAAGGCAACTTGCAATCCATAGATACTTGAATCATTTTGTGTTTCAAAAAGCCAATTAAATTGTATTTTTGGGGTTCCAATTTAATCAAATTCCATTCAGATAAAACAAATTTTCATGAAATAGGAAAAACATTTACAAATCTAAGCAAAACAATTCAGTCATTTCTTTTGGTTGATGGATGTATATGTCTAACTAAACAATTTAAAACTCAAAAATTTGCAAAAGAATTGCCCAACAATTACTGCCTCCTCTTTCGAGTAAAAAAAATAGCAAGCTGAAACTGCAAGAGTGGGCATCAAATTTCACATCCACCCCCCTTCCTCAACCCAGACTTCTAGGCAGAGGAAGAAGAAAAGAAAAAAAATAGTTAAAACGAACAGCTGCCCCCCCCTCTCCTTTCGCCTGTCCTTCGCTCTTACAACAATACAGCCAGCGAAAAACGAAAGAGGCAGGAGGGGGAAAAAAAAAAAGAAACTTTACAAAAATCTCACCACCATAAAATTCACATGCATTTTTTATGTAAAAATTCTTTCACAGATCCTCCATAAAACTTTTCTCATGGAAACTCTTGCTATTGCGTTCCCATTTTACAACAATAAAAACTACAGTTTTACTATTCCTTTCACAGCGTGGGATGGGTGGAGGGGTGAGGGCTAACACACACACATTTACACCAGCAAATTAACTCATTCACTTCCATTCTGTTTGCTTACACCATTTCACATACAAATATTTCATTTCATACGTTTTTCAAGCAAAACTTTTTATTTTTAATTAAGGCCTTTTTGTTTGTTGTTATCAAAGAGGGTTTTGACCCTTTTCCAAGTCTTGGAAATAACACAGAACAACACAGACAGACATATATACACAAATACCATTAAAACAACATTTATTTAAACATATGGCTTGTCCTGCAAGAAGCGAGAAAATCATGAGATGATTCCAACCAAACATGTGGTTTTTATAGGGCCCTTTAACCATCTCCTATTTTTCTCACCATTCCAAGTCCAAACGTAACGTTCTAGGAGTTAAACATATATAAAACAAAACACACACATCAACACAAAGCACCACCAGACATTGTCTGACAGGGTTCAAACTTAACAGATTACAAAAGAATTTCAAAACATTCCAATTGTTCAAAACGCATTGCAGAGGAGTGCAGTTTGAGTTAATTTATATCTCTAAATTGTTGCCTGTTTCTGTTTTGGAGGAGAGAGAGAAGGATATAGTGAAGAAGGGGGTTCCTGTGGCTATGCCGACTTTGGAGCGTCCTCCGCAATAGATACAGGTTAAAAGGAAGGGTCTGGGGATAGACAGTTGTTCCGTTAACTTTTTGCAAACAATTTGCCTTTCTGGCTAAAGAGGAAAGTTCATCCACATGCTTGGACAGAACCTTGGAAAGCGGGGAGCCCATACCTACGTTGCAAGCCTTTGCCAGGTGCGTAGTACAGGAGCCAGAGCAGCGCTTCCCTAGACAGAGAACACGCCGTGGAGTAAATCACGTCATAGAGTGAATCACGTCGGGGTCACCAGTTGTGGGAGTTCGAATCCCGGGGTCCAGCGCCTGCTGGACGGACCAGTGGTTGTGGGAGTTCAAATCCCGGGGTCCAGCTTCTGCTGGACGGACCAGTGACGTACGTCAGCCTGGGCCAACGGACCTCGCGCTTGGTGGATAGGAAACACACGGACAACATGTTTCTTCAGGTTGAATCAGCATACGAGAGCCCAGAAGGATCTGCGTGCTTTTCTTTTATTGGTACACTTACGTCACAGCAGGAGGTTGTAAAGGGTGGGTTTTGCCAGGAAATGAAACTTAAAAGGGTACCTTATCCTAACTCAGGAAATGTAAACTTCAAAGGCTTAGCTTATCTCAACTCAGGAAATATAGACTTTAAAGGCGTATCTTAGGAAATGATAACTTGAAAGACATAACTCAGGAAAAGATAACTTGAAGGACATAACTCAGGAAGACATAACTCAGGAAGACATAACTCATAACTAATCTTATCTCAGGACTTGAAAGGCATGGAAACTTTTCTTAACTCAGGAAATGGTTGCAACATTCTACCCAACCTCAAGTTTACTTAAGAGGAACATGGTATATATTTTAGCCACAATATCCATTAGTCTAACTAACCTGTAATTGCTAGAGTCCTATTTATTCCATTTTGTTTGTGTAAAGAAACACCACTATTGCCAACTTGAGTACAACTGTATATGTCGGGTACTATTTCTATGTGAAAATGAACATGCCAATAGTTCACCCACAACTGGGGATATTTTTTGAATAGCCAGGAGAAAGTCCTCTACAGGGACCTTACAGCTTTTCAGGCCTTTTATGAGGAATTTAAACATAAACATAATAGAAAAAATATAATTAATATGTTTGCTAATATGGAGAAAACCAACTCTTGAATTCCATGCAGAAGAAATGCTTGGATCTGTTGCTCACCCACCACTATCCCGCTCACTTTACCAGACAGAGAATAACACACACAAACCTGGGGGACTTTGTAGGTGTCTGCTAATGTTGACATCTGGATGGAGATTTCCCTGTCAGCTCCATCAAGAAGAGCCAGGAGGTTCTCCTTCCTTCCACAGCCGTAGTTGGGGACATTCCCTTCTCCAGTAGAGAGAATGTCCAGCAAGGCATCTGAAGTGTGTAAAGTACTCAAATAGTTGTCATGAATGTTGTAGCCAAGTGTGAGATTGTGCAAGAGCTGGAGATTCTTGTTGACCAGTTGAATGGTGAAAATGAATTGTAGGGTGTATGAAATATGGTAAGTCTTACTGTAAAAAATGTTCATGTTATTATCATCAAAAGCAACAACATTTTTTAAAAAGAATTTATTCCTTTTTGTCTCCACAAGCTTACTTAGTCTTAAGCCAATATTGATCCAAAACCAATAATCAGTTATACAAATAGGGGAATGGGCTGGGCAGAGACAATGACAACTGTTTCAATCACTACTTTAAACAAAATAAATTCATGCAATGAATTCAGGAGTGAACGGGGAGAGGAAAATAATCTGATTTGGGATTTGTTTAACTCCATCTCTGGTTTTGAGTCTCTTCTACAAAATAAGAAAAAAGAGGAAATCAAAATCATCCAGGAAATTAGAGAAATCCTGTAATATAGAAGCAAGTGAAAAGAAGAAGAAAAGAAGGAGAGTGTTAGAATTAGAAAATGGGGGGAAGGCAAGTCCATCACCTTGAACGACTTACGATGGAGATGGCACAAAAGGAGCCATGTTGAAAGACAACATTATATTCGATAGTTCATTTCCAGTGGTGACTATACCAATGAGATGGTCTCCTGGCCTGTAGTAGCTCCATGGTTTATTTTCATCCTGGTGCTCCAAACTCAGTGGGCATTTCGTTCTAAGCTTCCCAGAGACTGGCTGGGACACCAGCAGCATCAGAACCAGAAGCAGCAGGTCCATAATTCATAGGGCTTTATTAATCCTCTTCCTGTTTCTAACACCAACAGCAGAGAACAATTGGAAGAATTCAAAGCACTCTCAGAAGGTGGAGATGCCAGAGACTTTCCTGATAGAAACAGAGAAACACTCAGCTTCACCTGGGAGGAGAGAGAGGTACAATCAAGAGCAGAGCCCCGGCCTGTCCCAAAATGTGTTCCCTCAGAGCTTGACCTAAGGAATTTATCCTTTTCTGATACAAGATCCTTTGCTTATGGCTTCAGTCTGATGTCTCCATCAAAGGCACAGAGATCTCAAAGACCCAGGTGGTCATAATTACAGAGAGAAGCAACTTCTCGTCTTGGGATCCTGAACTTCTTCTGGGCTCCATGTGCAGAGAAACTGGAGAAAAGCATGTTAGTGAAAAATCACAGATACACTCCTGGGGGTTCTGTTCTGTTGTGGTTGTGGTCCTTCTTGTCAGGACATGTCCAGAAAGTGATGCTGGAGGAAGGTAGCTCAATAACAAGGGAACTGATGTCTTCTGTCCTTCACTTAACACTTGTGTTGCCTTTCTTCTAACCACCAAGGAAGCAATCAGGCCCCTTGGATTCTGCCTAATGTTAAGAGTGGGGCCTGTTTGGGATTTTCTTTTATATCAGAACTTCATATATTAATCATAAATTGCACCTGATTTTAAAATTCCTTGTGCCTGAAGTGAAATTTTGTTTCCCCTCTTTTCTAAGCAATATCAATTTTTGGATGAGAGGCAGGAAAGTGACAGCCTGTGGGCTGCATCGTTGGCTGAATAGGGAGAAGGTCATAGAGTTGGTGGAAGTTTTTCTTTTTCTTCACACTTTCGGCATTATCTATGTATTGATGTAAGATTGTTTGTATTTTGACGTTTCTTTCTGGTTTATTAAATCAAGAATGGACTGAAAGGTCTGAAGCTGAGATGTATTAATTTATTTATCAAATTTATTGGCCTCCCATCTTCTGGCAGGGTAACTCTGGGCGGCTTACAAAGGTGGGGTCGGTTCCCACAGCCAAGATGGTGGGACCTGTTTTCTAGCCACCTGATTTTTGGAGATCTGATGCCCCTCCCCCCTCTGGTTGTGTGAGTGCACTTGGTGGGGTGTGACATTCCCATCTCTGAGGCTGTGGGGTGAACCCCTTCCCTAAAAAACCTCCAAGTGCTTTGGAGCTGCTCGTGGGGCACCTGTGTCCCTAGTTCATTTGGATCAATTGTTCACGGATTGTGTCTCTTATCTGGATGAGGCTCCCTGATATGTCGGTCTTTGCCTAGAAGGGAGAACTGGGGAGGGGGCTGAGTGGGAGGGATCTGAAGGAATGGGCAGGACCCTCCTTATGGTGAGGAACAGATAACAGCCCATATCTCAGGCTCTACTCTCCATGCCTGGCTTACCAGGTCCTTGGTGGCTCTGGGTTCAAGCTGTTGCTTTTGAAGGCCAGGCTGAGGCATAAAAGGGGCTTCTCTCCTCCATTAGGGTCTCTGCTGTGTCTCACTGAAGCCTGGATGGGCCCAGCAGGGAGGAAGCCCCTTTTCAGACAGAAATGAGCCCACCCTGATTTCTGGGTTCACCCCAGGAGAGACCCCAGAGGAGAGGAGGAGAGATGGCTGCTGTCATCAAGGGTTCATTCTGGGCTCTCAAGAGGCTGCACCTAAACCTGGGTTTTGTCTCAGGGTGGCTGTGGGAACGTTTCCCCACACTTGGTGAAGTGTGTTGTGTGAAATGATCCTCGCAGGAAGAAAAGTGTCTCCAGCTTGTTTTCAGTTATAATCGATTGTTCAACCTGTCTCCACCAAATTAATATACTTTGGGGTCCCCATGTTTCATTGACTCATCACCCAGCAGGTTCAACCTCAGAAAACAAACCATGATTTAGAGTTGCAAGTGTGAATGCAGACATTGGTGAAATAACTAGTTAAAGCAGGTTGTGTAGATAGCATAAGAGACACTTTGTCACTCCTCAGCTGACTGTCTGCCCCAGCTCTATCTGGTCTATTTCTGCTTTCTAGGAATAAAATTAAAAGAGTGTGATTTATGTGTATCCTCTGCTGATTGATAAAAAAAGAAATATTTTTATATAAAAAAGAGGGAAAACTCCTTGATTCCCTGATATCCTCCAGTGTTCAATATCCCACTCCTGCCCCCATGAAATTAGGGAAGAGGACCCCCATCTGTGGGGGAAGAGCCACTGGCCCATTGGGTCTCCTTCTGCTGACCCCTCCCTTCGTGACCCCCCGGTTTCTCCCTCCCCACCAGCCCTCTGGGGACCCAGGAGAGGATCCAGGGGGAGACCCTCCCCATCCAGGTCTGGCTTTGGGAGTCAGGAGCTCAGCCCGCCTGAGGTGGGGGCAAGGAGGCCCTGGGGCAACTCCAGGGTTTAAACCAAGATGGACTTTATTAAAACTGTGGCAAAAAGTATAAGGTTTCACGACAGAACACAGTTAAAAAAGGATGAAAGATAAACAATCCTAACACAATTCTAGCTACAGCTAAACACCTCAGCTTCCATCTTTGCCAGGTTTCCCACCTTACGTGGGAAAGAACTTTTCTGCCCTGGGTGAAATTTCCTCATTCTCCCTGCACTGATCTGGATTTTGCCCTGTGGGGATCTTTATATGGTAATCAAATAGATCCCGTCTCTGAGGCTCTTTCCCCCCTTCCTGCATCTCCCATTCAGGGTTTCTCCCTCTGGGAAGCCAGGGGAGCCTCTCCCTGCAGCTCCTTCCCAGTCCTCGCATTCAGACGGTTTCTCCCTCCGGCAGCCTCTTTCCTGGGAGAGAAGGACTCGTTCTGAAGACCTTTCCACACTCCCCGAGACTCTTTCCACCCATGGAGCAGGGAAATGGCTTCTCCTCCTGGCTCTTCGGCTGCTTCTCCTCCGGCCTCTGAGGTCCTCACGGAGTTGGAGGTGATTCTCCTCCCGGGTCACGTTCAGTTCCTTGCGATGACATCAGATCTGGCTCTGAATAATTCTCATCGACTCCTGGATACAAATAAAATAAAATAAAATAAAATAATAAAATTGTTGGTAAGCAGGTAATTGGCCTATAGTTTCCTGGTGCCACCCCTTTTGCAGGTTCTTTCATTTTCAGGTAGATTTTGCCTGATGTTGGCCCCTCTTCAATGTCAGCTCCTTGCAGAAGGGTTGTTCAGCTGCCCCTCCACAAGTAGGGGTGAACCAGTCAGATGTTTCAACCAAAGACCATGCAGTTAATCTTTACCTGCTGCTCACCATTCCTTGACCTTCCCTGGTCTTCTCTCTACCATTTCTGTTGCTGTTATTACAAGTTCTTTCATTTCAGCTGTTGCGTATTCGGTTCTTGCAGGCATTAAGCGAGACGGAGTTAAACAGGAACAAGTTTTATTGAACTCAGACAGAAACAACTGAAATAGCTGCTACGCAGCTATTTATACGGTTAGCCTCCAGGCGGCAGCCAATAGGTTTAAAGTAACAGTTTCCTACCCAAAAACCTAACTACCAGCCCGGGGCCAGCAAACCTGGCTATGTAACAGCAGCCGTTACAAAACAAGACAAACAATAGAATCTAGGTCAGACATTCAAAAGTGATTTGAACAGTTGTGGCCAATACATTACACCCCTTCCCCCTAGACAGTTCAAACCCTTAATTGTTTGACATAATCTTGCAGATACTTAGGTGGCCTTCTTGACCGTTACCGGGGTTCCCTGGTCTACCGGCGTGCCTGCCAGGCTGGGTAGACCAGGACTCAGAGGTTCAGTGGAGTCGGTTTGACTCGAGTCCCTTTGGCTGGCCAGTTCCGGTCGGCCCACCCCAAAGTCCATTCGTGCAGCAAGGTCTGCAGGGCTGTCTCTCAGCGCTGTTTGCCTGTCCAGCGGATGCAGCCTGTGTGTCCTGAGGAGGCTCTACTACGGTCATTTCCCCGTTTCTTTGAGGAAGGGTCATGTCGTAATGTGCAAACTCTTCTGTTGGACCACTGTCGTGCGGGCCCTGTGTGTGGCCCTCTTGGGAGTCCTGGGCTGGTGACTGCTCCGCCAGCCGCCAACGCAGCTGATCAATGTGCCGGCAAATGACTCGCCCATCTTCGAGGACCACCTCGTAGGAAAGTGGCCCTGACACCTTTACAACCACTGCCGCCACCCACAAAGCCCCTTGCCCGTAATTCCAGGTCCAAACCCGGTCACCCACTTGCAAGCTTCTGGGCACCTTTGGCCATGCAGAGTCCGATGCAACTCGGTCAGGGTGGAGCCTGTCCAGCTTCGTGAACAAGCGTCGGCCCCAACGTAGCTCGGCTGGGCTTCTGCCCATGGCTGTGCAGGGAGTTGTACGCTGGCAGAGTAGAAAGTCTGCCAATCTGTGGTGCCAGTTTCCTGTGGCAATCCATTTTAGGGACTCCTTGGTTGTGCGGACCATGCGTTCCGCTTGGCTGTTCGAGGCCGGGTGAAAAGGAGCCGACGTGGCGTGCCTTATGAGGTTTGTCCTGAGGAAGGACTGGAATTCTGCAGCAGTAAACTGAGCCCCATTGTCTGATACTAAGACGTCTGGAAGCCCGTGTGTTGCAAAGATTTTGCGCAGTTCCTGGATGGTCCTGGCAGTAGTCATATTGGGAACTGGTGCAACCTCTAACCATTTTGAATGGCTATCAACCACTATTAAAAACAGCTGTCCCTGAAAGTGCCCGGCAAAGTCAATGTGGATTCTTGACCACGGTGTGTGAGTTTCCTCCCATCGGTGGACAGGGGCTTGCGGCATCTCAGATCTGGACTGTTGACACGTGATGCAACCGTGTACTTGGGCCTCGATAGCCTTATCTCGCCCAGGCCACCAAAGGTAGCTCCTTGCGAGTACCTTCATCTGGACTATTCCCGGATGGCCCTCGTGCAGTGACTCAAGCACTCTGGGTCTTAACGAGCTGGGAACTATGACCCTACATCCCCAAAGGATGCACCCTTTATGAGCTGAAAGCTCATCCTTTCGCATGAAAAAACCCTGAAATTCTGGGCCCGGACATTTGTCTAGCCACCCTGTGTGCACCCAATTCAATACCCGGCTCAGTATTTTGTCAGCTGTTGTCTCAGCCGCGACGTCCCCTGCATGAAGAGGGGCTTCTGGCAGGTCCTGGATAGCCAGGATGCGTGCAGCTGGGGCTGGGGCTGGCTCTACATGTGGTAGGGGTAACCTGCTAAAGCCGTCTGCATGGCCCATTTCTTTGCCCGGTTTGTGCACCAGCCTGTAGTTGTAGGCTGACAGAAAAATAGACCACCTCAACATCCGAGGCGATAGAATCTGGGGTATCTGTTTGTTCGTGGTGAACAACCCTAGGAGTGGCTTGTGGTCCGTAAAGACCGTGAACTGGCGACCATACAAGTAGTCGTGGAATTTTTTAACTCCCGCCACGATCGCCAAAGCCTCCTTATCGATTTGTGCGTAGTTGCGCTCTGCGGACGACAGGGTCCTTGAATAGTAGGCAATGGGAGACTGTTTCCCCTCAGCCGACAAATGACTCAACACAGCCCCCACCCCATATGGAGATGCATCGCACGTGATGCAGACTGGCAGCCTTTCGTTAAAATGTGTGAGTACGGAGTTTGAGGACAACAGTGACTTGACTGCCTGGAAACTCCTTTCGTGGATGCTGGTCCACTTCCACTGGGCTTGTCTGTCCAAGAGCCGGTGTAACGGCTCTGCCACAGTGGCCTTGTTTGGCAGGAAGGCATGGTAAAAGTTAAGAAGGCCCAAAAAGGCCTGAAGCTCTCCCTTGGACTTTGGACTTGGGGCCTGCTGAATTGCTTTCAGCTTTGAGTCCGCTGGATGGATGCCATCGGCATCGATGCGGAACCCCAAGAACTCCGTTGACTCAACCCCAATCTTGCATTTTTCCCTCTTTAATCGGAGCCCCGCTGTGCAGAACCGCTGAAGGACGGCCCTAAGCCGTTTAGCCAGGATCTCTGTGGTTTCTCCGGCGATGAGAACATCATCGAAGTATGGGAAGACCCCTGGAATGCCCTTGAGCATTCGCTCCATTACTCCCTGGAAAATTCCTGGGGCGACACTCACCCCAAACTATAGGCGCTTGACCTTGAAGGCCCCCCGATGGGTGACGATGGTTTGGGCGGCTGCCGTGGCCTTGTCCACCGGCAGCTGTTGGTAGGCCTGAGCCAAATCTAATTTGGCGAACACGCGGCCACCTTGCAATGATGCCAAAACATGGCTGACAACTGGTACCGGGTACGCATGCTGTTGGAGTGCCCAGTTAATGGTACACTTGTAGTCAGCGCATATTCGCACCTCCCCGTTGGCCTTTACTGGTGTCACTATGGGGGTCTCCCACTTCCCACTATCTACGGGCTGCAATACCCCCTGATCAACCAGCTTGTCCAGTTCTGTGTCGATTTTTTGTTTTAACACAAAAGGCACTCGATGAGGCTTGACCCGTATTGGCGTTACCATAGGATCAAGCTTGAAGGCTATCGGAGGACCCTTGTACTCCCCTAGGCATGGATTGAAAACATCTGAGAATTCTTGGCAGACTGAAGACAAATCCGCCGCTTGTGTCCAGTGAATGCCGGTTATTTGGATGCCCAATGCGTCAAACCAATCGAGCCCTATGAGACTTGTGCATTGGCCTTCTACCACAGCAACATTAAGTAGGCCTGCAAACCCCTTGAATTCCACTCGCAGTGTGGCTTCGCCCTTGACCGCCATCAGGAATTTTGGAAGTCGGTGAGCATTAAGTTAGATGGCCAAAGCTTGGCCCATCTATTGCTGTGGCTGCATATGTGCCTGAATGTCCCTATAGAGATGATGGACATGGCTGAGCCTGTGTCTAGTTCCATCTTACATGGAACTCCCTGAAGCTTGACTTGGAGTCATAGCTTCGGCTTAAGGGGGTGATGGGCACCAGTGCGGAGAACGCTCCTTCGGCTGGCGCAGAACCCCATGCGGTGTTGCCTCGGGCCCCCGGTACCTCTCCTGATTGAGTCTCCCTGTGGCTGGTCCCTCTGGCGACCTCGACAGATGGCAGCAATGTGGCCTGACTTTCCACACGCCCGGCACGTTGCTGTACGGAAACGACATTCCGCGCGTTGATGGCGGCCTCCGCAATCCATGCACCTAAGGAATGGAACTGCCTTATCGGCTGGCCTCGACCCCTTCTCCTTGTGCCTCTGTAGCTTATCGACTTCGTAGTCTGAGTCGGTGTCTTCCATTCTCTCGGCGTCCTCTTGGTGGACTGCTTCCGTGCTTGACGCGTTTTTGGTGGGCCGCAGTGCTTTAACGGCCCTTCCGGTGGCTTCGTCCACCATGACCTCTTTCAAGGCCTCCTGTAGCGTAAGAGTCTCTTTAGCGAAAAGTTTTTGTTGGAGCTCTCGATTCCGGATGCCGCAGACTAGACGGTCCCTCAGTCTCTCTTCCCAATCTGTAAAATTGCAGAGTCGGGACACTTGACGCAGAGCGGTGATGAATTCTGTGGCTGATTTGCCGGGTTGTTGCTCCCGCTGCTCAAAAACGTGCCTCCATGCTATCACAGACAATTTTGGTTCAAAATTGTCTCGGAGCCTTTTCTTCAAGTCTGCGTAGGTGACGGACTTGAGCGGCGTCGGGGCGACCAGGTTTTCCACGATGTCGAAGATGGTGGGGCCGCACACGTAGAGGAGGGTCGCGGCCTTCAGTCCATCTTCAGTGACCTGGTTGGCGCAGAGGTAGTTTTCTACGCATGAAATGTAGCACGCCCATCACTCCAGGTGGTTGACGTCGAACTTCTCGAGTTTCCCCACTTTCACCATGGTGAGTTGCTTGTGTTTCTTGCTGCTCGCGTTGCCTTGTGCTGCTGGCTTCTGCGTATGCCCTAAGATGGATCCTTAGAGCGTGGTGGTCTCCAGCGTGGCTTGCTTGGCAGACTGAGGGGGGGAACGTAGTTCCTGCCAGGCTCTGTGCTGGCCTCACCCCCTAGTGACTTCAGACTCTTATGATGAAGCAGCACATCCCACCTTCGTTGCCACTGTTGCGTATTTGGTTCTTGCAGGCATTAAGCGAGACGGAGTTAAACAGGAACAAGTTTTATTGAACTCAGACAGAAACAACTGAAATAGCTGCTACGCAGCTATTTATACGGTTAGCCTCCAGGCGGCAGCCAATAGGTTTAAAGTAACAGTTTCCCGCCCAAAAACCTAACTACCAGCCCGGGGCCAGCAAACCTGGCTACGTAACAGCAGCCATTACAAAACAATACAAACAATAGAATCTAGGTCAGACATTCAACAAGTGATTTGAACAGTTGTGGCCAATACATTACATCAGCCTCCTTTTATTCTTATCCTTCTCCCTTAAACAAGCTGCATTGTTGTATTTCTTTGTGTTGTCTCTCATCTGCAGCCAGAACTGCACTCTTTCCTCCTTGTGGGTGTTGACCAATTCACTGCAGTCTCTCCATTGATGGGTAGGTAGAAATGTTTCTGATCGGATTGGAATTGGAGGCTCTGCCTGTAATTTGCAATTTGCCATAGCTGTTATATGCTGCTTTATGATTTCTAGTGCTTCCTTCTTTCTAGGTGATTTTTATTGATTGGGTCTCTTTGTTCTTCAGCTTCTATTCTTTCATCTTTTCCAGCTTGCTTACATCTGATTTCAGTTTGCTGATCTAATTTTCCAGCATGATCTTCCATTTTGGTAATGCAGTATTTGGCTGATTTTTGCATCCCAGCTGTAACTGCAGCTGTGCTGTACATTAGTTGGTTTGTTTCTTGCAGTGAGCTGGTGCTTCTATTTGATATTACAATATTGGCATCTTTTAATGCTTGTGCCAGCTCCTTCTTTGGCACCAGCTTCAGTGCAGGCAACCTTATTCTGTTCCTTTTGTGCTCTTCTAGATGCTCAGCTATTCTTTGCTTCAACGCTTCTACTTCTTTATTCATGGGTGGGGTTTTTTTTCCCTTCCTGAGGCAGAGGAGATGGTCCCTGGTTTCTAAGAAAAGCAATTCAATAGCTGTGCTGGCTCTGCAGTCTGAGCTGCTTCTGCCAAGGCCTCGACTTCTTTGCCCTGAGCGGACCTGGGCAACATTTCCAATTATGCTTCTGTGAATATATATTTTTTGTATAATAAGTCAACACTGATGTGCTAGTCTCTGTTCTGTTATTTCTGATTCTGGATTTTCTTTCCAGGACTGGAGCCTTCCTTTCAAATATCCTCTTCTTGTGGGATTTGATCTGTATTAACGGATCATTATTTTTGTGTTTTCAGTGTTTTCAGACTAACCATCTCAAGGTCAAACCCCCAAGCAAGAAGAAAATACCCAAGACAAGAAACCACTCACCTACACAACCGTAGGTATGTAACTTCTATGTAACTGTCTAACTTACTGTTTAACTAACTAACTTAACTGTTTAACTAACTAACTAACTGTCTGTCTGTCTAACTGTCTTGTCGATTTAACTAACCATCTAACTCTATCTCTCTCTACCGCTCTCTATCT
>JALGBA010001609.1:0-40552 GCA_023970755.1 Azemiops feae | reverse complement strand
AAGAAATAGGTGTGATGTAGGTAGACATAAAACATTTTAATAAATGCGTCAGTTTCAAAACTAGCAGCGAAGGTAAAATCTAATCTCACTCCTTTTAATATTAACCATAGCAATAAATTTATGTATGTTTGGTGAGGTTTATCTTTAAAGTTAGCACCTATCAAAGTTACCTTAATTCATCATCATAGGCCTTTTTGAAGGCCACGCCATCTCTCGCTAAGGGACAAGCAGGTACAGCAGCCACCAAAGAAATAAACCTTTTAAATGGCGTTTTAAGTTTATTATTCTTTATTAATAAAACCTTACTGATATTAGGTTATCTTATTCTGCCCCAGGGTCGCAGCAAAAGAGCCTCCCGTCGCCCTATTAATATTAATAAGGCGTTAATAATAAAGATAGAGAATAATAACCTTAAAATCCCATTCAAAAGGTTTATTTATTTCGGCGGCCGCAATACCCGTTTTGACCACAGGAGGGCACGTTTTTCCGTCCCATAGCATTAACACCTAGACCTTCTCGGCATGGCGGCCTCCCGTCCGTCCAAATTGGCCATCCCCCAGTTCATTTGGAATCGACCTTCCTATTATGGCCGACGTCTTGTCCGTTGCTTTTAATCATCCGTCGGCACCTTCCTGTCCTCTTTTCTGCTCTACGCTGCCGCAAGAAGGGAAAAAAGCCTCGGACTGCCGCAGGTGAGCCGAGCAGCCACAAAAAGAAATAAAGCTTTTAAATGGAGTTTTAAGTGTAGTATTTATTAATGAAACCTCAGTAATATTAGGTGATGTTTTTGTGTCCCCGCGTCGCAGCAAAAGGGCTTCCCTTCGCCCTATTAACATTAATAAGGCGTTACTAATAAAGATAGAGGATAATAACTTTAAAATCCCATTAAAAAGGTCTATTTCTTTCGGCACAGTTTTACGTCGCACAGCATGGGGCTCGAGGCAATCCCAGGCGGGTGAATCTGGAATTGAGGGTTTTAGGGTGTAAGAAACAATGGACGTGCGGGTGAGGGGCCGGCGGGCAGCTGTTCTAAGTGTGCATGGTGCCTCTGGGCAGATGTAATTGGGGGGGGCCGAAGGACCAGGAGGGAATGAAATCTCGGCTTTCTCCAGCTTCACTTGCTCGCCATATTAGACTGACCTTTGAAGCTAAAAGGGGCTTTCTAAACCTCATAGGGGCCGAGATGGGGCAGATAAATGTCCTCATAATATAAATTCTAATAGTTATTAGCATACACCCTCTCAACGTGCGCCACGACACACCACCTGCTATCATTGTTATTATATAATAATAAATCCGGAGCTAAGGGGCCCACTTGGTCCATCATCCCAACAACATTGTCTTCTTCATCAGGGGTCCTTGGTGCTCTCTAGCTTGGTGTTTTTCTTGGCAGACGTTTCGTGACCCAACTAGGTAACATCATCAGTGCTAGAAGAGTGAGGAATTTGCTCTCTCTTTATATACTTAGTGGCTTGTCCTATCAGTGTTGATGGAGGTGTTCCTGGTAGTTTCTTGATTGGGCGGTTGTTTACTTATTTATTTAGCGTATGGCATATCATACATGGACTTGCAGTATATATTAACATTTCACCTAGATTAGAAAAACACAATAAAATATAAATGTTAAAAAGATTTTTGTTCAGATACCAATAGGCCGTCTAACCATTGAAGTGCAGCCTCCTTTATATTAGATAGATAGATAGATAGATAGATAGATAGATAGATAGATAGATAGATAGATAGATAGATAGATAGATAGATAGATAGATAGATAGATAGATAGATAGATAGATAGATAGATAGATAGATAGATAGATAGATAGATAGATAGATAGATGATAGATAGATGTACACGATATGTTGCAGGTGTGCGCAGGCCCCAGCTACACACATTCGGTCGTGCGTCAATGCAATTGCAGATAGCTATGATGGGAAGCTGGTGGTTTGGCATTGCCTCCTTACTAGGACCAAGAGAGAAGGACTGACCCCAAGGTCACCACAGTTGACTTTCATGCCTAAGGTGGGACTAGAACCGACAGTCTTCCGCTTTCTAGTCCAGTGCCTTAAAGTACCCGCTTGTCTCTCATGTCCTATGAGATTCTCAGTCATCGCGGTCATAATTGTCCCAAAGATGCTTTTCAGGAGGCAAACTGGACTTTCTTTCTTCTGGATTTCTTTGAAGACGTTTCGCTTCTCATACAAGAAGCTTCTTCAGCTCTGACTGGAGCATCACTTAATGGCCTCGGCTGCTTTTGTAAAACCTAAGTAGTGTCACAACTAGTGGAGGCTACTGAAAAGATACTATTGGAGTGTATTGTGTCATACGCTAAATAAATACGTTTGTGTTTTTATTTATTTATTGCGATCACTTGGGGGTCGCCAGTAAATTTTAGGGGACGTCACAAATTTGGAGGTGGTGTACTCGGTCAACCCTGGAGTCCAATTTAATACAGTTCCTGCTTTTCCTGGATAAACCATTTAGTTACCTGCAACTGGCATGCAGGCGGGGAATTCTGGGACTTGAATTCCCACAAAAATTGCCGAAGGTTTGAAAACCTGGATGACTTAAGGGATAAAAACTTGTCCCCAAATGCTGGCTGAGATGGATGTTCAATACTCTGTGACCTCCACCTTTGGCGGGGTTGCTTTTTATAGTGCTCCCCCATTACAATCCCGATTTCTGCTTGTATTTTTTCGTCCTTAAACTCGCATCCAAAGTCTTCCTCCATATATCTGCGTCCAGCAAACTCGGAACAGTCTTTGGTTCTAACCGGCCGCTCGACCTATTTCCCTCCGAGCTCTCTGGTTACATTTCTATGGCGATTCCCAAGTTCGACGGTTTCAAGAGCGGAAAGCCCAGTCTTTCCTCCGCTCTCCTTTCCTACCTCTATGGTGCCTTTCGGCTTCTCTGCCGAAATAGGGGACGCGCCTTCTGATGGCGTCACAGCCCGGCGACGCCCCGAGAAGGCTGTCCCAGGGCGAAGGAGAAGGCAAAGGTGGAGCCGGCGGCGCTGCTGCCTTTGCAACAAGGCCAGGTGAGGCGGGGGCTTCAGGGAAGCTTCCCCGAATCTGCCGCTCGGCGCCGCCTTTTCATGGGCGGCGTGGGTACTAGGAGTTGCGTTCCCACGACACGCGTTGCCCGATGAACTCAATTGCCTGTGTTCGCACTCCCTTCTAGTAACGTGACCGGAGGGAGCCGGGCGTTTAGCAAGTTATTGCTGTTATTCTTAATATTATTTGGTGCTTTCCACTTAGTCTCGACTCCTGGCCATTGCCTGACCAAATCCCTGCGGTTTTCTTGGCAAGGTTTCCCCCCCCAGCTGCGGTTAGAATCGAATAACCGAGTTGGAAGGGACCTTGGAGGTCTTCTAGTCATCCCAACCCCCTGCTTAGGCAGGCAACCCTATACCATTTCAGACAAACGGTTTGCCGTTGCTTCCTTCCTAGGGCCGAGAGAGAGTGACTGGCCCAAAGCTGGTTTTGGAGTGACTGACCCAGATGACTTTTCTGCCTCTAAAAGCAAGATTAGAATTCACAGCCTCCCACTTTCTAGTCTGCTGCCTTAACCACGACTAGACCAAAGCCGCTCTAAACTTTGCGTATTTTTTTGATCCAGCCTTTGTTATTTTTATAAATAACTCAAGGCGGCAAATATATCTATTGCTCCTTCCTTCTCTTATTTTCGCCATGCAGCAACAACCCTAGGGTTAGGGTTAGACTTAGGCTGACTAGGAGAGGAATTGGCCCAAAGCTGGTTTCTCATACCTAAGGTGGTACTAAAAATCAGCCCCCACCCCCAATTTCTAGCCTGGCACCTTCCACCCCAATTGACTAGCTGTCTATTTTTCAACCCAGTGAAATGATATTCACGACTGGGCATACTAGGAAGATTAGAAACTAAGATGCAGCAAGAAATTAGTGTGATGTAGGTAGACATAAAACATTTTAATAAATGCGTCAGTTTCAAAACTAGCAGCGAAGGTAAAATCTAATCTCACTCATTTTAATATTAACCATAGCAATAAATTTAGTATGTTTTGTGAGGTTTTATCTTTAAAGTTAGCACCATCAAGTAACATTAATCATCATTACAGGCCGTTTTGAAGGCCGCGCCATCTCTCTCGCTAGGACAAGCAGGTACAGCAGCCACCAAAAAAGAAATAAACCTTTTAATGGCGTTTTAAGTTTATTCTCTTTCTTATCAAACCTTACTAATATTAGTTATCTTACTCTGCCCCAGGGTCGAGCAAAAGGGCCTCCCGTCGCCCTATTAATATTTAATAAGGGCGTTAATAATTAAAGATAGAGAATAATAACCTAAAATCCGTCAAAAAAGGTTTATTTATTTCTGCGTCCGCAATACCCGTTTTGAACCACAGGAGGGCCGTTTTTCCGTCCCATACATTAACACTGGTCCTAGACCTTCTCTCTGCATTGGCGACCTCCACCGTCCGTCCAAATTGGCCATGCCCCCAGTTCATTTTGGAATCGACCTTCCTATCATGGGCCGACAGGCTTGTCCGTTGCTTTTAGTCATCCGTCGGCACCTTCCTGTCCTCTCTTCTGCTTTACGCTGCCGCAAGAAGGGAAAAAAGCCTCGTACTGCCGCAGGTGAGCCGAGCAGCCACAAAAAGAAATAAAGCTTTTAAATGGAGTTTTAAGTGTAGTATTTATTAATGAAACCTCAGTAATATTAGGTGATGTTTTTGTGTCCCCGCGTCGCAGCAAAAGGGCTTCCCTTCGCCCTATTGACATTAATAAGGCGTTACTAATAAAGATAAATAGGATAATAACTTTAACTCCCCATTAAAACGGTCTATTCTTTCGGCACAGTTTTACGTCGCAAAGCAGAGGCAGCGAGGCAATCCCAGGCGGGTGAATCTGGAATGGAGGGTTTAGGGATGGAAGAAACGAGGGACGGGCGGGGAGGCCGGCGGGTAGCTGCTTCTAAGTGTGCATGGTGCCTCTGGGCATATGTAAAGTGCGAGGGGAAAGAGGAGGGAAGGAAATCTCGGCTGCCTCTAGCTTCACTTGCTCAGCCCATATTGACTGACTGGGAAGCTAAAAGGGGCTTTCTAAACCTCTAGGCGAGATGGGGCAGATAAATGTCATCATCATATAAATTATATAGTATTATCATACACCCTCTCACGTGCCGCTCACACACACACACACGCATATCTTTGTTTTACTTATTATCATAATAAAGCCGGAGGCTAAGGGGGCCACGTGGTCCATCATCCAACAACATTGTCTCTTCAGTGGTCCTTGGTGCTCTCTGAGCTTGGTGGTTTTCTTGCAGACGTTTCGTGACCCAACTAGGTAACATCATCAGTGCTAGAAGAGAGAGGAATTTGCTCTCTCTTTATATACTTAGTGGCTTGTCCTATCAGTGTTGATGGAGGTGTTCCTGGTAGTTTCTTGATTGGGCGGTTGTTTAATTATTTATTTAGCGTATGGCATATCATACATGGACTTGCAGTATATATTAACATTTCACCTAGATTAGAAAAACACAATAAAATATAAATGTTAAAAAGATTTTTGTTCAGATACCAATAGGCCGTCTAACCATTGAAGTGCAGCCTCCTTTATATTAGATAGATAGATAGATAGATAGATAGATAGATAGATAGATAGATAGATAGATTGATAGATTGATAGATTGATAGATAGATTGATTGATTGATTGATTGATTGATTAGATAGATGATAGATAGATAGATAGATAGATAGATAGATAGATAGATAGATAGATAGATAGATAGATAGATAGATAGACAGATAGATAGATAGATAGATAGATAGATAGATCTACACGATATGTTGCAGGTGTGCGCAGGCCCCAGCTGCACACATTCGGTGGTGCGTCAATGCAATTGCAGATAGCTATGATGGGAAGCTGGTGGTTTGGCATTGCCTCGTTACTAGGACCAAGAGAGAAGGACTGACCCCAAGGTCACCACAGTTGACTTTCATGCCTAAGGTGGGACTAGAACCGACAGTCTTCCGATTTCTAGGCCAGTGCCTTAAGTATCCCGCATTGTCTCTCACTGTCTATGGAGATCTCAGTCATCGGGTCTATAGTCCAAAGATGCTTTTCAGGAGGCAACTGGACTTTCTGATTTCTTTGAAGACGTTTCGATTCCCATACAAGAAGGTCTTAAGCTTGACTGGAGCATCAATTAATGGCCTGGCTGCTTTTGTAAACCTAAGCAGTGGTCACACACTAGTGGAGGTAGTGAAGATACCGGAGTGTATGTGCCATACGCTAAATAACTACGTTTGTGTTTTTATTTATTTATTGCGATCACTTGGGGGTTGCCAGCAAATTTTAGGGGACGTCACAAATTTGGAGGTGGTGTACTCGGTCAACCCTGGAGTCCAATTTAATACAGTTCCTGCTTTCCCTGGATAAACCATTTAGTTACCTGCAAACTGCATGCAGGCTGGGGAATTCTGTGACTTGAAGTCCACAAAAATTGCCAAGTTTGAGAAACGCTGGATGACTTACAGGGATTAAACTTGTCCCCTGCTGGCTGGGAATGGATGTGCAATACTCTGTGACACTCCACCTTTGCGGGGGGCTTTTATATAGGGCGCCCCCAATACAATCCAGATTTCTGCATTGTCTTTTTTCCGTCCTTAACTCCAATCCAAAGTCTTCCTCCATATATGCTCCAGCAACCTCGGAAGTCTTGGTTCTACCGGCCGCTCTACCATTTCCATCCGAGCTCTCTGGTTACATTTCTATGGCGATTCCCAAGTTCGACGGTTTCAAGAGGGGAAAGCCCAGTCTTTCCTCCGCTCTCCTTTCCTACCTCTATGGTGCCTTTCGGCTTCTCTGCCGAAATAGGGGACGCGCCTTCTGATGGTGTCACAGCCCGGCGACGCCCCGAGAAGGCTGTCCCAGGGCGAAGGAGAAGGCAAAGGTGGAGCCGGCGGCGCTGCTGCCTTTGCAGCAAGGCAAGGTGAGGCGGGGGCTTCAGGGAAGCTTCCCCGAACCTGCCGCTCGACGCCGCCTTTTCATGGGCGGCGTGGGTACTAGGAGTTGCGTTCCCACGACACGCGTTGCCCGATGAACTCAATTGCCTGTGTTCGCACTCCCTTCTAGTAACATCACCGGAGGGAGCCGGGCGTTTAGTAAGTTATTGCTGTTATTGTTAATATTATTTGGTGCTTTCCACTTAGTCTCGACTCCTGGCCACTGCCTGACCAAATCCCTGCGGTTTTCTTGGCAAGGTCTCCCCCCCCCCCCAGCTGCGGTTAGCTAGAAATAACCGAGTTGGAAGGGACAGGGAGTTTCTAGTCAAAACCCGTTAGGCAGGTCAACCCTATACAGTTCAGACAAATGGTTGCCGCTGCTTGCCGTCATAGGGACCGAGAGAGAGTGGACGGGACCAAAGCTGGTTTTGGAGTGATGACCAGATGACGTTCTGCCTCCTAAAAGCAAGATGAACTACAGCTCCCACTTCTCTGTCTGCTGCCTAACCACGACTAGACCAAAGCCGCTCTAAATTTTGCATATTTTTTTAATCCAGCCTTTGTTATTTTTATAAATAACTCAAGGCGGCAAATATATCTAATGCTCCTTCCTTCTCTTATTTTCGCCATGCAGCAACAGCCCTAGGGTTAGGGTTAGACTTAGGCTGACTAGGAGAGGAATTGGCCCAAAGCTGGTTTCTCATACCTCAGGTGGTACTAAAACTCAGCCCCCACCCCCCAATTTCTAGCCTGGCACCTTCCACCCCAATTGACTAGCTGTCTATTTTTCAACCCAGTGAAATGATATTCACGACTGGGCATACTAGGAAGATTAGAAACTAAGATGCAGCAAGAAATTAGTGTGATGTA
Organism: Azemiops feae; assembly: GCA_023970755.1. Classification (NCBI taxonomy): domain Eukaryota; kingdom Metazoa; phylum Chordata; class Lepidosauria; order Squamata; family Viperidae; genus Azemiops; species Azemiops feae. The sequence goes on along the minus strand of JALGBA010001609.1, from coordinate 32,698 downwards.
GGTAGACATAAAACATTTTAATAAATGCGTCAGTTTCAAAACTAGCAGCGAAGGTAAAATCTAATCTCACTCATTTTAATATTAACCATAGCAATAAAATTATGTATGTTTGGTGAGGTTTACGCGTTAAGTTAGCACTATCAAAGTAAACCAATTCTCATTACAGGCCTTTGGAAGGCCGCGCCATCTACGCCTAAGGAAAGAGGTACAGCAGCCACCAAAGAAAATAAACCTTTTAATGGCGTTTTAAGTTTATTATTCTTTATTAATTAATAAAACCTTACTAATATTAGGTTATCTGACTCTGCCCCAGGGTCGCAGCAAAAGGGCCTCCCGTCGCCCTATTAATATTAATAAGGCGTTAATAATAAAGATAGAGAATAATAACCTTAAAATCCCATTCAAATGGTTTATTTATTTCGGCGGCCGCAATACCCGTTTTGACCACAGGAGGGCACGTTTTTCCGTCCCATAGCATTAACACGGTCCTAGACCTTCTCGGCATGGCGACCTCCCGTCCGTCCAAATTGGCCATCCCCCAGTTCATTTGGAATCGACCTTCCTATCATGGCCGACGTCTTGTCCGTTGCTTTTAGTCATCCGTCGGCACCTTCCTGTCCTCTCTTCTGCTCTACGCTGCCGCCAGAAGGGAAAAAAGCCTCGTACTGCCGCAGGTGGGCCGAGCAGCCACCAAAAAGAAATAAAGCTTTTAAAATGGAGTTTTAAGTGTAGTATTTATTAATGAAACCTCAGTAATATTAGGTGATGTTTTTGTGTCCCCGCGTCGCAGCAAAAGGGCTCACTTCGCCCTACTAAAACATTATAAGGCGTTACTAATAAAGATAGAGGATAATAACTTTAAAAATCCCATTTAAAAAAAGGTTTATTTTCTTTCGGCCAGTCTTTACGTCGCAAAGCATAGGCATCGAGGCAATCCAGGCGGGTGAATTGAATGGAGGGTTAGGTGATGGAAGAAACAAGGGACGGGCGGGGAGGCCGGCGGGCAGCTGCTTCTAAGTGTGCATGGTGCCTCTGGGCATATGTAAAGTGCGAGGGGAAAGAGGAGGGAAGGAAATCTCGGCTGCCTCCAGCTTCACTTGTTCAGCCCATATTGACTGACTGGGAAGCTAAAAGGGGCTTTCTAAACCTCTAGGCGAGATGGGGCAGATAAATGTCATCATAATATAAATTATATACTGTTATCATACACCCTCTCACGTGCGCGCACACACACACACGCATATCATTGTTATTATATAAATAATAAAGCGGAAGCTAGGAGCCACACTTGGTCCATCATCCAACAACATTGTTCGCTTCAGGGTCCTTGGTGCTCTCTAGTTGGTGGTTTTCTGCAGACGTTTCGTGACCCCCACACTAGGTAACAATAATCAGTGCTAGAAGAGAGAGAATTTGCTTCACGCTATTTATATACTAGTGGATGTCAATCAGGGTGGAGGAGGGTTCTGGTAAGTTCTTGATGGGCGGTTGTTTACTTATTTATTTAGCGTATGGCATATCATACATGGACTAGCAGTATATATTAACATTTCACCTAGATTAGAAAAACACAATAAAATATAAATATTAAAAAGATTTTTGTTCAGATACCAATAGGCCGTCTAACCATTGAAGTGCAGCCTCCTTTATATTAGATAGATAGATAGATAGATAGATAAATAGATAGATAGATAGATAGATAGATAGATAGATAGATAGATAGATAGATAGATAGATTGATTAGATAGATGATAGATAGATAGATAGATAGATAGATAGATAGATAGATAGATAGATAGATAGATAGATAGATAGATAGATAGATAGATAGATCTACACGATATGTTGCAGGTCTGCGCAGGCCCCAGCTGCACACATTCGGTCATGCGTCAATGCAATTGCAGATAGCAATGATGGGAAGCTAGTGGTTTGGCATTGCCTCCTTACTAGGACCAAGAGAGAAGGACTGACCCCAAGGTCAGCACAGTTGACTTTCATGCCTAAGGTGGGACTAGAACCGACAGTCTTCCGATTTCTAGTCCCGTGCCTTAAGTATCCCGCATTGTCTCTCACTGTCTATGGAGATTCTCACAGTCATCCGGGTCATAATTGTCCCAAAGATGCTTTTTCAGGAGGACTTTCTTGATTTTCTTTGAAGACGTTTCGCTTCTCATACAAGAAGCTTCTTCAGCTCTGACTGGAGCATCACTTAATGGCCTCGGCTGCTTTTGTAAAACCTAAGTAGTGTCACAACTAGTGGAGGCTAGTGAAAAGATACTATTGGAGTGTATTGTGTCATACGCTAAATAAATACGTTTGTGTTTTTATTTATTTATTGCGATCACTTGGGGGTCGGTCGCCAGCAAATTTTAGGGGACGTCACAAATTTGGAGGTGGTGTACTTGGTCAACCCTGGAGTCCAATTTAATACAGTTCCTGCTTTTCCTGGATAAACCATTTAGTTACCTGCAAAGTGCATGCAGGCTGGGGAATTCTGGGACTTGAAGTCCACAAAAATTGCCAAGTTTGAGAAACGCTGGATGACTTATAGGGATTAAACCTGTCCCCTGCTGGCTGGGAATGGATGTGCAATACTCTGTGACACTCCACCTTGGCGGGGGGCTTTTATATAGGGCACCCCCAATACAATCCAGATTTCTGCATTGTCTTTTTTCCGTCCTTAACTCCAATCCAAAGTCTTCCTCCATATATGCTCCAGCAAACTCGGAAGTCTTGGTTCTACCGGCCGCTCTACCATTTCCACCCGAGCTCTCTGGTTACATTTCTATGGCGATTCCCAAGTTCGACGTTTTCAAGAGCGGAAAGCCCAGTCTGCCCTCCGCTCTCCTTTCCTACCTCTATGGTGCTTTTCCGCTTCTCTGCCGAAATAGGGGACGCGCCTTCTGATGGCGTCACAGCACGGCGACGCCCCGAGAAGGCTGTCCCACGGCGAAGGAGAAGCACGGAGAAGGCAAAGGTGGAGCCGGCGCCGCTGCTGCCTTTGGATCGAGGCCAGGTGAGGCCGGGGCTTCAGGGAATCTTCCCCGAATCTGCCGCTCAGCGTGGGTACTAGGAGTTGCGTTCCCACGACACGCGTTGCCCGATGAACTCAATTGCCTGTGTTCGCACTCCCTTCTAGTAACGTCACCGGAGGGAGCCGGGCGTTTAGTAAGTTATTGCTGTTATTCTTAATATTATTTGGTGCTTTCGACTTAGTGTCGACTCCTGGCCATTGCCTGACCAAATCCCTGCGGTTTTCTTGGCAAGGTTTCCCCCCCCCAGCTGCGGTTAGAATAGAATAACCGAGTTGGAAGGGACCTTGGAGATCTTCTAGTCCAACCCCCTGCTTAGGCAGGCAACCCTATACCATTTCAGACAAATGGTTTGCCATTGCTTCCTTCCTAGGGCCGAGAGAGAGTGACTGGCCCAAAGCTGGTTTTGGAGTGACTGACCCAGATGACTTTTCTGCCTCTAAAAGCAAGATTAGAACTCACAGCCTCCCACTTTCTAGTCTGCTGCCTTAACCAAGACTAGACCAAAGCCGCTCTAAATCTTGCGTATATTTTTAATCCAGCCTTTGTTATTTTTATAAATAACTCAAGGCGGCAAATATATCTAATGCTCCTTCCTTCTCTTATTTTCGCCATGCAGCAACAGCCCTAGGGTTAGGGTTAGACTTAGGCTGACTAGGAGAGGAATTGGCCCAAAGCTGGTTTCTCATACCTAAGGTGGTACTAAAACTCAGCCCCCAGCCCCAATTTCTAGCCTGGCACCTTCCACCCCAATTGACTAGCTGTCTATTTTAACCCCAGTGAAATGATATTCACGAATGGGCATACTAGGAAGATTAGAAACTAAGATGCAGCAAGAAATTAGTGTGATGTAGGTAGACATAAAACATTTTAATAAATGCGTCAGTTTCAAAACTAGCAGCGAAGGTAAAATCTAATCTCACTCATTTTAATATTAACCATAGCAATAAATTTATGTATGTTTGGTGAGGTTTATCTTTAAAGTTAGCACCTATCAAAGTAACCTTAATTCATCATTATAGGCCTTTTTGAAGGCCGCGCCATCTCTCGCTAAGGGACAAGCAGGTGCAGCAGCCACCAAAAGAAATAAACCTTTTAAATGGCGTTTTAAGTTTATTATTCTTTATTAATAAAACCTTACTAATATTAGGTTATCTTATTCTGCCCCAGGGTCGCAGCAAAAGGGCCTCCCGTCGCCCTATTAATATTAATAAGGCGTTAATAATAAAGATAGAGAATAATAACCTTAAAATCCCATTCAAAAGGTTTATTTATTTCGGCGGCCGCAATACCCCTTTTTGACCACAGGAGGGCACGTTTTTCCGTCCCATAGCATTAACACCTAGACCTTCTCGGCATGGCGACCTCCCGTCCGTCCAGATTGGCCATCCCCCAGTTCATTTGGAATCGACCTTCCTATTATGGCCGACTTCTTGTCCGTTGCTTTTAGTCATCCGTCGGCACCTTCCTGTCCTCTTTTCTGCTCTACGCTGCCGCAAGAAGGGAAAAAAGCCTCGTACTGCCGCAGGTGAGCCGAGCAGCCACAAAAAGAAACAAAGCTTTTAAATGGAGTTTTAAGTGTAGTATTTATTAATGAAACCTCAGTAATATTAGGTGATGTTTTTGTGTCCCCGCGTCGCAGCAAAAGGGCTTCCCTTCGCCCTATTAACATTAATAAGGCGTTACTAATAAAGATAGAGGATGATAACTTTAAAATCCCATTAAAAAGGTCTATTTCTTTCGGCACAGTTTTACGTCGCAAAGCATAGGCATCGAGGCAATCCCAGGCGGGTGAATCTGGAATGGAGGGTTTAGGGATGGAAGAAACAAGGGACGGGCGGGGAGGCCGGCGGGCAGCTGCTTCTAAGTGTGCACGGTGCCTCTGGGCATATGTAAAGTGCGAGGGGAAAGTGGAGGGAAGGAAATCTTGGCTGCCTCCAGCTTCACTTGCGCAGCCCATATTGACTGACTGGGAAGCAAAAAGGGGCTTTCTAAACCTCTAGGCGAGATGGGGCAGATAAATGCAATCATAATATAAATTATATAGTATTATCATACACCCACGCACGCACACACACACACACACGCATATCATTGTTATTATATAAATAATAAAGCCGGAGCTAAGGGGCCACTTGGTCCATCATCCAACAACATTGTCTCTTCAGGGGTCCTTGGTGCTCTCTGAGCTTGGTGGTTTTCTTGCAGACGTTTTGTGACCCAACTAGGTAACATCATCAGTGCTAGAAGAGAGAGGAATTTGCTCTCTCTTTATATACTTAGTGGCTTGTCCTATCAGTGTTGATGGAGGTGTTCCTGGTAGTTTCTTGATTGGGCGGTTGTTTACTTATTTATTTAGCGTATGGCATATCATACATGGACTTGCAGTATATATTAACATTTCACCTAGATTAGAAAAACACAATAAAATATAAATGTTAAAAAGATTTTTGTTCAGATACCAATAGGCCGTCTAACCATTGAAGTGCAGCCTCCTTTATATTATATAGATAGATAGATAGATAGATAGATTAGATAGAATAGATAGAAGATGAAGATAGATAGATAGATAGATAGATTAGATGACTTGAAGCGCAGATTGAGTGATCGATAGATGATAGATAGATAGGATAGATAGATAGATAAGAGATAGATAGATAGATAGATAGATAGATAGATAGATAGATAGATAGATAGATAGATAGATAGATAGATAGAATAGATAGATAGAAGATAGATAGATAGATCTACACGATATGTGCAGTGTGCGCAAGGCCCCAGCTGCACACATTCCGGTGGTTGCGTCAGCAATTAGATAAGCTATGACTGGGAAGTAGGTGGTTGGCATGCCTCCTTATAGACCAAGTAAGACGACGGGACTGACCCCAGGTCACCACAGTTGACTTTCATTGCCTAAGGCCTTGGGACTAGAACCGACAGTCTTCCGCTTTCTAGTCAGTGCCTTAAGTATCCCGCATTGTCTCTCACTGTTATGGAGATTCTCAGTCATCCGGGTCATAATTGTCCCAAAGATGCTTTTTCAGGAGGCAAATGGACTTTCTTGATTTTCTTTGAAGACGTTTCGCTTCTCATACAAGAAGTTCTTCAGCCTGACTGGAGCATCACTTAATGGCCTGGCTGCTTTTGTAAAACCTAAGCAGTGTCACAACTAGTGGAGGATAGTGAAAAGATACTATCGGAGTGTATTGTGCCATACGCTAAATAAATACGTTTGTGTTTTTATTTATTTATTGCGATCGCTTGGGGGTTGCCAGCAAATTTTAGGGGACGTCACAAATTTGGAGGTGGTGTACTCGGTCAACCCTGGAGTCCAATTTAATACAGTTCCTGCTTTCCCTGGATAAACCATTTAGTTACCTGCAAACTGCATGCAGGCTGGGGAATTCTGGGACTTGAAGTCCACAAAAATTGCCAAGTTTGAGAAACGCTGGATGACTTATAGGGATTAAACCTGTCCCCTGCTGGCTGGGAATGGATGTGCAATACTTTGTGACACTACACCTTTGCGGGGGGCTTTTATATAGGGTGCCCCCAATACAATCCAGATTTCTGCATTGTCTTTTTTCCGTCCTTAACTCCAATCCAAAGTCTTCCTCCATATATGCTCCAGCAAACTCGGAAGTCTTGGTTCTACCGGCCGCTCTACCATTTCCACCCGAGCTCTCTGGTTACATTTCTATGGCGATTCCCAAGTTCGACGGTTTCAAGAGCGGAAAGCCCCGTCTGCGCTCCGCTCTCCTTTCCTACCTCTATGGTGCCTTTCCGCTTCTCTGCCGAAATAGGGGACGCGCCTTCTGTATGGCGTCATAGCCCGGCGACGCCCCGAGAAGGCTGTCCCAGGGCGAAGGAGAAGGCAAAGGTGGAGCCGGCGGCGCTGCTGCCTTTGCAGCAAGGCCAGGTGAGGCGGGGGCTTCAGGGAAGCTTCCCCGAATCTGCCGCTCGACGCCGCCTTTTCATGGGCGGCGTGGGTACTAGGAATTGCGTTCCCACGACACGCGTTGCCCGATGAACTCAAGTGCCTGTGTTCGCACTCCCTTCTAGTAACATCACCGGAGGGAGCCGGGCGTTTAGTAAGTTATTGCTGTTATTGTTAATATTATTTGGTGCTTTCCACTTAGTCTCGACTCCTGGCCACTGCCTGACCAAATCCCTGCGGTTTTCTTGGCAAGGTTTCCCTCCCCCCCAGCTGCGGTTAGAATAGAATAACCGAGTTGGAAGGGACCTTGGAGGTCTTCTAGTCCAACCCCCTGCTTAGGCAGGCAACCCTATACCATTTCAGACAAATGGTTTGCCATTGCTTCCTTCCTAGGGCCGAGAGAGAGTGACTGGCCCAAAGCTGGTTTTGGAGTGACTGACCCAGATGACTTTTCTGCCTCTAAAAGCAAGATTAGAACTCACAGCCTCCCACTTTCTAGTCTGCTGCTTTAACCACGACTAGACCAAAGCCGCTCTAAATTTTGCGTATTTTTTTAATCCAGCCTTTGTTATTTTTATAAATAACTCAAGGCGGCAAATATATCTAATGCTCCTTCCTTCTCTTATTTTCGCCATGCAGCAACAGCCCTAGGGTTAGGGTTAGACTTAGGCTGACTAGGAGAGGAATTGGCCCAAAGCTGGTTTCTCATACCTAAGGTGGTACTAAAACTCAGCCCCCACCCCCAATTTCTAGCCTGGCACCTTCCACCCCAATTGACTAGCTGTCTATTTTTCACCCCAGTGAAATGATATTCACGAATGGGCATACTAGGAAGATTAGAAACTAAGATGCAGCAAGAAATTAGTGTGATGTAGGTAGACATAAAACATTTTAATAAATGCGTCAGTTTCAAAACTAGCAGCGAAGGTAAAATCTAATCTCACTCATTTTAATATTAAGCATAGCAATAAATTTATGTATGTTTGGTGAGGTTTATCTTTAAAGTTAGCACCTATCAAAGTAACCTTAATTCATCATTACAGGCCTTTTTGAAGGCCGCGCCATCTCTCGCTAAGGGACAAGCAGGTACAGCAGCCCCCAAAAGAAATAAACCTTTTAAATGGCGTTTTAAGTTTATTATTCTTTGTTAATAAAACCATACTAATATTAGGTTATCTTACTCTGCCCCAGGGTCTCAGCAAAAGGGCCTCCCGTCGCCCTATTAATATTAATAAGGCGCTAATAATAAAGATAGAGAATAATAACCTTAAAATCCCATTCAAAAGGTTTATTTATTTCGGCGGCCGCAATACCCGTTTTGACCACAGGAGGGCACGTTTTTCCGTCCCATAGCATTAACACGGTCCTAGACCTTCTCGGCATGGCGACCTCCCGTCCGTCCAAATTGGCCATCCCCCAGTTCATTTGGAATCGACCTTCCTATAATGGCCGACGTCTTGTCCGTTGCTTTTAGTCATCCGTCGGCACCTTCCTGTCCTCTCTTCTGCTCTACGCTGCCGCAAGAAGGGAAAAAAGCCTCGTACTGCCGCAGGTGAGCCGAGCAGCCACAAAAAGAAATAAAGCTTTTAAATGGAGTTTTAAGTGTAGTATTTATTAATGAAACCTCAGTAATATTAGTTGATGTTTTTGTGTCCCCGCGTCGCAGCAAAAGGGCTTCCCTTCGCCCTATTAACATTAATAAGGCTTTACTAATAAAGATAAGAGGATAATAACTTTAAAATCCCATTAAAAAGGTTCTATTTCTTTTCGGCACAGTTTTACGTCTCAAAGCATAGGCTCGAGGCAATCCCAGCTGTAAATCTTGGAATGGAGTTTTAGGGAAATGGAAGAACAAGGGACGGGCGGGGAGGCCGGCGGGCAGCTGCGTCTAGTGTGCATCGGTGACTTCTGGGCATATGTAAAGTGCGAGGGGAAAGAGGAGGGAAGGAATCTCGGCTGCCGTCCATCTTCACTTGCTCAGTCCCATATTGACTGACTGGGAAGCTAAAGGGGCTTTCCTAAACCTATAGGCGAGATGGGGCAGATAAATGTCATCATAATATAAATTATATAGTATTATCATACCCCTCTTCACGTGAGCGCACACACACACACGCATATCATTGTGATTATATAAATAATAAAGCCGGAGCTAAGGGGCCACTTGGTCCATCATCCAACAACATTGTCTCTTCAGGGGTCCTTGGTGCTCTCTGAGCTTGGTGGTTTTCTTGCAGACGTTTCGTGACCCAACTAGGTAACATCATCAGTGCTAGAAGAGAGAGGAATTTGCTCTCTCTTTATATACTTAGTGGCTTGTCCTATCAGTGTTGATGGAGGTGTTCCTGGTAGTTTCTTGATTGGGCGGTTGTTTACTTATTTATTTAGCGTATGGCATATCATACATGGACTTGCAGTATATATTAACATTTCAACTAGATTAGAAAAACACAATAAAATATAAATGTTAAAAAGATTTTTGTTCAGATACCAATAGGCCGTCTAACCATTGAAGCGCAGCATCCTTTATATTAGATAGATAGATAGATAGATAGATAGATAGATAGGTAGGTAGATAGATAGATAGATAGATAGATAGATAGATAGATAGATAGATAGATAGATAGATAGATAGATAGATAGATAGATAGATAGATAGATAGATAGATAGATAGATAGATCGATCTACACGATATGTTGCAGGTTTGCACAGGCCCCGAGCTGCACACATTCGTTGGTGCTCAATGCCATTGGCAGATAGCTATGATGTGAGCTGGTGTTTTGCATTGCCATCCTTACTAGACCAAGATATAAAGGACTGACCCCAAGGGCACCACAGTTGACTTTCATGCCTAAGTGGGACTATAACCCACAGTCTTTTCCGATTTTCTAGTCCAGTGGCCTTAAGTATCCCGCATTGTCTCTCACTTGTCTATGGAGATTCTCAGGCATCCGGGTCTAATTGTCCCAAAGATGCTTTTTCAGGAGGCAACTGGACTTTCTTGATTTTCTTTGAAGACGTTTCGCTTCTCATACAAGAAGCTTCTTCAGCTCTGACTGGAGCATCACTTAATGGCCTCGGCTGCTTTTGTAAAACCTAAGTAGTGTCACAACTAGTGGAGGCTAGTGAAAAGATACTATTGGAGTGTATTGTGTCATACGCTAAATAAATACGTTTGTGTTTTTATTTATTTATTGTGATCACTTGGGGGTCGGTCGCCAGCAAATTTTAGGGGACGTCACAAATTTGGAGGTGGTGTACTTGGTCAACCCTGGAGTCCAATTTAATACAGTTCCTGCTTTTCCTGGATAAACCATTTAGTTACCTGCAAAGTGCATGCAGGCTGGGGAATTCTGGGACTTGAAGTCCACAAAAATTGCCAAGTTTGAGAAACGCTGGATGATTTACAGGGATTAAACTTGTCCCCTGCTGGCTGGGAATGGATGTGCAATACTCTGTGACACTCCACCTTTGCGGGGGGCTTTTATATAGGGCGCCCCCAATACAATCCAGATTTCTGCATTGTCTTTTTTCCCGTCCTTAACTCCAATCCAAAGTCTTCCTCCATATATGCTCCAGCGAACTCGGAAGTCTTGGTTCTACCGGCCGCTCTACCATTTCCACCCGAGCTCTCTGGTTACATTTCTATGGCGATTCCCAAGTTCGACGGTTTCAAGAGGGGAAAACCCAGTCTTTCCTCCGCTCTCCTTTCCTACCTCTATGGTGCCTTTCGGCTTCTCTGCCGAAATAGGGGACGCGCCTTCTGATGGCGTCACAGCCCGGCGACGCCCCGAGAAGGCTGTCCCGGGGCGAAGGAGAAGGCAAAGGTGGAGCCGGCGGCGCTGCTGCCTTTGCAGCAAGGCCAGGTGAGGCGGGGGCTTCAGGGAAGCTTCCCCGAATCTGCCGCTCGACGCCGCCTTTTCATGGGCGGCGTGGGTACTAGGAGTTGCGTTCCCACGACACGCGTTGCCCGATGAACTCAATTGCCTGTGTTCGCACTCCCTTCTAGTAACATCACCGGAGGGAGCCGGGCGTTTAGTAAGTTATTGCTGTTATTGTTAATATTATTTGGTGCTTTCCACTTAGTCTCGACTCCTGGCCATTGCCTGACCAAATCCCTGCGGTTTTCTTGGCAAGGTTCCCCCCCCCCAGCTGCGGTTAGAATAGAATAACCGAGTTGGAAGGGACCTTGGAGGTCTTCTAGTCCAACCCCCTGCTTAGGCAGGCAACCCTATACCATTTCAGACAAATGGTTTGCCGTTGCTTCCTTCCTAGGGCCGAGAGAGAGTGACTGGCCCAAAGCTGGTTTTGGAGTGACTGACCCAGATGACTTTTCTGCCTCTAAAAGCAAGATTAGAACTCACAGCCTCCCACTTTCTAGTCTGCTGCCTTAACCACGACTAGACCAAAGCCGCTCTAAATTTTGCATATTTTTTTAATCCAGCCTTTGTTATTTTTATAAATAACTCAAGGCGGCAAATATATCTAATGCTCCTTCCTTCTCTTATTTTCGCCATGCAGCAACAGCCCTAGGGTTAGGGTTAGACTTAGGCTGACTAGGAGAGGAATTGGGCCCAAAGCTGGTTCTCATACTAGGTTGGTACTAAAACTCAGGGGCCCCCACCCCCAATTTCTAGCCTGGCACCTTCACCCAATTGACTAGCTGTCTATTTTTCACCCCAGTGAAATGATATTCACGAATGGGCATACTAGGAAGATTAGAAACTAAGATGCAGCAAGAAATTAGTGTGATGTAGGTAGACATAAAACATTTAATAAATGCGTCAGTTTCAAAACTAGCAGCGAAGGTAAAATCTAATCTCACTCATTTTAATATTAACCATAGCAATAAATTTATGTATGTTTGGTGAGGTTTATCTTTAAAGTTATCACCTATCAAAGTAACCTTAATTCATCATTACAGGCCTTGTTGAAGGCCGCGCCATCTCTCGCTAAGGGACAAGCAGGTACAGCAGCCACCAAAAGAAATAAACCTTTTAAATGGCGTTTTAAGTTTATTATTCTTTATTAATAAAACCTTACTAATATTAGGTTATCTTACTCTGCCCCAGGGTCGCAGCAAAAGGGCCTCCCGTCGCCCTATTAATATTAATAAGGCGTTAATAATAAAGATAGAGAATAATAACCTTAAAATCCCATTCAAAAGGTTTATTTATTTCGGCGGCCGCAATACCCGTTTTGACCACAGGAGGGCACGTTTTTCCGTCCCATAGCATTAACACTGTCCTAGACCTTCTCGGCCTGGCGACCTCCCGTCCGTCCAAATTGGCCATCCCCCAGTTCATTTGGAATCGACCTTCCTATTACGGCCGACGTCTTGTCCGTTGCTTTTAGTCATCCGTCGGCACCTTCCTGTCCTCTCTTCTGCTCTACGCTGCCGCAAGAAGGGAAAAAAGCCTCGTACTGCCGCAGGTGAGCCGAGCAGCCGCAAAAAGAAATAAAGCTTTTAAATGGAGTTTTAAGTGTAGTATTTATTAATGAAACCTCAGTAATATTAGGTGATGTTTTTGTGTCCCCGCGTCCCAGCAAAAGGGCTTCCCTTCGCCCTATTAACATTAATAAGGCGTTACTAATAAAGATAGAGGATAATAACTTTAAAATCCCATTAAAAAGGTCTATTTCTTTCGGCACAGTTTTACATCGCAAAGCATAGGCATCGAGGCAATCCCAGGCGGGTGAATCTGGAATGGAGGGTTTAGGGATGGAAGAAACAAGGGACGGGCGGGGAGGCCGGCGGGCAGCTGCTTCTAAGTGTGCACGGTGCCTCTGGGCATATGTAAAGTGCGAGGAGAAAGAGGCGAGCGGAGAATGGCGAGGGGAAAGTGAAGGGAAGGAAATCTCGGCTGCCTCCAGCTTCACTTGCTCAGCCCATATTGACTGACTGGGAAGCTAAAAGGGGCTTTCTAAACCTCTAGGCGAGATGGGGCAGATAAATGTCATCATAATATAAATTATATAGTATTATCATACACCCTCTCACGTGCGCGCACACACACACGCATATCATTGTTATTATATAAATAATAAAGCCGGAGCTAAGGAGCCACTTGGTCCATCATCCAACAACATTGTCTCTTCAGGGGTCCTTGGTGCTCTCTGAGCTTGGTGGTTTTCTTGCAGACGTTTCGTGACCCAACTAGGTAACATCATCAGTGCTAGAAGAGAGAGGAATTTGCTCTCTCTTTATATACTTAGTGGCTTGTCCTATCAGGGTTGATGGAGGTGTTCCTGGTAGTTTCTTGATTGGTCGGTTGTTTACTTATTTATTTAGCGTATGGCATATCATACATGGACTAGCAGTATATATTAACATTTCACCTAGATTAGAAAAAGACAATAAAATATAAATGTTAAAAAGATTTTTGTTCAGATACCAATAGGCCGTCTAACCATTGAAGTGCAGCCTCCTTTATATTAGATAGATAGATAGATAGATAGATAGATAGATAGATAGATAGATAGATAGATAGATAGATAGATAGATAGATAGATAGATAGATAGATAGATAGATAGATTGATAGATTGATAGATTGATTGATTGATTGATTGATTGATTGATTAGATAGATGATAGATAGATAGATAGATAGATAGATAGATAGATAGATAGATAGATAGATAGATAGATAGATAGATAGATAGATAGATAGATAGATAGATAGATAGATAGACAGATAGATAGATAGATAGATAGATAGATAGATCTACACGATATGTTGCAGGTGTGCGCAGGCCCCAGCTGCACACATTCGGTGGTGCGTCAATGCAATTGCAGATAGCTATGATGGGAAGCTGGTGGTTTGGCATTGCCTCGTTACTAGGACCAAGAGAGAAGGACTGACCCCAAGGTCACCACAGTTGACTTTCATGCCTAAGGTGGGACTAGAACCGACAGTCTTCCGATTTCTAGTCCAGTGCCTTAAGTATCCCGCATTGTCTCTCACTGTCTATGGAGATTCTCAGTCATCCGGGTCATACTTGTCCCAAAGATGCTTTTTCAGGAGGCAACTGGACTTTCTTGATTTTCTTTGAAGACGTTTCGCTTCTCATACAAGAAGGTTCTTCAGCTCTGACTGGAGCATCACTTAATGGCCTTGGCTGCTTTTGTAAAACCTAAGCAGTGTCACAACTAGTGGAGGCTAGTGAAAAGATACTATCGGAGTGCATTGTGCCATACGCTAAATAAATACGTTTGTGTTTTTATTTATTTATTGCGATCGCTTGGGGGTTGCCAGCAAATTTTAGGGGACGTCACAAATTTGGAGGTGGTGTACTCTGTCAACCCTGGAGTCCAATTTAATACAGTTCCTGCTTTCCCTGGATAAACCATTTAGTTACCTGCAAACTGCATGCAGGCTGGGGAATTCTGGGACTTGAAGTCCACAAAAATTGCCAAGTTTGAGAAACGCTGGATGACTTACAGGGATTAAACTTGTCCCCTGCTGGCTGTGAATGGATGTGCAATACTCTGTGACACTCCACCTTTGCGGGGGGCTTTTATATAGGGCGCCCCCAATACAATTCAGATTTCTGCATTGTCTTTTTTCCGTCCTTAACTCCAATCCAAAGTCTTCCTCCATATATGCTCCAGCAAACTCGGAAGTCTTGGTTCTACCGGCCGCTCTACTATTTCCATCCGAGCTCTCTGGTTACATTTCTATGGCGATTCCCAAGTTCGACGGTTTCAAGAGGGGAAAGCCCAGTCTTTCCTCCGCTCTCCTTTCCTACCTCTATGGTGCCTTTCGGCTTCTCTGCCGAAATAGGGGACGCGCCTTCTGATGGTGTCACAGCCCGGCGACGCCCCGAGAAGGCTGTCCCGGGGCGAAGGAGAAGGCAAAGGTGAAGCCGGCGGCGCTGCTGCCTTTGCAGCAAGGCCAGGTGAGGCGGGGGCTTCAGGGAAGTTCCCCGAATCTGCCGCTCGACGCCGCCTTTTCATGGGCGGCGTGGGTACTAGGAGTTGCGTTCCCACGACACGCGTTGCCCGATGAACTCAATTGCCTGTGTTCGCACTCCCTTCTAGTAACATCACCG
Organism: Azemiops feae; assembly: GCA_023970755.1. NCBI lineage: Eukaryota > Metazoa > Chordata > Lepidosauria > Squamata > Viperidae > Azemiops > Azemiops feae. The sequence continues at coordinate 17,676 of JALGBA010001609.1, read as the reverse complement.
GAGGGAGCCGGGCGTTTAGTAAGTTATTGCTGTTATTCTTAATATTATTTGGTGCTTTCCACTTAGTCTCGACTCCTGGCCATTGCCTGACCAAATCCCTGCGGTTTTCTTGGCAAGGTTTCCCCCCCCCCAGCTGCGGTTAGAATAGAATAACCGAGTTGGAAGGGACCTTGGAGGTCTTCTAGTACAACCCCCTGCTTAGGCAGGCAACCCTATACCATTTCAGACAAATGGTTTGCCGTTGCTTCCTTCCTAGGGCCGAGAGAGAGTGACTGGCCCAAAGCTGGTTTTGGAGTGACTGACCCAGATGACTTTTCTGCCTCTAAAAGCAAGATTAGAACTCACAGCCTCCCATTTTCTAGTCTGCTGCCTTAACCACGACTAGACCAAAGCCGCTCTAAATTTTGCATATTTTTTTAATCCAGCCTTTGTTATTTTTATAAATAACTCAAGGCGGCAAATATATCTAATGCTCCTTCCTTCTCTTATTTTCGCCATGCAGCAACAGCCCTAGGGTTAGGGTTAGACTTAGGCTGACTAGGAGAGGAATTGGCCCAAAGCTGGTTTCTCATACCTAAGGTGGTACTAAAACTCAGCCCCCACCCCCCAATTTCTAGCCTGGCACCTTCCACCCCAATTGACTAGCTGTCTATTTTTCAACCCAGTGAAATGATATTCACGACTGGGCATACTAGGAAGATTAGAAACTAAGACGCAGCAAGAAATTAGTGTGATGTAGGTAGACATAAAACATTTTAATAAATGCGTCAGTTTCAAAACTAGCAGCGAAGGTAAAATCTAATCTCACTCATTTTAATATTAACCATAGCAATAAATTTATATATGTTTGGTGAGGTTTATCTTTAAAGTTAGCACCTATCAAAGTAACCTTAATTCATCATTACAGGCCTTTTTGAAGGCCGCCCATCTCTCGCTAAGGGACAAGCAGGTACAGCAGCCACCAAAAGAAATAAACCTTTTAAATGGCGTTTTAAGTTTATTATTCTTTATTAATAAAACCTTACTAATATTAGGTTATCTTACTCTGCCCCAGGGTCGCAGCAAAAGGGCCTCCCGTCGCCCTATTAATATTAATAAGGCGTTAATAATAAAGATAGAGAATAATAACCTTAAAATCCCATTCAAAAGGTTTATTTATTTCGGCGGCCGCAATACCCGTTGTGACCACAGGAGGGCACGTTTTTCCGTCCCATAGCATTAACACTGTCCTAGACCTTCTCGGCATGGCGACCTCCCGTCCGTCCAAATTGGCCATCCCCCAGTTCATTTGGAATCGACCTTCCTATTATGGCCGACCTCTTGTCCGTTGCTTTTAGTCATCCGTCGGCACCTTCCTGTCCTCTTTTCTGCTCTCCGCTGCCGCAAGAGGGGAAAAAAAGCTCGTACTGCCGCCGGTTGAGCACGAGCCGGGGGAACCGAAAAAAGGAAATAAGCTTTTAAATGTAGTTTTAAGTGTATATTTATTAATGCAACCTTCAGTAATATAGGTGATGTTTTTTGTGTCCCCTGCGTCGCAGCAAAAGGGCTTCACTTCGCCCTATTTAACGTTAAAAGGCGTACTAATAAGATAGAGGATAATAACTTTAAAATCCCATTAAAAGGTCTTATTTCTTTCGGCGCACAGTTTTTACGTCGCAAAGCATAGGCATCGTGAGGCAATCCCAGGCGGGTGAATCTGGAATGGAGGGTTTAGGGATGGAAGAAACAAGGGATGGGCGGGGAGGCCGGCGGGCAGCTGCTTCTAAGTGTGCATGGTGCCTCTGGGCATATGTAAAGTGCCAGGGGAAAGAGGAGGGAAGGAAATCTCGGCTGCCTCCAGCTTCACTTGCTCAGCCCGTATTGACTGACTGGGAAGCTAAAAGGGGCTTTCTAAACCTCTAGGCGAGATGGGGCAGATAAATGTCATCATAATATAAATTATATAGTATTATCATACACCCTCTCACATGCGCGCACACACACACACGCATATCATTGTTATTATATAAATAATAAAGCCGGAGCTAAGGGGCCACTTGGTCCATCATCCAACAACATTGTCTCTTCAGGGGTCCTTGGTGCTCTCTGAGCTTGGTGGTTTTCTTGCAGACGTTTTGTGACCCAACTAGGTAACATCATCAGTGCTAGAAGAGAGAGGAATTTGCTCTCTCTTTATATACTTAGTGGCTTGTCCTATCAGGGTTGATGGAGGTGTTCCTGGTAGTTTCTTGATTGGGCGGTTGTTTACTTATTTATTTAGCGTATCATACATGGACTAGCAGTATATATTAACATTTCACCTAGATTAGAAAAACACAATAAAATATAAATGTTAAAAAGATTTTTGTTCAGATACCAATAGGCCTTCTAACCATTGAAGTGCAGCCTCCTTTATATTAGATAGATAGATAGATAGATGATAGATAGATAGATAGATAGATAGATAGATAGATAGATAGATAGATAGATAGATAGATAGATAGATAGATAGATAGATAGATAGATAGATAGATAGATAGATAAGATAGATAGATAGATAGATAGATAGATAGATCTACACGATATCTTGCAGGTGTGCGCAGGCCCCAGCTGCACACATTCGGTCGTGCGTCAATGCAATTGCAGATAGCTATGATGGGAAGCTGGTGGTTTGGCATTGCCTCCTTACTAGGATCAAGAGAGAAGGACTGACCCCAAGGTCACCACAGTTGACTTTCATGCCTAAGGTGGGACTAGAACCGACAGTCTTCCGATTTCTAGTCCAGTGCCTTAAGTATCCCGCATTCTCTCTCACTGTCTATGGAGATTCTCAGTCATCCGGGTCATAATTGTCCCAAAGATGCTTTTTCAGGAGGCAACTGGACTTTCTTAATTTTCTTTGAAGACGTTTCGCTTCTCATACAAGAAGCTTCTTCAGCTCTGACTGGAGCATCCACTTAATGGCCTCGGCTGCTTTTGTAAAACCTAAGTAGTGTCACAACTAGTGGAGGCTAGTGAAAAGATACTATTGGAGTGTATTGTGTCATACGCTAAATATATACGTTTGTGTTTTTATTTATTTATTGCGATCGCTTGGGGGTTGCCAGCAAATTTTAGGGGACGTCACAAATTTGGAGGTGGTGTACTCGGTCGACCCTGGAGTCCAATTTAATACAGTTCCTGCTTTCCCTGGATAAACCATTTAGTTACCTGCAAACTGCATGCAGGCTGGGGAATTCTGGGACTTGAAGTCCACAAAAATTGCCAAGTTTGAGAAACGCTGGATGACTTACAGGGATTAAACCTGTCCCCTGCTGGCTGGGAATGGATGTGCAATACTCTGTGACACTCCACCTTTGCGGGGGGCTTTTATATAGGGCGCCCCCAATACAATCCAGATTTCTGCATTGTCTTTTTTCCGTCCTTAACTCCAATCCAAAGTCTTCCTCCATATATGCTCCAGCAAACTCGGACGTCTTGGTTCTACCGGCCGCTCTACCATTTCCACCCGAGCTCTCTGTGTACATATCTATGGCGATTCCCAAGAGCGACGGTTTGAAGAGGGGAAAGCCCAGTCTGCCCTCCGCTCTCCTTTCCTACCTCTATGGTGCCTTTTCGCTTCTCTGCCGAAATAGGGGACGTGCCTTCTGATGGCGTCACAGCCCGGCGACGCCCCGAGAAGGCTGTCCCGCGGCCAAGGAGAAGGCAAAGGTGGAGCCGGCGGCGCTGCTGCCTTTGCATCAAGGCCAGGTGAGGCGGGGGCTTCAGGTAAGCTTCCCCGAATCTGCCGCTCGACGCCGCCTTTTCATGGGCGGCGTGGGTACTAGGAGTTGCGTTCCCACGACACGCGTTGCCCGATGAACTCAATTGCCTGTGTTCCCACTCCCTTCTAGTAACATCACCGGAGGGAGCCGGGCGTTTAGCAAGTTATTGCTGTTATTCTTAATATTATTTGGTGCTTTCCACTTAGTCTCGACTCCTGGCCATTGCCTGACCAAATCCCTGCGGTTTTCTTGGCAAGGTTTTTCCCCCCAGCTGCGGTTAGAATAGAATAACCGAGTTGGAAGGGACCTTGGAGGTCTTCTAGCCAAACCCCTTGACTTAAGGCAGGAAACCCTATTAACAGTTTCAGACAAATGGTTTCGCCGTGTTTCCTTCCTAGGACGAGAGAGAGTGACTGGCCCAAAGCTGGTTTGGAGTGACTGACCCAGATGACTTTATTGCGTATTTTTTAATGCAGCCTTTGTGATTTTTTTATAAATAAACTCAGGGGCAAAATATATCAAGCTCCTTCTTCTCTTATTTTCGCCATGCAGCAACAACCCTAGGGTTAGGGTTAGACGTAGGCTGACTAGGAGAGGAATTGGCCCAAAGCCGGTTTCTCATACCTAAGGTGGTACTAAAACTCAGCCCCCCGCCCCCCAATTTCTAGCCTGGCACCTTCCATCCCAATTGACTAGCTGTCTATTTTTCACCCCAGTGAAATGATATTCACGAATGGGCATACTAGGAAGATTAGAAACTAAGATGCAGCAAGAAATTAGTGTGTGTAGGTAGACATAAAACCTTTTAATAAATGCGTCAGTTTCAAAAATAGACAGCGAAGGTAAAATCTAACTCACTCATTTTAATATTCATAAGCCATAGCAATTAAATTATGTATGTTTGGGGAGGTTTATCTTTAAAGTTAGCACCTATACAACAGTAACCTTAATTCATCAGTACAGGCCTTTTTGAAGGCCGCACCATCTCTCGCTAAGGGACAAGCAGGTACAGCAGCCCCCAAAAGAAATAAACCTTTTAAATGGCGTTTTAAGTTTATTATTCTTTGTTAATAAAACCATACTAATATTAGGTTATCTTACTCTGCCCCAGGGTCTCAGCAAAAGGGCCTCCCGTCGCCCTATTAATATTAATAAGGCGTTAATAATAAAGATAGAGAATAATAACCTTAAAATCCCATTCAAAAGGTTTATTTATTTCGGCGGCCGCAATACCCGTTTTGACCACAGGAGGGCACGTTTTTCCGTCCCATAGCATTAACACCTAGACCTTCTCGGCATGGCGACCTCCCGTCCGTCCAAATTGGCCATCCCCCAGTTCATTTGGAATCGACCTTCCTATTATGGCCGAATTCTTGTCCGTTGTTTTTAGTCATCCGTCGGCACCTTCCTGTCCTCTTTTCTGCTCTACGCTGCCGCAAGAAGGGAAAAAAGCCTCGTACTGCCGCAGGTGAGCCGAGCAGCCACAAAAAGAAATAAAGCTTTTAAATGGAGTTTTAAGTGTAGTATTTATTAATGAAACCTCAGTAATATTAGGTGATGTTTTTGTGTCCCCGCGTCGCAGCAAAAGGGCTTTCCCTTCGCCCTTATTAACTTAATAAGGCGTTATAATAGAGATAATTTAATAGAATTTAAAATCCCATTAAAAAGTGTCCTATTTCTTTCGGCACAGTTTTACGTCCGCAAAGCATAGGCATCAGGCAATCCCAGGTCGGGTGGGAATCTGGAATGGAGGGTTTAGGTATTGAAGACCAAGGGACGGGGGGGAGGCCGGCGGGCAGCTGCTTCTAATTGTGCACTGTGCTCTGTCATAATGTAAAGTGCGAGGGGAAAGTGGAGGGAAGGAAATCTTGGCTGCCTCCAGCTTCACTTGCTCAGCCCATATTGACTGACTGGGAAGCAAAAAGGGGCTTTCTAAACCTCTAGGCGATATGGGGCAGATAAATGTAATCATAATATAAATTATATAGTATTATCATACACCCACGCACGCACACACACACGCATATCATTGTTATTATATAAATAATAAAGCCGGAGCTAAGGGGCCACTTGGTCCATCATCCAACAACATTGTCTCTTCAGGGGTCCTTGGTGCTCTCTGAGCTTGGTGGTTTTCTTGCAGACGTTTCGTGACCCAACTAGGTAACATCATCAGTGCTAGAAGAGAGAGGAAATTGCTCTCTCTTTATATACTTAGTGGCTTGTCCTATCAGGGTTTGATGGAGGTTTCCTGGTAGTTTTCTGATTGGGCGGTTGTTTACTTATTATTTAGCGTATGGCATAATCATACATGACTTGCAGTATATATTACATTTCACCTAAGTAGAAAACGCAATAAAATATAAATGTTAGAAAGATTTTTGTTCAGATACAATTAGTCGTCTAAAACCATTGAAGTGCGCATCCTTTATATTAGTATAGATAGATAGTAGATAGATAGATATATATAATAGATGATAGATAGATAGATAGATGTACACGTATGTTGTCAGGTTTGCGCAGCCCCAGCTGCACACATTCGTCGTGCGTCAATGCAATTGCGGATAGCTTATGATGGGAAGCTGGTTGGTTTGGATTGCCTCGCTTAATAGGACCCAGAGAGAAGTACTGACCACAAGGTCACCCACGTTTACTTTCATGCCTAAGGTTGGACTAGAACCGACAGTCTTCCGATTTCTAGTCCCGTGCCTTAAGTATCCCGCATTGTCTCTCACTGTCTATGGAGATTCTCAGTCATCCGGGTCATAATTGTCCCAAAGATGCTTTTTCAGGAGGCAACTGGACTTTCTTAATTTTCTTTGAAGACGTTTCGCTTCTCATACAAGAAGCTTCTTCAGCTCTGACTGGAGCATCCACTTAATGGCCTCGGCTGCTTTTGTAAAACCTAAGTAGTGTCACAACTAGTGGAGGCTAGTGAAAAGATACTATTGGAGTGTATTGTGTCATACGCTAAATAAATACGTTTGTGTTTTTATTTATTTATTGCGATCACTTGGGGGTTGCCAGCAAATTTTAGGGGACGTCACGAATTTGGAGGTGGTGTACTCGGTCGACCCTGGAGTCCAATTTAATACAGTTCCTGCTTTCCCTGGATAAACCATTGAGTTACCTGCAAACTGCATGCAGGCTGGGGAATTCTGGGACTTGAAGTCCACAAAAATTGCCAAGTTTGAGAAACGCTGGATGACTTACAGGGATTAAACCTGTCCCCTGCTGGCTGGGAATGGATGTGCAATACTCTGTGACACTCCACCTTTGCGGGGGGCTTTTATATAGGGCGCCCCCAATACAATCCAGATTTCTGCATTGTCTTTTTTCCGTCCTTAACTCCAATCCAAAGTCTTCCTCCATATATGCTCCAGCAAACTCGGACGTCTTGGTTCTACCGGCCGCTCTACCATTTCCACCCGAGCTCTCTGTGTACATATCTATGGCGATTCCCAAGAGCGACGGTTTGAAGAGGGGAAAGCCCAGTCTGCCCTCCGCTCTCCTTTCCTACCTCTATGGTGCCTTTCCGCTTCTCTGCCGAAATAGGGGACGCGCCTTCTGATGGCGTCACAGCCCGGCGACGCCCCGAGAAGGCTGTCCCGCGGCCAAGGAGAAGGCAAAGGTGGAGCCGGCGGCGCTGCTGCCTTTGCATCACGGCCAGGTGAGGCGGGGGCTTCAGGGAAGCTTCCCCGAATCTGCCGCTCGACGCCGCCTTTTCATGGGCGGCGTGGGTACTAGGAATTGCGTTCCCACGACACGCGTTGCCCGATGAACTCAATTGCCTGTGTTCGCACTCCCTTCTAGTAACATCACCGGAGGGAGCCGGGCGTTTAGTAAGTTATTGCTGTTATTGTTAATATTATTTGGTGCTTTCCACTTAGTCTCGACTCCTGTCCATTGCCTGACCAAATCCCTGCGGTTTTCTTGGCAAGGTTTTTTCCCCCCAGCTGCTGGGTTAGAATAGAATAACCGTTTGGAAGGGACCTGGAGGTCTTCTAGTCCAACCCCCTGCTTAGGCAGGCAACCCTATAACCATTTCATACAAAGGTTTTTTCCGTGCTTCCTTCCTAGGGCCGAGAGAGAGTGACTGCCCAAAGCTGTTTTTGGAGTGACTGACCCAGATGAATTTGCGTATTTTTTATGCAGCCTTTGTTATTTTTTTAATAAATAACTACGGCCGGCAATATATCTAATGCTCCTTCTTCTCTTATTTTCGCATGCAGCACAGCCCTAGGGTTAGGGTTAGACTTAGGCTGACTAGGAGAGGAATTGGCCCAAAGCTGGTTTCTCATACCTAAGGTGGTACTAAAACTCAGCCCCCACCCCCAATTTCTAGCCTGGCACCTTCTACCCCAATTGACTAGCTGTCTATTTTTCACCCCAGTGAAATGATATTCACGAATGGGCATACTAGGAAGATTAGAAACTAAGATGCAGCAAGAAATTAGTGTGATGTAGATAGACATAAAACATTTTAATAAATGCGTCAGTTTCAAAACTAGCAGCGAAGGTAAAATCTAATCTCACTCATTTTAATATTAAGCATAGCAATAAATTTATGTATGTTTGGTGAGGTTTATCTTTAAAGTTAGCACCTATCAAAGTAACCTTAGTTCATCATTACAGGCCTTTTTGAAGGCCGCGCCATCTCTCGCTAAGGGACAAGCAGGTACAGCAGCCCCCAAAAGCAATAACTTTAAATGGCGTTTTTAAGTTTATTATTCTTTGTTAGAAAACCATACTAATATTCGGTTTCTTACTCTGCCCCGGGTCTCACAAAAGGCCTCCCGTCGGCCCTATTAATATTAATAAGGCGTTTAATAATAAAATAGAGATAATAACCTAAAATCCCCATTCAAAGGTTTATTTATTTCGCGGCCGCATACCGTTTTGACCACGGAGGGCTACTTTTTTTTTCCGCCATACATTAACACGTCTAGACCTTCTCGTCATGGTGGGAGGTGAGGGGGTGGGGAAGAGCGACCTCACGCGATCCGTTCCAATTGGCCATCCCCCATTTCATTTGGAATCGACCTTCCTATTATGGCCGAATTCTTGTCCGTTGCTTTTAGTCATCCGTCGGCACCTTCCTGTCCTCTTTTCTGCTCTACGCTGCCGCAAGAAGGGAAAAAAGCCTCGTACTGCCGCAGGTGAGCCGAGCAGCCACCAAAAGAAATAAAGCTTTTAAATGGAGTTTTAAGTGTAGTATTTATTAATGAAACCTCAGTAATATTAGGTGATGTTTTTGTGTCCCCGCGTCGCAGCAAAAGGGCTTCCCTTCGCCCTATTAACATTAATAAGGCGTTACTAATAAAGATAGAGGATAATAACTTTAAAATCCCATTAAAAAGGTCTGTTTCTTTCGGCACAGTTTTACGTCGCAAAGCATAGGCATCGAGGCAATCCCAGGCGGGTGAATCTGGAATGGAGGGTTTAGGGATGGAAGAAACAAGGGACGGGCGGGGAGGCCGGCAGGCAGTTCTAAGTGTGCATGGTGCCTCTGGGCATATGTAAAGTGCGAGGGGAAAGAGGAGGGGAGGAAATCTCGGCTGCCTCCAGCTTCACTTGCTCAGCCCATATTGACTGACTGGGAAGCTAAAAGGGGCTTTCTAAACCTCTAGGCGAGATGGGGCAGATAAATGTCATCATAATATAAATTATATAGTATTATCATACACCCATGCACGCGCGCGCACACACACACACGCATATCATTGTTATTATATAAATAATAAAGCCGGAGCTAAAGGGGCCACTTGGTCCATCGTCCAACAACATTGTCTCTTCAGGGGTCCTTGGTGCTCTCTGAGCTTGGTGGTTTTCTTGCAGATGTTTCGTGACCCAACTAGGTAACATCATCAGTGCTAGAAGAGAGAGGAATTTGCTCTCTCTTTATATACTTAGTGGCTTGTCCTATCAGGGTTGATGGAGGTGTTCCTGGTAGTTTCTTGATTGGGCGGTTGTTTACTTATTTATTTAGCGTATGGCATATCATACATGGACTTGCAGTATATATTAACATTTCACCTAGATTAGAAAAACACCATAAAATATAAATGTTAAAAAGATTTTTGTTCAGATACCAATAGGCCGTCTAACCATTGAAGCGCAGCATCCTTTATATTACATAGATAGATAGATAGATAGATAGATAGATAGATAGATAGATAGATAGATAGATAGATAGATAGATAGATAGATAGATAGATAGATAGATAGATAGATAGATAGATAGATAGATAGATAGATAGATAGATAGATAGATCTACACGATATGTTGCAGGTGTGCGCAGGCCCCAGCTGCACACATTCGGTCATGCGTCAATGCAATTGCAGATAGCAATGATGGGAAGCTAGTGGTTTGGCATTGCCTCCTTACTAGGACCAAGAGAGAAGGACTGACCCCAAGGTCAGCACAGTTGACTTTCATGCCTAAGGTGGGACTAGAACCAACAGTCTTCCGATTTCTAGTCCCGTGCCTTAAGTATCCCGCATTGTCTCTCACTGTCTATGGAGATTCTCACAGTCATCCGGGTCATAATTGTCCCAAAGATGCTTTTTCAGGAGGCAACTGGACTTTCTTGATTTTCTGTGAAGACGTTGCTCTCATACAGAAGGTTCTTAGCTATGACTGGAGCATCACTACATGGCCTTGCCTTGCTTTTGTTAAAACCTAAGCCGTGTCACACTAGTGGAGGATAGTGAAAAGACTATCGGAGTGTAGTGTGATACGCTAATAAAATAACGTTGGTGTTTTATTATTATGCGATCAATTGGGGGTGCGCAAATTTAGGGGGACGTCACAAATTGGAGGGTGGTGTACTCGGGGGGGTGTGAGTGTCACCCTGGAGTCCAACTTAATACAGTTCCTGCTTTCCCTGGATAAACCATTTAGTTACCAGAAAACTGCATGCAGGCTGGGGAATTCTGGGACTTGAAGTCAACAAAAATTGCCAAGTTTGAGAAACGCTGGATGACTTACAGGTATTAAACTTGTCCCCTGCTGGCTGGGAATGGATGTGCAATACTCTGTGACACTCCACCTTTGCGGGGGGCTTTTATATAGGGCGCCCCCAATACAATCCAGATTTCTGCATTGTCTTTTTTCCGTCCTTAACTCCAATCCAAAGTCTTCCTCCATATATGCTCCAGCAAACTCGGAAGTCTTGGTTCTACCGGCCGCTCTACCATTTCCATCCGAGCTCTCTGGTTACATTTCTATGGCGATTCCCAAGTTCGACGGTTTCAAGAGCGGAAAGCCCAGTCTTTCCTCCGCTCTCCTTTCCTACCTCTATGGTGCCTTTCGGCTTCTCTGCCGAAATAGGGGACGCGCCTTTTGATGGTGTCACAGCCCGGCGACGCCCCGAGCAGGCTGTCCCAGGTCGAAGAGAAGGCAAAGGTGGAGCGGCGGCGCTGCTGCTTTGCGCAGAAGGTGATGGGGGGCTTCAGGGAAAGCTCCCAGAATATGCCGCTAGACGCCGCCTTTTCATGGGAGGCGTGGGTACTAGGAGTTGCGTTCCCACGACACGCGTTGCCCGATGAACTCAATTTCCTGTGTTCGCACTCCCTTCTAGTAACGTCACCGGAGGGAGCCGGGCGTTTAGTAAATTATTGCTGTTATTCTTAATATTATTTGGTACTTTCGACTTAGTCTCGACTCCTGGCCATTGCCTGACCAAATCCCTGCGGTTTTCTTGGCAAGGTTTCCCCCCCCCAGCTGCGGTTAGAATAGAATAACCGAGTTGGAAGGGACCTTGGAGGTCTTCTAGTCCAACCCCCTGCTTAGGCAGGCAACCCTATACCATTTCAGACAAATGGTTTGCCATTGCTTCCTTCCTAGGGCCGAGAGAGAGTGACTGGCCCAAAGCTGGTTTTGGAGTGACTGACCCAGATGACTTTTCTGCCTCTAAAAGCAAGATTAGAACTCACAGCCTCCCACTTTCTAGTCTGCTGCCTTAACCATGACTAGACCAAAGCCGCTCTAAATTTTGCGTATTTTTTTAATCCAGCCTTTGTTATTTTTATAAATAACTCAAGGCGGCAAATATATCTAATGCTCCTTCCTTCTCTTATTTTCGCCATGCAGCAATAGCCCTAGGGTTAGGGTTAGACTTAGGCTGACTAGGAGAGGAATTGGCCCAAAGCTGGTTTCTCATACCTAAGGTGGTACTAAAACTCAGCCCCCACCCCCAATTTCTAGCCTGGCACCTTCCACCCCAATTGACTAGCTGTTTATTTTTCACCCCAGTGAAATGATATTCACGAATGGGCATACTAGGAAGATTAGAAACTAAGATGCAGCAAGAAATTAGTGTGATGTAGGTAGACATAAAACATTTTAATAAATGCGTCAGTTTCAAAACTAGCAGCGAAGGTAAAATCTAATCTCACTCCTTTTAATATTAACCATAGCAATAAATTTATGTATGTTTGGTGAGGTTTTTCTTTAAAGTTAGCACCTATCAAAGTAACCTTAATTCATCATCATAGGCCTTTTTGAAGGCCGCGCCATCTCTCGCTAAGGGACAAGCAGGTGCAGCAGCCACCAAAGAAATAAACCTTTTAAATGGCGTTTTAAGTTTATTATTCTTTATTAATAAAACCTTACTAATATTAGGTTATCTTACTCTGCCCCAGGGTCGCAGCAAAAGGGCCTCCCGTCGCCCTATTAATATTAATAAGGCGTTAATAATAAAGATAGAGAATAATAACCTTAAAATCCCATTCAAATGGTTTATTTATTTCGGCGGCCGCAATACCCGTTTTGACCACAGGAGGGCACGTTTTTTCGTCCCATAGCATTAACACGGTCCTAGGACCTTCACGGCACGCGAACTCGTCCGTCCAAATTGGCCATCCCCAGTTTCATTTGGAATCGACATTCCTATCATGGCCGAACGTCTATGTCCGTTGTTTTAGTCATTCGGCGAGCCCTTCGTGTCCTATATTCTGCTTACGCTGCCGCTAAGAAGGGAAAAAAGCCTCGTACTGCCGCAGGTGAGCCGAGCATCCACAAAAAAGAAAATAAAGCTTTAAATGGAGTCTTAAGTGAGTATTGTATTAATGAAACCCAGTAATATTAGGTGATGTTTTTGTGTCCCCGTCGCGCAGCAAAAGGGCTTCCCTTCGCCCTATTACATTATAAGCGTTACAATAAAGATACGAGGATAATAACTTTAAAATCCCATTAAAAGGTCTATTTCTTTCGGCACAGGTTTACGTCGCAAAGCATAGGCATCGAGGCAAGCCCAGGCGGGTGAATCTGGAATGGAGGGTTTAGGGATGGAAGAAACGAGGGACGGGCGGGGAGGCCGGCGGGTAGCTGCTTCTAAGTGTGCATGGTGCCTCTGGGCATATGTAAAGTGCGAGGGGAAAGAGGAGGGAAGGAAATCTCGGCTGCCTCTAGCTTCACTTGCTCAGCCCATATTGACTGACTGGGAAGCTAAAAGGGGCTTTCTAAACCTCTAGGCGAGATGGGGCAGATAAATGTCATCATAATATAAAATATATAGTATTATCATACACCCTATCACGTGCGCGCCACACACACACGCATATCATGTTATATATAAATAATAAAGGGGCTAAGGGCACTTGGCCATCATCCAACAACATTGTCTTTCAGGGGTCCTTGGTGCGCTCTGAGCTTGGTGGTTTTCTTGCAGACGTTTCGTGACCCAACTAGGTAACATCATCAGTGCTAGAAGAGAGAGGAATTTGCTCTCTCTTTATATACTTAGTGGCTTGTCCTATCAGTGTTGATGGAGGTGTTCCTGGTAGTTTCTTGATTGGGCGGTTGTTTACTTATTTATTTAGCGTATGGCATATCATACATGGACTTGCAGTATATATTAACATTTCACCTAGATTAGAAAAACACAATAAAATATAAATGTTAAAAAGATTTTTGTTCAGATACCAATAGGCCGTCTAACCATTGAAGTGCAGCCTCCTTTATATTAGATAGATAGATAGATAGATTGATAGATTGATAGATTGATAGATAGATAGGGTAGATAGATGTACACGATATGTTGCAGGTGTGCGCAGGCCCCAGCTGCACACATTCGGTCGTGCATCAATGCAATTGCAGATAGCTATGATGGGAAGCTGGTGGTTTGGCATTGCCTCCTTACTAGGACCAAGAGAGAAGGACTGACCCCAAGGTCACCACAGTTGACTTTCATGCCTAAGGTGGGACTAGAACCGACAGTCTTCCGATTTCTAGTCCAGTGCCTTAAGTATTGTCTCTCACTGTCTATGGAGATTCTCAGTCATCCGGGTCATAATTGTCCCAAAGATGCTTTTTCAGGAGGCAACTGGACTTCCTTGATTTTCTTTGAAGACGTTTCGCTTCTCATACAAGAAGGTTCTTCAGCTCTGACTGGAGCATCACTTAATGGCCTTGGCTGCTTTTGTAAAATCTAAGCAGTGTCACAACTAGTGGAGGCTAGTGAAAAGATACTATCGGAGTGTATTGTACCATACGCTAAATAAATACGTTTGTGTTTTTATTTATTTATTGCGATCGCTTGGGGGTTGCCAGCAAATTTTAGGGGACGTCACAAATTTGGAGGTGGTGTACTCGGTCAACCCTGGAGTCCAATTTAATACAGTTCCTGCTTTCCCTGGATAAACCATTTAGTTACCTGCAAACTGCATGCAGGCTGGGGAATTCTGGGACTTGAAGTCCACAAAAATTGCCAAGTTTGAGAAACGCTGGATGACTTACAGGGATTAAACTTGTCCCCTGCTGGCTGGGAATGGATGTGCAATACTCTGTGACAATCCACCTTTGCGGGGGGCTTTTATATAGGGCGCCCCCAATACAATCCAGATTTCTGCATTGTCTTTTTTCCGTCCTTAACTCCAATCCAAAGTCTTCCTCCATATATGCTCCAGCAAACTCGGAAGTCTTGGTTCTACCGGCCGCTCTACCATTTCCACCCGAGCTCTCTGTGTACATATCTATGGCGATTCCCAAGTTGGATTGTTTCAAGAGCGGAACGACAGTGGTCCCTCACGCTGCCTTCCTACCTCTATGGCTGCCTTTACGACTTCTCTGCCGAAATAGGGGACGCGCCTTATGATGGTCGTCCACAGCCGCGAACGGCCCGAGAAGGCTGTCCCGCGCGCGAAGGAGAAGGCAAAGGCGGAAGCCGGCGGCGCTGCTGCCTTTGCAATCAAGGCAGGTGAGGCGGGGGTTCAGGGAGCTTCCCCGAATCTGCTCTCGGCGTGTGTACTAGGAGTTGCGTTCCCACGACACGCGTTGCCGATGAACCAATTGCTGGTTCGCACTCCCTTATAGTAACTATGACCGAGGGGAGGCGGGCGTTTAGCAAGTTATTGCTGTTATTCTTAATATTATTTGGTGCTTTCCACTTAGTCTCGACTCCTGGCCATTGCCTGACCAAATCCCTGCGGTTTTCTTGGCAAGGTTTTTCCCCCCAGCTGCGGTTAGAATAGAATAACCGAGTTGGAAGGGACCTTGGAGGTCTTCTAGTCCAACCCCCTGCTTAGGCAGGCAACCCTATACCATTTCAGACAAATGGTTTGCCGTTGCTTCCTTCCTAGGGCCGAGAGAGAGTGACTGGCCCAAAGCTGGTTTTGGAGTGACTGACCCAGAGGACTTTTTGCGTATTTTTTTAATGCAGCCTTTGTTATTTTTATAAATAACTCAAGGCGGCAAATATATCTAATGCTCCTTCCCTTCTCTTATTTTCGCCATGCAGCAACAGCCCTAGGGTTAGGGTTAGACTTAGGCTGACTAGGAGAGGAATTGGCCCAAAGCTGGTTTCTCATACCTAAGGTGGTACCACCCCCAATTTCTAGCCTGGCACCTTCCACCCCAATTGACTAGTGCTATTTTTCACCCCAGTGAATGATTATTCAAGAATGGGGATACTAGGAAGATTAGAACTAAGATGCAGCAGAAAGTAGTGTGATGTAGGTAGACATAAAACATTTTAATAAATGCGTCAGTTTCAAAACTAGCAGCGAAAGTAAAATCTAATCTCACTCATTTTAATATTAAGCATAGCAATAAATTTATGTATGTTTGGTGAGGTTTATCTTTAAAGTTAGCACCTATCAAAGTAACCTTAATTCATCATTACAGGCCTTTTTGAAGGCCGCGCCATCTCTCGCTAAGGGACAAGCAGGTACAGCAGCCCCCAAAAGAAATAAACCTTTTAAATGGCGTTTTAAGTTTATTATTCTTTATTAATAAAACCTTACTAATATTAGGTTATCTTATTCTGCCCCAGGGTCGCAGCAAAAGGGCTTCCCGTCGCCCTATTAATATTAATAAGGCGTTAATAATAAAGATAGAGAAGAATAACCTTAAAATCCCATTCAAAAGGTTTATTTATTTCGGCGGCCGCAATGCCCGTTTTGACCACAGGAGGGCACGTTTTTCCATCCCATAGCATTAACACCTAGACCTTCTCGGCATGGCGGCCTCCCGTCTCCGTCCAATGGCCATCCCCAAATTCATTTGGAATCGACCATCTAATCCATGGCGACTCTTTGGTCCGTCGCTTTTAGCATCCCTTCGAACTTCCTCTCGGAGCGGTTGATTTCTCACCATAGAGATTTCTGTCCGTTCCTGCTATCGTCCCCCAGGGCTTTGACGGCACCACACGCCCATAGAGACCTCATGTGCATCCGTCGGCCAACTTCCTGTCCTACTTTTCTGCTCTACGCGCCGCAAGAGAGAAAAAGCCCGTCACTACCGCAGGTGAGCCGAGCAGCCCCCCCCCCACATAAAATAAACGCTTTTAAAGGAGTTTAAGTTGTAGTATGTATGATGAAACCTCAGTAACTATTTAGGTGATGTTTTTTGTGTCCCCGCGTCGCAGCAAAAGGGCTTCCCTTCGCCCTATTACATTAATAAGCGCTCCGCTTAATAATAAGATAGAGGATAATAACTTTAAATCTCATTCAAAAGGTCTATTTCTTTCGGCACAGTTGTACGTCGCAAAGCATAGGCATCGAGGCAATCCCAGGCGGGTGAATCTGGAATGGAGGGTTTAGGGATGGAAGAAACGAGGGACGGGCGGGGAGGCCGGCGGGTAGCTGCTTCTAAGTGTGCATGGTGCCTCTGGGCATATGTAAAGTGCGAGGGGAAAGAGGAGGGAAGGAAATCTCGGCTGCCTCTAGCTTCACTTGCTCAGCCCATATTGACTGACTGGGAAGCTAAAAGGGGCTTTCTAAACCTCTAGGCGAGATGGGGCAGATAAATGTCATCATAATATAAATTATATAGTATTATCATACACACGCGCACGGGCGCGCGCACACACACACACACGCATATCATTAGTTATTATTATAAATAATAAAGCCGGATCTAAAGGGCCCTTGGTCCATCATCCAACAACATCTCTCTTCAGGGGTCTTGGGCTCTTGAGCTTGGTGGTTTTCCTGCAGACGTTGTCGTGACCAACTCGTAATACCGCAGGTGAGAACGAGCAGCCACAAAAAGAAATAAAGCTTTTAAATGGAGTTTTAAGTGTAGTATTTATGAATGAAACCTCAGTAATATTAGGTGATGTTTTTGTGTCCCCGCGTCGCAGCAAAAGGGCTTCCCTTCGCCCTATTAACATTAATAAGGCGTTACTAATAAAGATAGAGGATAATAACTTTAAAATCCCATTCAAAAGGTCTTATTTCTTTCGGCACAGTTTTACGTCGCAAAGCATAGGCATCGAGGCAATCCCAGGCGGGGGAATCTGGAATGGAGGGACGGGCGGGGAGGCCGGCGGGCAGCTGCTTCTAAGTGTGCACGGTGCCTCTGGGCATATGTAAAGTGCGAGGGGAAAGTGGAGGGAAGGAAATCTTGGCTGCCTCCAGCTTCACTTGCTCAGCCCATATTGACTGACTGGAAAGCAAAAAGGGGCTTTCTAAACCTCTAGGCGAGATG
>JALGBA010001608.1:0-20083 GCA_023970755.1 Azemiops feae | reverse complement strand
ATTCTGCCCGCAATCCTGACCGTTTCAAGGTCGACTCAGCCTTCCTTCCTTCTGAGGTGGGTAAAATGAGGACCCAGATTGTTGGGGACATTATGCTGACTCTATAAACCGCTTAGAGAGGGCTGTAAAAGCACTGTAAAGCGGTATATAAGGCTAAGGGCTATTGGGATTTAGCGTTCAAAGTTACAATCGCACTGAAAAAGGGAGTCGTGATTGTTTTTCACACTTAGGACCGTTGCAGCATCCCCGTGGTCACAGGATGGAAATTTGGACATGTGGCAACTGACTCATATTTATGACAGTTGCAGGGTCCCGGGGTCTCGCAATCCCCTTTTGTGACCTTCTGACCAGCTGTTCAGTGCCGTTGTAACTTCGAACGGCCACTAAATGAATGGTTGCGCTAATATCGGAGAAATAGTGGAATAGCATCATTAAAGAAAGGATGTCAAAAGAGGGACAAAATGAAATGCGAATGACAAAAATTAAAACAATGTTTTAACTGTCCTAAATAATTAAACTGAATTGTCGAATTGTCCCTCGGCGAGTTGGCCGTGGCGAGTTGTTCCATTCCACAGCTGCGACAATACTTTGCCCACAAACGGCAACATCTGCCTATTGCTGGTCCTTGGGAAGGACTCGACGGGTGGACAACATTGCCAAGTCCCGTCTGAACATCTGGCCGACCACTGCAACCAGCCACAATGAGAGTAAGTCTCACCATCAGGATATCCTGCAGGGAATCCAAATTGGGAGCCTCCGACAGCAAGCTGGTGAGCAGGGCGCTGCAGGCGGTCACCGTCCGGTGATAAAGGTCCTAAAAGGAGAAAGACACCAGAGGGAAGGGGTGGCGTACAGGAAGGAGCAGCGCATCCAGGAGGCAGAACAACCAGGGGTGGGGAGCAATGGCCACTTTTATGACTTGTGGACTTCCTAAGCTCAGGAATTCTGGGAGTTGAAGGCCACAAGTCCTAAAAATGGCCCTCGTTCCCCACCTCTGCAGGAAACGAAGCGGCCAATCTTGCAGGGCCGTTTTTTCTTCAAGAGCCGGAGGAAATGCTTTCTCCGCTCAGAACGAAGAACAAAAGGACTTCCGTAATGTTGTCGTCCAGAAAAGATTTACTAAGAGGTGGAATGTCTTCCTTGCAATTCTGGGCTATTCAAAGACAGGCAGTCCTCAACGTACGACCACAACTGAGCCCAAAATTTCTGTTGCTAAGCGAGACAACGATTAAGTGAGCTTTGCCCCATTTTATGACCTTTCTTTCCACTGCGGTTGTTCAGTTAGTCACACGGTCATTAAGTGAATCCAGCTTCCCCACTGACTTTGCTTGTCAGAAGGTCGCAAAAGGGGGTCACGTGACCCTGGGATGCTGCGACCTCACTTTTCTCCGTGCCTCTGTAACTTCGACCGGTCACTACATGATCTGTTGTACGTTGAGGACTAGCTGCAGTTGCCCATCCAACCTCTCTTAGCTTTATCAAGACTAGCCCTGATATACTGCTGGACAGAATTCTTTATCCAACTTATGGGTAGATTTTTTGAATTTCTACAGCTCCCCTTGGGGAGGTTACAAAGTTCTCCCTTGGTGGAAAAAGCAGGAGAAACTAAGGGCTGCTTCGGCAAGCTACATGGGAGTAGTATGGGTTCTCCTCGACTTATGACCAGTTGCTTAGTGACCATTTAAAGTTACGACAACCTCTCATTAAGACCGAATTTCAAAGTAAGAATTTCAGAGTTAAAGTTCAAAGGTCCCATGATTGAATTTTGGGTGCTGGCTCGCCTTTACAGCTGTTTGCCGTGTCCCGTGGTCACGTGGCCACATTTTTTGACCTTTATTGCTGGTTTTGGGCATTTGTTTCTAGGTTCCAACAAGAAATGCCCATTGGGCCTAATGGATTCCCTTAACGACCATGTTGTTCGCTTAATAGCTGCAGCATCCGCTTAATGACTGCTGCATTCACTTCATGACCACTGCAAAAATTGCTCAAAAATCCGGTCCGGCCACTTAGTGCCTCAACTTATGACTCTAATGACTTACGGCCATAATTCTGACTCAGTTGCAGTGGTAAGTCAAGGACCACCTCTAACTCTTTTTTCCTCAGAAATAATTCTGATTAAAATGGTTGATCTAGTTGATTTGGGAGGAAAATCTATCAGCATCAACAATATCAGGAGTTGTGTTCTTCTACAACGGGGTGTCCCACTGTGGTATGCTGGCTGGGGAATTCTGGGAGTTCCAGGGTCTTAAAGTTGCCAAGGTTGGACACCCACAAGGTCCATATAGTCTTTTATTGCAGTTTCCTTAGGATCTCAACAGGAACAAATAGACAATCTGGGCTTTGCTTCTATTTTGGGATTTGCATAGTACAATTTTGCCCTTCCATCTTGTGGCCAAGGAGCTGTCATGGATATGTCCCCAAAGTCAGCAGGAATCAAACTCAGGCCAGAGAGGTTGTACCTTTTCTTGAGGGTTCTTTGAGACGACCTAGGAATCATAGCTAGTGTCTGCAGATCATGGTTGTTCTGCACCACCATATGCCCTTTTTTCATTTGGGAACAAAAGGGGGAGATGGGGAGTTGGTCCTGAGAAGGTACTTCAACCAGAACAAAAAAGAAGAAGAAGAAGTAGTAGTGGAGGAAGAGAGGAAAAGATGGTGAGGAAGACCGTGGAGATGTTTAGAAGTTAAAAATACGTAGTCCTATCAAGAAACGTAGAATGAGAAGTGGAAGCATTCTTTCAAGGCCAGGGATGAAGGGACAGGCCAAGGTGCCATTTGGCTCAATGGGTGGATTCAGAGCTTTTGAGGAGAACTTGATTCATGTTTCACCTCGTCCTCCCACCAAAGGTCCAGATGGATCTCATATTGCTTTGCTTCATCTGGACTGCTCACCTGAGTATAGGTTGACTGGTTTGGGCTACCTGCATTCACTTTGGTCATCGTCATAGCCGGCAGGGAAAACACCTTCTGTATGCTTGTGTCCACCAACTTAGACATCACCTCAGCGTTCAATGTAGGCTTCAAACGACTGATGAAAGACAAGAAAAGAGGAGGGGGTGTGAGAAGATCGTAGACTCGTAGGGCTAGAAGGGACCTTGGAGGTCTTCTAGTCCAACCCTTGCTTTTTGATGGTGCTTATATCACCCTGGTCAAATGGTTGTCCAGTCTTTTCTTGAAAACCTGGAGTGATGGAGCACCTCCAACCTCTGGAGGCAAACCGTTCCACTGATTGATTGTTCTCAGTGTCAGGAAATTTCTCCTGGATCTCTCTTTGATAAGTTTCCATACATTGCTTTTTACCTTAGGTACTTTGGAGAGTAGGTTGACCCCCTCCTCTCTGTGACAGCCCCTCAAACATTGGAAGTCTGCTATCGTGTCACCCCCAGGCCCTTTTTCATTAAACTAGACAGAGCAATAGCAATAGCACTTGGACCTATATACTGCTTCACAGTGCTTTACAGCCCTCTGTAAGTGGTTTTACAAAGTCAGCCTATTGCTCCCAACAATCTGGGTCCTCATTTTACCGACCTCGGAAGGATGGAAGGCTGAGTCAATCTTGAGTGGGTCAGGATTGAACTGCAGGCAGTGGGCAGAGTTGGCCTGCAATACTGCATTCTAACCACTGCACCACCAATGCTATCTATCTATCTATCTATCTATCTATCTATCTATCTATCTATCTATCTATCTATCTATCTATCTATCTATCTATCTATCTATCTATCTATCTATCTATCTATCTATCTATCTATCTATCTATCTATCTATCTATCATCTATCCACTGTCTATTTTATCTTCTATCTATCCATCCATCTATATCTACTGTATCTCTCTCTCTATGTATATAAAGAGAGCAAATCCCCCTCCCTTCTAGAACTGACGATGTTACCTAATTGGATCATGAAATATCTGCAAGAAAACAACCAAGCTCAGAGAGCACCAAGTTCTCCACAGTTATCCTCCTCCTCCTCCTCCCCCACTCACATATCCATATCTTCAAAAGAGCTGACTTTAATAAATTCAGAGAGAACCTAGGAAAGATCTCATGGATGAAAATCCTAAAGGGGAAAACAACCTGAGAAGCGTGGGAAACTCTGAAAAATGCGATCACAAAAGACCAGACTAGCACAATACCTCTGAGAAAGAAAAACAAGAAATTTAAGAATAAACCAGCATGGCTGCACAAAGATCTCTCTGAGAAATTGAAAGACAAATAGGATGAATACAAAAAATGGAAAGAGGGCCACATAACTAAGGCCGATTATCAGCAAACAGCCAGAATGTGCAAAGATGAAGTCAGGAAAGCAAAGGCTCAGAACGAACAAAGACTTGCAACAGAAATCATGGATAGTAAAAAAAAAGTTTATTCCAACATATTAACATCAACAAAAAAGCCAAGGAAACTGTAGGTCCACTAAAGAGAGAATATGACAAGGAAATAACAGGCAATAGGGATAAAGCAGAGCTGCTTAACTCATACTTTGAATCAGTCTTCACACAAAAAGAAACCATAGCCCAACATACAAAAAAAAAACCACTGCAAAAGAGAAATTAGAAACAAAAATTAAAATAAGCAAGAGAATGGTAAGAGAACACCTATCCAACCTTGAGGAATATAAATCACTGGGGCCTGACAGATTACATCCCAGAGTTCTGAAGGAACTGGCAGATGTTATCTCACAACCATTGCACCACATCTTTCAAAAATCCTGGAGCACCGGGGAAGTACCTGAGGATTGGAAAAGGGCTGATGTGGTTCCCATCTTCAAGAAAAGAAAGAAAATGGACCCAGAAAACTACAGACCAATCAGTTTTACCTCAATACCTGGGAAGATCCTAGAAAAGATCATCAAAAAACAGATCTGCGAACAACTAGAAGCAAACAAAGTTATAACTAGTAGCCAGCACAGGTTTGTTAAAAACAGATCATGCCAAACCAATCTTATTTCATTCTTTGACAAAGTGACTAAACAAATAGACCAGCAAAATACTGTGGACGTAGTATACTTAGACTTCAGGAAGGCATTTGATAAATTAGACCACAACCTACTCCTTAGTAAACTAGGAAAAGGTGGGATAGACAACATGACCACCAGATGGATCTGTAGCTGGCTGGCAAACGGTACTCAACGAGTAGTCCTCAACGGCACTACATCCACATGGAGAGAAGTAAGCAGTGGGGTACCACCAGGTTCCGTCTTAGGCCCAGGACTCTTCAATATCTTTATCAATGATTTAGATGAGGGAATTGAAGGGGAACTCATCAAATTTGCAGATGACACCAAACTGGCAGGTGTAGCCAACAGCCCAGAAGACAAACTCGGGATCCAAAAAAATCTTGACAAACTTGAACAAAGAGCCCTATCCAACAAAATGAGTTTCAGTGTGGAGAAAAGCAAAGATTTACATCTAGGCAGGAAAAATCAAAGGTACAAATACAGATTGGGCGAGACCTGGCTTAAAAACAGTAACTGTGAGATGGACCTTGGAGTCCTAGTGGACGATCACTTGACTATGAGCCAGCAGTGTGCAGCAGCAAACAAAAAAGCTAATGCAGTCCTGGGTTGTATAGAATCGAGATCACGTGAAGTAATATTACTGCTTTATAAGGCCCTAGTAAGACCACACCTGGAATACTGCAGCCAATTCTGGTCACCATATCACAAAAAAGATGTTGAGAGTTTGGAAGAAATTCAGAGAAGAGCAACTAAGATGATCAGGGGCCTGGAGACTAAAACATATGAAGAACGGCCATAGAACTTGTGTTTGTCTAGTCTAAAGAAAAGAAGAAATAGGGGAGACATGATAGCAGTATTCCAGTATCTGAGGGGCTGTCACAAGGCAGAGGGGGTCACGTTGTTCACCAAAGCACCAGAGGGAAGGAAGAGAAACAATGGTTGGAAACTGATCAAAGAGAGAAGCAACCTGGAATTAAGGAGAAATTTCCTGACAATGAGGATAATTAACCAGTGGAATATCTTGTCCCCAGAAATCGTGGGCGCTCCATCACTGGAGATTTTTAAAAAGAGGCTAGTCAGTCACTTGTCTGAGACGGTATAGGTTCTCCTGCTTGAGCAGGGGGCTGGACTAGAAGACCTGCAAGGTCCCTTCCATCTCTATTCTATTCTTGGTTAGCACCAAGGACCCCTCACATCTAAAGAAGCACGCTCACCTGGTTTCCCAGATCTGAACTGCCCAGATGGCCAGCGTGCAAATTGTTCACCCTTCCAAATTCTGGGACTGACCTGCTAATCCAACGCATGCTCTAGAGCCTGGGGACTTGGCATGGAAGTCCCATAACTGGGTCCAACTCCCGGTTCCTACAAACCCTGGTGATAAAGTGAGGGCGGTGCAGGTACGTACGTCATGGAGGTGATTGTGATGATCGCTTGATGAAGAATTCTGACGGACAAGGGACTCACGGGCTCATTTTCAATGACTTCCTGAGAGGAGGAGGAGGAAACACATCTAAGAAAGCTCCAGAGATATGGCCACCATCCAACTGGCTCTATTCCCACCCCTATGCTTTTTCTGGTTGATACAAGAAGTCCTCAACTTATAACTGGTCGCTTAGCCACCATCTATAGTTGTGACAGATCTCTCCAGGACTACTTATGACCCAGATTCGAAGTTCTGAGAGGTGTGCCTTCCTGAGGGATCATGTGATCACCTGGCAACCAGCCCACATTTAGGGCAGTTTGCAGTGTCCCGCGATCACGTGACCATGATTTAAGTCAGGGATGGGTAACTATGGCCTTTTACCACCTGTGAACTTCAACTCCCAGAACTCCAGAGCCAGCCATGCTGGCTGGGGAATTCTGGGAGTTGAAGTCCACAGCTCTTAAAGTTGCCAAGGTTGGACAATCCTGCCCGATATCATTCTGGACATTGGCTGTGTGGTCTCTTCTTGAAAGACCTCCAGTGACAGAGCACCCACAGCTTCTGGAATGAAACGGTTCCACGGGGGTCTCACTCTTTTGAGTCAGATGAGTGGCCTGTTAACACAACACGCAAACCTGACCTGCCTCTTCTAATCTCTCCAGAAGAAGCTCTCACAGCTATCGTTGACAAGCAGTGCCATTGAAGAAGACCTGGACCGGATTTGGCCCACATATTGCCCCAAATCATGGTTTCCTTAGCCAGGTTGACCTTGGCTGGGTCAGGCCACCAAGAAAGCAGCAAAAAGCCCTCCCCCTTTTTTTTTTCAAAGCACATAACAAACCACATATGCCTTCCATGGAAGACCTGCATACTATGGGGGTCAGAAGGAGGGCTGAGAAGATATCTGCAGACCCGCCCATCCTGGACTTAAACTGTTTCAACTCCTCCCTTCAGGATGGCACTATAGGGCATTACATGCCAAAACAACTAGACACAAATGTCTGTGGAGGTTTTTTCAGGAGGCAACTGGACTTTCTTGTTTTTCTTTGAAGACCTTTCGCTTCTCGTCCAAGAAGCTTCTTCTGCTCTGACTGGATGGTAGGGAATGGGAGGATGTATACTCCTTGCAGGCAGCTGGTCATTTGCATTCTTTTAGCAATTTGTTGAGGCCACTTGGAGGTTTATCTGCGTTCTCGGGGTCACCTGAGTAGTGCAAATGGGTGTGAAGGTACCCAGGGCAGGAAACATCTTGCAGCCAAGAAGGCTCCACACCCATTTGCACTACTCGGGTGACCCAGAGGACAGGCGGCCTCAACACCTCTCCCAAAGAGGACAAATGACCAGCCGTCTGCAATGAATATAAACCCGTCCATTCCCCACCATCCAGTCAGAGCTGAAGAAGCTTCTTGGACGAGAAGCGAAACGTCTTCAAAGAAAAACAAGAAAGTCCAGTTGCCTCCTGAAAAAGCACCTTTGGGATAACTAGTCACAAAGCGTTTTTTCCCTTGTGCCCTCACTCTGCTGAACACCTGATTCTTACAGTCCTGCCTTATCTCTGTTTCCCCACGTCGTCTGGCTGTACTTTATCCTTCTCCCCTTTCCTGCTCCCTCCTTTTACTGGTGTCATTATGACGAGGAGGGTGGTGATCACTCTGTGGTTTTGCATGCGCACCGAGAGCTACTGCCCTGGAGGGCTTCTGCACGGTGTCTAACCACACTTGAGAGAACCTCTCTGTGTCTAACCACACTTGGCCAAATAGACCACGATAGTCCTCCACGTAGCAACCGTTCATTTAAGGACCGTGCGAAGTTACAACGGCACTGAAGAAAAGTGACTGGTGATGGTTTCCCACACTTACGACCACGGCAGCATTCCCCCATGGTCACCTGGTCAAAATGGAGTCACCTGGCAACCGGTTCATCTTGATGACGGTCGCAGTGTCCCTGGGTCACGTCATCCCCTTTTTGCGGCCTTCTAACACGCCAAATCAATGGGGAAGCCGGATTCACTTAACGACCGTGTGACTAATTCAACAGCCGTGATTCGGTTAACAATGGTGCCAAGACAGGTCGTAAACTGGGACAGAATTCACTTAACAATTGTCCCACTTAGCAACAACCATTTGGGGCTGAACTGCAGGCGAGGAGAACCTGCTATATTCAATAGAATTCCATCCAAATTCACTTTCAGAAATAAATTCTCCTGGGAGCACCTGCCCCCCCCCACTTACATTTATATTTAGGACCAGTTCAGATTTATGGGGTAAATGGACATCCTGCCTCTTGCTCTGGACAAGAGCTTTGGTGATCATGATCACGGACCTCATGAACGCTTTCTTCAAGGCTTCATCCTGGAAAACGTGGGGTGGATAGTGTGGGGTTAGAAGAAACCAGAAGGAAGAGGAGTGACTGATTGATTTAAACCTCGATGTAGCCAACCATCTTCTGTCGAACTCTGAGGGGCTGCCAATCAAAATATCACCTGGACATTCTGAGTTCTGGTTCTGCCTTAGGCATGAAAGATGGATGGGTAACTTTGGGCCAATCACCAGGCAACTGTGCGTTCGAGTCCCGTCTTAGGATGAAAGCCAGCTGAGAGACTTTGGGACAGTCACTCCAAAATGGCGAGTTCTAGTCCTGCCGTAGGCATGAAAGCTGGGTGGGTAACTTTGGGCCAATCACCAGGCGACTGTGAGTTCTAGTTCCGCTGTAGGTATGAAAGATGGATGGGTAACTTTGGGCCAATCACCAAGAGACTGTGAGTTCGAGTCCCGTCTTAGGATGAAAGCCAGCTGAGAGACTTTGGGCCAGTCACCCCAAAATGGTGAGTTCTAGTCCTGCCATAGGCGTGAAAGCTGGATGGGTAACTTTGGGCCAATCACCAAGAGACTAAATGTGAGTTCTGGCCCTGCCTTAGGCATGAGAGCCAGCTGGGTGACTTGGGGCCAGTCCATCTATCTCACAAGGTTGTTGTGTGGAAAGGAGGAAAGAATATTATGCATGTCCGCTGCCTTGAGTATAATAAAGGCGGCATGACCTCCAATAGATAAATGAACAACTAGCAGTTAAACATGTACTCTGCAATTGGAATAAGGAGCGAATCTGAATTAGAGGCCTAACCGGGGGCTCGAGGGTTCCTGCTGACCCAGAGATCAGGATTCTTCCAAGCAACTCTGTTATTCTACTCTCTTCTCCCTCTTAAGAAGGGCAGTCAGAGAATTCAGTAGAGGGGATCTTTGTAGCTCAGGGGTGGTGCTCTGCGAGCTGGGTGGATTTCTTGCAGACATTCCTTGTATTTCCTCACTAGCAATCGAAACCCAGAGAAGCAGGGATTAACCCCAGAGAAACTATTCAGCGGTAAACAATAGATCAAGGAAATATCAAGAAGAAAAACAACAGTCCTGCCGGCATTGACAGGGCAAGCCACTCGTATGTAAAAGGAGAGCAAACCCCCTCCCTTCTAGCACTGATAACGTTACCTAGTTGGGTAGGGAAACATCTGCAAGAAAACAACTAAGCAGAGAACACCGAGGACTGTACAGTCCTCCTTCTCCTTCTCCTTCTCCTCCTCCTTCTCCTTTTCCTCCTCCTCCTCCTTCTCCTTCTCCTCCTCTTTTTCCACAGTGCACTGATAACGTTACCCAGCTGGGTCATGAAATGTCTGCAAGAAGGCAACCAAGCTAAGGACTCTAGATTATCATTGTTCTTGCAATAAAGAGGGGAAATAATGAGAGGCGATACTGGAAAATTATCAAAGGGGGTTTCTTTTTCCATTTTAATTCAGAGGGAAGACCTGTGAAACGACTCCCACCTTTCTGAGAAAAGGGCAACTCATCATGAAGAGAAGCACAGGGTGGAAGCCAGCCTACCTTGTTCCTAGTCGAATACTGGAAGAGAATCTCAGAGACAATGTGTTCCGCTAAAGGCATCAAGTCCTCCGGATGGGCTCCCATGGCTGCTTGGCCATAGCACAGGATCACGGCTGTGCGAATTTGTCTCTCAAAACAAGAGTGTTGGTCCTGTGATTACAAAGACGGGAGGGGGTCAACCTGTTCTCCAAAGCACCAGGAGAAGAAACAATGGATGGAAACTAACCAAGGAAAGAAGCAACTTGGAATTAAGGAGAAACTTCCTAACAGTGAGGACAATTAACCAGTGGAACAGCTTGCCTCCAGAAGTTGTGGGTGCTCCATCACTGGAGGCTTTCAAAGAGAGACTGGACAGTCACTTGTCAGAAATGGCATAGGGTCTCCTGCCTGAGCAGGGGGCTGGACTAGATGACCTACAAGGTCCCTTCCAACTCGCTTGTTCTATGTTCTATAATAAGCAGAGAAAGAACTGTACCCAGGGGGTCTATAAACACCCTGAAAGAGCTCTGAGGCTGGATCAAGTCCTGGGACCTATTAGATCAGCGTTCTGGATCCCAAATGGCCAACTGGATGTCTTTGGGAAGTCCACATGTCTGGCCTCCAATTGAGGTCCCTTTCCCACCTCCATATTGAGGTCCAGGAAGTGGTCATCAATCACCAGAAGGGATGAGGCGATAAGCAACTAATTCTCCATCATCGCTCGGTCTAATCCCCTTCTCAGTCAGAACAGAAGAAGCTTCTTGGATGAGAAGTGAAAGGAAGGAGAAACAAAAAGCACCTTTGGGTCTACTTGAGATGTTTGTTGGGGCAACTCATAATCTCCTCCTCCTACAAATCTCAGCGCTGGTCTCCGGTCTTGAGATCTATGACCAGTCTGAGGAGACCAGACAACCCGGAGCATCAGTCCTTCTAAACATGTTGGACTTTCCTTCCCAGAATCCCCCAGCGTTCTTCTGTACTGAGTCTCAGACCTTGCAACCCCATCTCTGGCCTTACCTGAAAGGTGGCTTCTTGCAGAGCAGGTTTCTTTGCACGCACAAAGTGGCCAACATCTCTCAGGGCCACCAGGATCTCAGGAAGATGGCAAAATGCAACCACTCCGATGGCTTCAGAGATTCCCTAAGCAAAGCGATGCTTGCGAATTAGGACATTTCAACATTTGACCCGTAATCGTGTTTCTTTATTGCAGGCTGCTTCTATGATGAATGCTAAGTAAGAGCCACCTCTTGTTTTCTCTTGAGGGTCAGCCACATTCTGGAGTCGTTTGCTCCAAACAAGAGTGGTCCACGGGGGGTGGTCAAAAATAGGGGTCTCCAAACGTGAAGACTTGGGGACTTCAACTCCCAGAATTCCCCAGCCTGCAACTTGAAGACTTGGGGACTTTCAGAACTCTTCAGCCAGCAATGCTGGCTGAGGAATTCTGGGAGTTGAAGTCCACAAATCTGAAAGTCGCCAAGTTTGAAGTCCCATGGTCAAACAATTCATGCCAGGATGGAACAATTGCCGCATTATGGCCACCATCTTGACACTTTGAGCATCCCTGTGGACGCCCAGCTCCAGTCCTTCACCCTCTGCCTAACTTGCTCTTCCTGCCTCTCTAGGAATAAATTTATTAGCCGGTGGTAAAAGTATCCTCTTTCGGTCAAGAAGAGTCACTGATGCTATTGTTTTATTATTGTTATTATACGGGTAGTCCTCGACTTATGACCACCAGTGAGCCCAAAATTTCTGTTGCTAAGCAAGACATTTGTTAAGGGAGTTTTGCCCCGTTTTACAACTTTTCTTGCCACAGTTGTTAAGTGAGTCACTGGAGTTGTTAAGTTAGTAACACAATTCTTAAGTGCATCTAACTCCTCTACTGGCTTCGCTTTCCAGAAGGTCGCAAAAGGAGGATCAGGTGACCCTGGGAGGCTGCGACCGTCACAAATAGGAACCAAACATCCGAATTTTGGTCAGGTCACTATACGGATGCTCTGACGGCCGTAAGTGTGGAGAAATGGTCATAAGTCATATTTTCAGTGCCATCCTAACTTTCAATGGTCACTAAACAAACGGTCGTACTGCCTGCACCCTTCTTTTTATTCCTTCCAAGCTTTGGGAGGGTGGAAAGAAATTAAATACAGGTAGTCCTTGACTTACAGCCATTTGTTCAGCGACTTTTCCAAGTTAGAGCATCCTTGAAGAAAGCGAATTTAAAAAAGGCATTGCAGGATTCCCTTAACAATTGCGGTGATTCACTTACACAACATAGCCCAAAAGGTCATAAAATCCAGCACAACCCATTTAACAACTGTCTGGTTCAGCAATGGAAATACTGGTCCACTTGTGGCCGTAAGTTGAGAACTACCTGCAAAATGAGAGCAATCCCCTCTCCCTTCTAGCGCTGATGATGTTACCTAGCTAGGTAATGAAATGTCTGCAAGAAAATAACCAAGGACGCCATGGTTCTTTCTTCCTCCTCCTCCTCCTCCTCCTCCTCCTAATCCTCCTCCTCCTCCTTCTCCTCCTCCCCTCTGTAACCCCACAGGACCCAATAGTCCTCCTCTCCTCCACCTCCTCCTCCTCCTCCTCCCCACAAACCCCACTCCCTTCTAGCACGGATGATGTGACCTAGTTGGGTAACAAAACGTCTGCAAGAAAGCAACCCAGCTCAGAGAGCACCAAGGGCCCCCCAAAGTTGGAGGGCTCAGCCCCTGCAGAAACCCCACTTCCACTCACTTCTCTGTCTGTTTCTTCTTGAAATGGAAAACCTAGAAGTCTTTTCAGTTGTTCCTTGACCAGGTCTTTCTGTCTCGAATTCCGTAGTTTCACCCCATAGTATTTGTAAAGCGAAATCTGAAGGTTGGGAAAAGAGTCGGTGAATCGTAGGGAGGTCCACCAATGGGTCAGGAAAAGGAAAAGGAGGACAAAATACTATCAGAAATGGACACTGTGTGGTCAGCTACTAATTAAGGAGAGAAGCAACCTAGAACTAAGGAGAAATTTCCTGACAGTGAGAACAACCAATCAGTGGAACGACTTGCCTCCAGAAGTTGTAGGTGCTCCATCACTGGAGGTTTTTAAGGAGAGACTGGGCAGCCCTTTGTCCAGGATGGCATGGGGCTTCCTGCCTGAGCAGGGGGTTGGACTAGATGACCTCCGAGGTCCCTTCCAATTCTGTTATTTGTCTGTCTAATCTCGAAGAAATGGTGGAACAGAATCATTAAAGGAACGATGCCAAAGGAGGGACAAAATGAAACGTGAATGACAAAAATGAAAATAATTCTTTAAATCATTTGAACGAATCGAATTGTTGAATTATCCCGCGCCGAGTTGGCATTGTGTTGGCATTGTGTCTAGGACAATTGCGCCCCCCAAAGGGTAAAAGCTCAGCATATTTACCTTCTCCTGAGACAAGAGACGGGAACTACTTTCTTGGACAGCCGACTTCTGGTGGAGGGACGGAAATCCCAGTTATGGAGAACCTCTTGTGTTGTGTTGTGTCCACTCTCGGGCGTGATACACAAGCTGAGGAACAAGAGTAGAGATACCGAGCATCAGCAGAGTAAAGGAAAAGAACTTTCCTGGGAGCTTCTACTAAGAGAAATGCCTATGGAGGTTCTCCGTCATCCAGGCCATGGTTGTCCCAAAGTCCAGGCAACTGGACTTTCTTGTTTTTTCTCTGAAGACGTTTCTCTTCTCCTCCAGGAAGCTTCTTCAGCTCTGACCGGATGGTGGGGAACGGGAGGATTTATCCTCCTTGCAGGCAGCTGGTCACTTGCCTTCTTTCGGAGAGCCGTTGAGGCCACCTGGAGGTTTGTCTGTGTCCTCAGGGTCACCTGAGTGGGGCAAATGGGCACGGAGGCACACAGGGCAGAAAACATCCTGTAGCCAAGAATGCATGCCCCTTTTTCAGACTTACAACCGTGAAAGCATCCCCACGATCATGTGATCAGAATCTGGGTTCTTGGTAGTTCATATTTATGGCGGTCGCAGTGTCCCAGGGTCCCGTGATCATCTTTCGCAACCTTCTGAGGAGCAAAGTCAGTGGGGGAGCCAAATTCACTTAACGGCTGTGCCAAGGAAGGTCATAAAATGGGGCAAACCTCACTTAACAACCATCTCACTTAGCAACAGAAATTTGGGGCTCGATTGTGGTTGTAAGTCGAGGACTCCCTGTAGAAGGAAACCACTAAAAGATCTGGTTCATCCTAAATATACGACCACGGCATTGGCTTAAGGACTGCTGCATTCCCTTAGTGACCGCTGGAGGTTCCATTATGGTCCTATGTCGAGGATACTGCATGGCAAAAGTTAGTGTAAATGATAGTTGGAAGTATACAAAACTGCCCCCAATGCAAAGTGGAAGTAGAATTTGGGGTCATCAAGCCTTCCTTCCTTCCTTCCTTCCTTCCTTCCTTCCTTCCTTCCTTCCTTCCTTCCTTCCTTCCTTCCTTCCTTCCTTCCTTCCTTCCTTTCTCCCTTCCTCTCTCTCTTCCTCCCTCCCTTCCACCCTTCCTCCCTCCCTCCCTCTTTTCCTCCCTCCCATCTTCCTTCCTACTTTCCTCCATCTTCCTCATCTTCCTTCCTTCTTTCCTCCCTCCCTCCCTCCTTCCCTCCCTTCCCTCCACAAGTCATTCCACTGATTAAGAGAGTAACAGAAGACCTTGGAGGTCTTCTAGTCCAGCCCCCTGCTCAAGCAGGAGACCCTATAGCATTTGAGACAAAGGGCTGTCCGGTCTCTTCTTCAAAACCTCCAGTGATGGAGCATCCATAACTTCTGGTTTCTAACAACAAAGTTCTCCTGAACCTGGGCCACTTTCCTCGACCTCCAGAACGTTGAGGTGCACCACAACATCTGCTCACCTCCGAGAAGAAAGCCATCCCGATGGTCTTCACTTTTCTGTCACAATGGCGCATGTATGTGTTGGCCTGACTGAACATCGTCTTCAGCTGCGGTGTGGATAACGTGAACAAGGTTCTAAAAGATCA
The DNA here is from genome assembly GCA_023970755.1 of Azemiops feae. Lineage (NCBI taxonomy): Eukaryota > Metazoa > Chordata > Lepidosauria > Squamata > Viperidae > Azemiops > Azemiops feae. The sequence continues at coordinate 4,861 of JALGBA010001608.1, read as the reverse complement.
AGTACGGAGAGATCAGACAAGATCTGCTGGTTAGTGAGAAGAATCACCATTTGAAAAATCATTATCTGAATTATCGATAAAGAGATTGAATGAATGACTCAGTTTAGAGACTTTTTATGGCTGCTCACCCTCCATTTAAACCCTGGGTGTTTAACAACAGTTCCTAAATAAAGAAATCCAAACCAAGTTAAAAATAACCAGGTGGACATATAATGTGGATAAAAACAATCATGTGGTTATTTAAAATGCTTGTGGATATTGAATGGGCTACAGAAGTCTGGATCTTGCAACGTTTAGACAAATGAATGCAAATCACTGCAAAAGTTAAATCACTGCAAAAGTTAGTGGCTGTCTGCCCCCCCCTTTGATCCCCTTCTCTCTCTCTTCCTCTCCCCCCTCTTTCTCCCTCCCTCCCTCCCTCCCTCTCCCTTTCTTTCTCTCTCTCCCCTTCCCTCCCTTTCTCTCTCCCTCTCTTTCTCTCTCTCCCTCTCTCTCTCCCTCTCCACATCTCTCCCTCTCTCCTTTCTTCCTTCTTCCTCTCTCTCTCCCCCTCCCTCTTCCCTTGCCTCCTCTCCCCTTCCCTGCCCCTTGCCTCTGTCTCCCTCCCTCTCTTTCACTCTCTCTGTCTCTCTCTCCCCTTCTCTCCCCTCCCTCTTTCTCTCTCTTCCTCTTACCTCTTCTACTCCCTCTTTCTGTTTTTCTCTCTCCCTCTCCCTCCCTCTCTCTCTCCCCCTCTCCCCTTGCCTCCCTCTCCCTGTCTCTCTCCCTCCCTCTCCCTCTGTCTCTCTCCCCCTCTCCCCTTGCCTCCTTCTCCCCATATCTCTCCCTCCCTCTCTCTCTCTCTCCCTCCCTCTCCCACTCCCCTCCCTCTCCCACCCTCCCTTTCCCTCTCTCTCCCCTCCCTCTTTCTCTCTCTCCCTCTCCCTCCCCCCTTGCCTCCCTCTCCCTGTCTCTCTCCCCCTCCCTCTCCTCTCCCTCCCTCTCCACTCCCCTCCCTCTCCCACACTCCCTTTCCCTTTCCCTCTCTCCCCCTCCCTCTTTCTCTCTCTCCCCCTCCCTCTTCCCTTGCCTCCTCTCCCCTTCCCTCCCCCTTGCCTCTGTCTCCCTCCCTCTCTTTCACTCTCTCTGTCTCTCTCTCCCCTTCTCTCCCCTCCCTCTTTCTCTCTCTTCCTCTTACCCCTTCTCTCCCTCTTTCTGTTTTTCTCTCTCCCTCTCCCTCCCTGTCTCTCTCCCCCTCTCCCCTTGCCTCCCTCTCCCTGTCTCTCTCCCTCCCTCTCCCTCTGTCTCTCTCCCCCTCTCCCCTTGCCTCCTTCTCCCCATATCTCTCCCTCCCTCTCTCTCTCTCTCCCTCCCTCTCCCACTCCCCTCCCTCTCCCACCCTCCCTTTCCCTCTCTCCCCCTCCCTCTTTCTCTCTCTCCCTCTCCCTCTCCCCTTGCCTCCCTCTCCCTGTCTCTCTCCCTCCCTCTCTCTCTTTCTCTCTCTCCCTCCCTCTCCCACTCCCCTCCCTCTCCCACGCTCCCTTTCCCTTTCCTCTCTTCGCCCTCCCATCTTTCTCTCTCTCCTGTCCGCTCGTCTTTTTTTCTCTCCCTCCCTCTCCCGCTCCCCTCCCTCTCCCTCTCCCACCCTCCCTTTCCCTCTTTCTCTCTCCCTCTTCCCTCCCCCTCCCTCTCTCCCTCCCCTCCCCTCTCTCTCTTCCCCACACAGCCACCTATAGCCAAGCTCTTTGGACTTTTAATGTCTTACCCGACCAGGTGGGAAATGGCTTCCAATAAACGGTCAGGGCTCAACAGCATCCTCCAGCAGCCCTTCTCCCCCAGAGCCTGGTATTCCTCCAGGTGGCCGGTGCACAGGATCAGGTTTTTGAGAGCTTGCACAGCCGAGCTAAATCAGACAAAGGAAGGAGGATCAGGGCCAACCGTCCAGCCGATCCCCCCCCCTGCAAAGCCCAGGCTTGCATCCACACCAATCTGTCTCCCGCTGGTGAGTGTGCTTGGGGCACACCGGCCCCAATATCACCCAACTGACCAGCATTGAGTCTTATGGTTAGCCAGGATTGGAGCATACGCTATGATGGTGATGTGGGCTTACATCTACTCTGATCAAAAAGCTTTGCAGTAAAACCATGATTGGACCAAGCCATGATGGCTGGCAGGGTCAGTGTTTATGGGCCAGTCTGGGGATGGTTGTGGCTGAGCTCGGTTACTGTGACTTACAAGCATTCCTTTTAGTAACCGTTCCAGGTTACAGTCCAACCCTGCTGAAAAAAGGGACGTGTGGCCGTTTTTCACCCTGACGGCCATTGTAGCCTCCCTCTGGTCACCTGACCGGAATTCAGAGGCTCGGCAACTGACTCGGATTTATGACCATCTCAGAGTCAGGCGATCCCCTTTTGCGACTTTCTGACCAGCAAAGTCAGGGGGGGAAGCCAGATTTCCTGAACAACGGTGTCACTAACTTAACAAAGGCAATGATTCACTTAACAACTGTGGCCAGAAAGGTTGTAAAATGGGGCAAAGTTCACTTAAAGACTGTCTCACTCAGCAACAAAAATCGACTTGGGGAAAAACCTGTAGGCATCTGCTGAGGTTTGTGGAAATGGAGGAAGGATCCGGATTGGGCCCAGGAGATTCCTTACCTCAAGGGGCTGACTGGTCCTGAGTTCCCAGGGGAGGCACTTGGTTCTCCCAATCCCTGCTTGCTTCCTCCGAGCAGGAAGTAGATCTGGGTGATCAGTGCAATTAGGAGGTGAGGGAACTTATTTCCGATGGCTTCAGCTGCCTCAGGTAAGGAGAGGAGGAAGCCGAGAGCATTGGTGGCCTAGACACGGGAGGAAAGGGGAGTCACTGGGGGCTCACCAGGTTACTTAGATCAGGGGTCCCCAACCTATGGGCCACGGCCCACTCCCGGTCCGTGGCCCATTCACAACTGGGCCGTGTGAGTGGCTGGCTGATGCGCCCATGTACAGCTTCACTCATGCGAGTGTCATGGGCTCTCGGGCCCCACTCACGTGAACGTCGTGGGGACTTGGGGCCCCACTTGCATGAGCATTGCGGGCACGTGGGGCCTCACTCACGCAAACTTTGCGGGCGCTCACTCGAGCAAACATCACAGGTGCTCTCAGCCCCACTCCCATGAGCAAAGGGTGCTCTTGCACGCTCACTCACGTGCACACGTGCCTGCCCCCTCCACAAAACCACCCCCTCTTTCCTCCTCCACCTTCGGGCCGTCAACCCGGAAACGTTGGGGAACTCTGACTTAGATTACAAAGTCCCAAAGTAGAATTCCTTTGATGTAGGCAAACCAGGAGAAAAAAAATCCTCATGTACATGAAAACTGAGCCAGGAATGTCCAGGTCTGAGACGGTGCAAAATTCTACTAGATTCTACATTGAGAGGACAGTGGGGTGTAGATGCAGAACAAAGAGGAGACAACAAGTAGCACAAGTGAGACAGAAGCGGGGACAAAGAGATTGGTAATCTGAAGTCCCCCTTTTTGTCTTCATTCCTAAGTGGGCTCTTGACTCCCCACCTTTTATGTTATTTAATTATTTATTTATTTGTGGGGTCCTTGGTGCTGTCTGAGCGTGGTTTTTTTGTTGCAGATGTTTCATGACCCAGCTAGGTAACATTATCAGTGCTAGAAGAGTTAGGCTTAGCGTTCGGGTTAGACACCTCCCTCTTCCAGCACTGATGATGTAACCCAGTTGGGTCATGAAACATCTGCAAGAAAACCACCAAGCTCAGAGAGCACCAAGGACCCCACAGTCCTCCTCCTCCTACTGATCACGTTACTTGGTTGGGTAATGAAACGTCTGCAAGAAAGCAACCAAGCTCATAGACACCAAGGACCTCATAGTCCCCTTCATCCTTCCCCTTCCTCTCCCTCTTCTTCTCCACTCCATAAACCCCACTCCCATCTAGCCCTGATGATGTTACCTAGTTAGGGTAATGAAACGTCTCCAAGAAAACCATCAAGCTCAGAGAGCACCAAGGACCCCACAGTTCAACCCTGAGCTACCAATATTTTCTTCTCTTCGTCTTAATTAATTAAATTTCTACACCAGCCATCTCAGCTGATTGACACAGGGCAGTTTAGAACAACGGAATAAAACAATATAAACACATGAATAAAAACACAGATTAAAAGTATTTGAAACAAGACACGACATTCAGGTGTTTGGCTTTGCTGGTTTCTGTCATGTATTTTCTTAAATCAAACTTTTCTTAGTTATTTCTGTAAGCCACCCAGAATCACCATGAGTTGGGCAAACATATAGGTTTTCTCAATGAATGAATGAATGAATGAACGAATGGTTGAATAAATGAAGAAATGAAGAAATGGATGGATGGATGGATGGATGGAATGGAATGGATGGATGGATGGATAAATGAACCAATAAATGGATGGATGGATGAATGAAAAAATGAACCAATGGATGGATGGATGGATGAACCAATGGATGGATGGATGGATTAATGAATAAATGAACCAATGGATGGATGGATGGATGGATGAATGGATGGATGAATGAATGAACCAATGGATGGATGGATGGATGGATGAAAGGACTGATGGATGGATGAAAGGATGGATGGATGAATGAACTGATGGATGGATGGATGGATGGATGAATAAACCAATGAATAAATGGATGGATGGATTAATGAATAAATGAACCAATGGATGGATGGATGAACCAATGGATGGATGGATGGATGAATTGATGGATGGATGGATGGATGGATGGATGGATGGATAGATGAATGGATGGATGGATGGATGGATAAATGAACTAATGAATGAATGGATGGATGGATAAATGAACCAATGAATGAATGGATGGATGGATTAATGAATAAA
>JALGBA010001607.1:0-22539 GCA_023970755.1 Azemiops feae | reverse complement strand
TTTGACTTTTCATGCTTTATTGGATTTTCATGCTTTATTGGATTTTTGCCAACAAATGCAAGGTACAACCAGGGCTAACTTCTCAGGTGGAGGTCGCAGACGGAAAACAACTGTTTTTTCGGCTTCCCCAACCGGTGGGGAACCTGAATATATATATACTTTTCGAATTTGAGGTCAGTTTCACATTTTGACTTTTCATATTTAATTGGACTCTTGCCAACAAATGCAAGATACGACCTGGGCTAACTCCTGAGGGGGAGTTCGCATCTAGAAAACACACGGTTTCCTGGATTCCCCAACCTGGGGGGAACCTGAATATATGTATACTTTTAAGATTTGAAGTCAAAGTTTGACTTTTCATGCTTAATTGGACTTTTGCCAACAAATTCAAGATACATCCAGGTCTAACAAATGGTTTCTTGTCTTCCCCAACCTGGGGGGAACCTGAATATATGTATACTTTTCAAATTTGAGGTCAGCTTCACATTTTGACTTTTCATGCTTAATTGGACATTTGCCAACAATGGCAAGATACATCCTGGGCTAACTCCTGAGGGGGGGTCGCATCCGGAAAACAAATGTTTTTTCGGCTTCCCCAACCAGTGGGGAACCTGAATATATGTATACTTTTCGTATTTGAGGCCAGTTTCACATTTTGACCTTTCATGCTTTATTGGATTTTTGACAAACAATGACAAGATACGACCTGCGCTATTCTCAGGAGGAGGTCGATCGGAAAACAACGGTTCCTGATTCCCAAACTGGGGTAAACCTGAAGATAGTAGACTTTTAAGATTTTGAAGTCAAAGTTTGATTTCATGCTTAATTGGACTTTTGCAACAAATCAAGAACACCCAGTCTAACTTCTCAGGGGGCGGTCCCATACTGAAAAAACAAATGGTTCTGTCTTCCCCAACCTGGGGTAACCGAATATATGTATACTTAGTATTGAGGCCAGTTCACATTTTGACTTCAGCTTATTGGATTTTGCCAACAAAATGCAAGATAGACCTGGGATTAACTTCTCAGGGAGTAGGTTGCATCCATAAAATACATGGTTTTTCGGCTTCGACAAAAAAATTTGGTGTGTGGGGGGGGGGGGGAAAAAAAAACCGGGTAATATATGTATGCTTTTCGAATTTGAGGTCAGTTTCACATTTTGACTTTTCATGCTTTATTGGATTTTTGCCAAAAAATGCAAGATACATCCTGTGCTAACTTCTCAGGGGGAGGTCGCATCCGGAAAACATATGGTTTTTTGGCTTCCCCAACCTGGGGCGAACCTGAATATATGTATACTTTTCGAATTTGAGGTCAGTTTAACATTTTGAGTTTTCATGCTTAATTGGACTTTTGCCAACAAATGCAAGATACGACCTGGGCTAACTCCTGATGGGGAGGTAGCATCCGGAAAATATATGGTTTTTTGGCTTCCGCAACCTGGGGGGAACCTGAATATATGTATACTTTTCAAATTTGAGGTCAGTTTAACATTTTGACTTTTCATGCTTTATTGGATTTTTCCCAACAAATGCAAAATACATCCAGGGCTAACTTCTCAGGGGGAGGGCGCAGACGGAAAACATATGGTTTTTCTGCTTCCCCAACCTGGGGGGAACATGAATATATGTGTACTTTTCGAATTTGAGGTCCGGTTCACATTTTGACTTTTCATGGTTTATTGGATATTTGCCAATTAATGGAAGATACAACCAGGGCTAACTTCTCAGGGGGAGGTCGCAGATGGAAAACATATGGTTTTTCGGCTTCCCCAACCTGGGGGGAACATGAATATATGTATACTGTTCGAATTTGAGGTCAGGTTCACATTTTGACTTTTCATGCTTTATTGGATTTTCATGCTTTATTGGATTTTTGCCAAGAAATGCAAGATACAACCAAGGCTGACCTCGCAGGGGGAGGTCGCAGACGGAAAACATTTGGTTTTTCGGCTTCCCCAACCTAGGGGGAGCATGAATATATGTATACTTTTAGAATTTGAGGTCAGGTTCACATTTTGACTTTTCATGCTTTATTGGATTTTTCCCAACAAATGCAAAATACATCCAGGGCTAACTTCTCAGGGGGAGGTCGCAGACGGAAAACATATGGGTTTTCGGATTCCCCAACCTGGGGGGAACATGAATATATGTATACTTTTCGAATTTGAGGTCAGGTTCACATTTTGACTTTTCATGCTTTATTGGATTTTCATGCTTTATTGGATTTTTGCCAACAAATACAAGATACAACCAGGGCTAACTTCTCAGGGGGAGGTCGCAGACGGAAAACATATGGTTTTTCGGATTCCCCAACCTGGGGGCAACATGAATATATGTATACTTTTCGAATTTGAGGGCAGGTTCACATTTTGACTTTTCATGATTTATTGGATTTTCATGCTTTCTTGGATTTTTGCCAACAAATGCAAGATACAACCAGGGCTAAAATCTCAGGGGGAGATCGCAGACGGAAAACATATGGATTTTCGGCTTCCCCAACCTGGGGGAGGAACATGATCTAGTATACTTTTCGAATTGAGGTCGGGGTTCACATTTTGACTTCATGCTTTATGGATTTTCATGCTATTGGGATTTTGCAAGCAATGAAGATACAACCAAGGCTATTCTCAGGGGAAGGTCGCAGACGGAAAAAATTGGGTTTTAGCTTCCCAAACATAGGGGGAACACTGAATAGATGTATACTTTTAGAATTGAGGTCGGTCACATTTTGACTTTTCATGCTTTATTGGATTTTTGCCAAAAAATGGAAGATACAACCAGGGCTAACTTCTCAGGGGGAGGTCGCAGATGGAAAACAAATGGTTTTTCGGCTTCCCCAACCTGGGGGGAACATGAATATATCTATACTTTTCGAATTTGAGGTCAGGTTCACATTTTGACTTTTCATGCTTTACTGGATTTTCATGCTTTATTGGATTTTTGCCAAGAAATGCAAGATACAACCAAGGCTAACTTCTCAGGGTGAGGTCGCAGATGGAAAACATATGGTTTTTCGGATTCCCCAACTTGGGGGGAACATGAATATATGTATACTTTTCGAATTTGAGGTCAGGTTCACATTTTGACTTTTCATGCTTTATTGGATTTTCATGCTTTATTGGATTTTTGCCAACAAATGCAAGGTACAACCAGGGCTAACTTCTCAGGGGGAGGTCGCAGATGGAAAACATATGGTTTTTCGGATTCCCCAACTTGGGGGGAACATGAATATATGTATACTTTTCGAATTTGAGGTCAGGTTCACATTTTGACTTTTCATGCTTTATTGGATTTTTGCCAACAAATGCAAGGTACAACCAGGGCTAACTTCTCAGGGGGAGGTCGCAGATGGAAAACATATGGTTTTTCGGATTCCCCAACTTGGGGGGAACATGAATATATGTATACTTTTCGAATTTGAGGTCAGGTTCACATTTTGACTTTTCATGCTTTATTGGATTTTCATGCTTTATTGGATTTTTGCCAACAAATGCAAGATACAACCAGGGCTAACTTCTCAGGTGGAGGTCGCAGACGGAAAACAAATGTTTTTTCGGCTTCCCCAACCGGTGGGGAACCTGAATATATATATACTTTTCGAATTTGAGGTCAGTTTCACATTTTGACTTTTCATATTTAATTGGACTCTTGCCAACAAATGCAAGATACGACCTGGGCTAACTCCTGAGGGGGAGTTCGCATCCAGAAAACAAATTTTTTTTCCCCTTCCCCAACCTGTGGGGAACCTGAATATATCTATACTTTTCAAATTTGAGGTCAGTTTCACATTTTGTCCTTTTATGCTTTATTGGATTTTTGCCAACAAATGCAAGATACGACCTGGGCTAACTTCTCAGGGGGAGTTCGCATCCGGAAAACACACGGTTTCCTGGATTCCCCAACCTGGGGGGAACCTGAATATATGTATACTTTTAAGATTTGAAGTCAAAGTTTGACTTTTCATGCTTAATTGGACTTTTGCCAACAAATTCAAGATACATCCAGGTCTAACAAATGGTTTCTTGTCTTCCCCAACCTGGGGGGAACCTGAATATATGTATACTTTTCAAATTTGAGGTCAGCTTCACATTTTGACTTTTCATGCTTAATTGGACTTTTGCCAACAATGGCAAGATACATCCTGGGCTAACTCCTGAGGGGGAGGTCGCATCCGGAAAACAAATGTTTTTTCGGCTTCCCCAACCATTGGGGAACCTGAATATATTTACACTTTTTCGTTTTGAGGCCAGTTTTTCCATTTTGACCTTCATGCTTTATTGTTTTTGCCAACAAATGCAAGATACGACCTGGGCTAACTTCTCAGGAGGAGGTCGCCATCCGGAAAAACCCACAGTTTCCTGGATTCCCCAACCTGGGGGGATCATGAATATATGTATACTTTTCGAATTTGAGGTCAGTTTCAAATTTTGACTTTTCATGATTAATTGGCTTTTGGCACAAATTCCACGATGACACAGGTCTAAAACTTCTCAGGGGGGATGTCCTCATACGAAACAATTGTTTCTTGTTTTCCCCAACCTGGGGGGAACCTGAATATATGTATACTTTTCGTATTTGAGGCCAGTTTCACATTTTGACCTTTCATGCTTTATTGGATTTTTGCCAACAAATGCAAGATACGACCTGGGCTAACTTCTCAGGAGTAGGTCGCATCCGTAAAATACATGGTTTTTCGGCTTCGCCAACTGGTGGGGAACCTGAATATATGTATGCTTTTCGAATTTGAGGTCAGTTTCACATTTTGACTTTTCATGCTTTATTGGATTTTTGCCAACAAATGCAAGATACATCCTGTGCTAACTTCTCAGGGGGAGGTCGCATCCGGAAAACATATGGTTTTTTGGCTTCCCCAACCTGGGGCGAACCTGAATATATGTATACTTTTCGAATTTGAGGTCAGTTTAACATTTTGAGTTTTCATGCTTAATTGGACTTTTGCCAACAAATGCAAGATACGACCTGGGCTAACTCCTGATGGGGAGGTCGCATCCGTAAAATACATGGTTTTTCGGCTTCGCCAACTGGTGGGGAACCTGAATATATGTATGCTTTTCGAATTTGAGGTCAGTTTAACATTTTGACTTTTCATGCTTTATTGGATTTTTCCCAACAAATGCAAAATACATCCAGGGCTAACTTCTCAGGGGGAGGTCGCAGACGGAAAACATATGGTTTCCTGCCTTACCCCAACCTGGGGGAACCTGAACATATGTATACTTTTCGAATTTGAAGTTCATTTCACATTTTACTTTTCATGCTTTATTTGATTTTTTCCAACAAATGCAAGCTCATCCAGGGCTAACTTCTGCGGGGGAGGTCGCAGACGGAAAACAACTGTTTTTTCGGCTTCCCCAACCGGTGGGGAACCTGAATATATATATACTTTTCGAATTTGAGGTCAGTTTCACATTTTGACTTTTCATATTTAATTGGACTCTTGCCAACAAATGCAAGATACGACCTGGGCTAACTCCTGAGGGGGAGTTCGCATCCAGAAAACAAATTTTTTTTCCCCTTCCCCAACCTGTGGGGAACCTGAATATATCTATACTTTTCAAATTTGAGGTCAGTTTCACATTTTGTCCTTTCATGCTTTATTGGATTTTTGCCAACAAATGCAAGATACGACCTGGGCTAACTTCTCAGGGGGAGGTCGCATCCGGAAAACACACGGTTTCCTGGATTCCCCAACCTGGGGGGAACCTGAATATATGTATACTTTTCAAATTTGAGGTCAGTTTCACATTTTTACTTTTCATGCTTTATTGCATTTTTTCCAACAAATGCATGATATGTCCTCGGATAACTTCTGAGGTGGAGGTCGCATCCGGATAACATGTTTTTTAGCCTTCCCCAACTGCTGGGGAACCAGAATATATGTATACTTTTAAGATTTCAACTCAGTTTCAACTTTTGACTTTTCATGCTTTATTCGATTTTTGCCAACAAATGCAAGATACATCCTGGGCTAACTCCTGAGGGGGAGGTCGCATCCGGAAAACAACTGTTTTTTCGGCTTCCCCAACCGGTGGGGAACCAGAATATATCTATACTTTTCAAATTTGAGGTCAGTTTCACATTTTGACCTTTCATGCTTTATTGGATTTTTGCCAACAAATGCAAGATACGACCTGGGCTAACGTCTCAGGGGGAGGTCCCATAACTGAAAACAAATGGTTTCTTGTCTTCCCCAACCTGGGGGGAACCTGAATATATGTATACTTTTCAAATTTGAGGTCAGTTTAACATTTTGACTTTTCATGCTTTATTGGATTTTTGCCAAGAAATGCAAGATACAACCAGGGCTAACTTCTCAGGGGGAGGTCGCAGATGGAAAACATATGGTTTTTCGGCTTCCCCAACCTAGGGGGAACATGAATATATGTATACTTTTCGAATTTGAGGTCCGGTTCACATTTTGACTTTTCATGGTTTATTGGATATTTGCCAACAAATGGAAGATACAACCAGGGCTAACTTCTCAGGGGGAGGTCGCAGATGGAAAACATATGGCTTTTCGGCTTCCCCAACCTGGGGGGAACATGAATATATGTATACTGTTCGAATTTGAGGTCAGGTTCACATTTTGACATTTCATGCTTTATTGGATTTTCATGCTTTATTGGATTTTTGCCAACAAATGCAAGATACAACCAGGGCTAACTTCTCAGGTGGAGGTCGCAGACGGAAAACAACTGTTTTTTCGGCTTCCCCAACCGGTGGGGAACCTGAATATATATATACTTTTCGAATTTGAGGTCAGTTTCCCATTTTGACTTTTCATATTTAATTGGACTCTTGCCAACAAATGCAAGATACGACCTGGGCTAACTCCTGAGGGGGAGTACGCATCCAGAAAATAAATTTTTTTTCCCCTTCCCCAACCTGTGGGGAACCTGAATATATCTATACTTTTCAAATTTGAGGTCAGTTTCACATTTTGTCCTTTTATGCTTTATTGGATTTTTGCCAACAAATGCAAGATACGACCTGGGCTAACTTCTCAGGGGGAGGTCGCATCCGGAAAACACACGGTTTCCTGGATTCCCCAATCTGCGGGGAACCTGAATATATGTATACTTTTAAGATTTGAAGTCAAAGTTTGACTTTTCATGCTTAATTGGACTTTTGCCAACAAATTCAAGATACATCCAGGTCTAACAAATGGTTTCTTGTCTTCTCCAACCTGGGGGGAACCTGAATATATGTATACTTTTCAAATTTGAGGTCAGCTTCACATTTTGACTTTTCATGCTTAATTGGACATTTGCCAACAATGGCAAGATACATCCTGGGCTAACTCCTGAGGGGGAGGTCGCATCCGGCAAACAAATGTTTTTTCGGCTTCCCCAACCAGTGGGGAACCTGAATATATGTATACTTTTCGTATTTGAGGCCAGTTTCACATTTTGACCTTTCATGCTTTATTGGATTTTTGCCAACAAATGCAAGATACGACCTGGGCTAACTTCTCAGGAGGAGGTCGCATCCGGAAAACACACGGTTTCCTGGGTTCCCCAACCTGGGGGGAACCTGAATATATGTATACTTTTAAGATTTGAAGTCAAAGTTTGACTTTTCATGCTTAATTGGACTTTTGCCAACAAATTCAAGATACATCCAGGTCTAACTTCTCAGGGGGAGGTCTCATACTGAAAACAAATGGTTTCTTGTTTTCCCCAACCTGGGGGGAACCTGAATATATGTATACTTTTCGTATTTGAGGCCAGTTTCACATTTTGACCTTTCATGCTTTATTGAATTTTTGCCAACAAATGCAAGATACGACCTGGGCTAACTTCTCAGGGGTAGGTTGCATCCGGAAAATACATGGTTTTTCGGCTTCGCCAACTGGTGGGGAACCTGAATATATGTATGTTTTTCGAATTTGAGGTCAGTTTCACATTTTGACTTTTCATGTTTTATTGGATTTTTGCCAACAAATGCAAGATACATCCTGTGCTAACTTCTCAGGGGGAGGTCGCATCCGGAAAACATACGGTTTTTTGGCTTCCCCAACCTGGGGGGAACCTGAATATATGTATACTTTTTGAATTTGAGGTCAGTTTAACATTTTGAGTTTTCATGCTTAATTGGACTTTTGCCAACAAATGCAAGATACGACCTGGGCTAACTCCTGATGGGGAGGTCGCATCCGGAAAACATATGGTTTTTTGGCTTCCGCAACCTGGGGGGAACCTGAATATATGTATACTTTTCAAATTTGAGGTCAGTTTAACATTTTGACTTTTCATGCTTTATTGGACTTTTGCCAACAAATGCAAGATACGACCTGGCCTAACTTCTCAGGGGGAGATCGCATCCGGAAAACACATGGTTTCCTGCCTTCCCCAACCTGGGGGGAACCTGAACATATGTATACTTTTCGAATTTGAAGTCAGTTTCACATTTTTACTTTTCATGCTTTATTGGATTTTTTCCAACAAATGCAAGATACATCCAGGGCTAACTTCTGAGGGGGAGGTCGCATCCGGAAAACAAATGTTTTTTAGCCTTCCCCAACCGGTGGGGAACCTGAGTATATGTATACTTTTCGAATTTGAGGTCAGTTTCACATTTTGACTTTTCATGTTTAATTGGACTTTTGCCAACAAATGCAAGATACGACCTGGGCTAACTCCTGAGGGGGAGTTCGCATCCAGAAAACAATTTTTTTTTCCCCCTTCCCCAACCTGTGGGGAACCTGAATATATCTATACTTTTCAAATTTTAGGTCAGTTTCACATTTTGTCCTTTCATGCTTTATTGGATTTTTGCCAACAAATGCAAGATACAACCAGGGCTAACTTCTCAGGTGGAGGTCGCAGACGGAAAACAACTGTTTTTTCGGCTTCCCCAACCGGGGGGGAACCTGAATATATATATACTTTTCGAATTTGAGGTCAGTTTCACATTTTGACTTTTCATATTTAATTGGACTCTTGCCAACAAATGCAAGATACGACCTGGGCTAACTCCTGAGGGGGAGTTCGCATCCAGAAAATAAATTTTTTTTCCCCTTCCCCAACCTGTGGGGAACCTGAATATATCTATACTTTTCAAATTTGAGGTCAGTTTCACATTTTGTCCTTTTATGCTTTATTGGATTTTTGCCAACAAATGCAAGATACGACCTGGGCTAACTTCTCAGGGGGAGGTCGCATCCGGAAAACACACGGTTTCCTGGATTCCCCAATCTGGGGGGAACCTGAATATATGTATACTTTTAAGATTTGAAGTCAAAGTTTGACTTTTCATGCTTAATTGGACTTTTGCCAACAAATTCAAGATACATCCAGGTCTAACAAATGGTTTCTTGTCTTCCCCAACCTGGGCGGAACCTGAATATATGTATACTTTTCAAATTTGAGGTCAGCTTCACATTTTGACTTTTCATGCTTAATTGGACATTTGCCAACAATGGCAAGATACATCCTGGGCTAACTCCTGAGGGGGAGGTCGCATCCGGCAAACAAATGTTTTTTCGGCTTCCCCAACCAGTGGGGAACCTGAATATATGTATACTTTTCGTATTTGAGGCCAGTTTCACATTTTGACTTTTCATGCTTTATTGGATTTTTGACAACAAATGCAAGATACGACCTGGGCTAACTTCTCAGGAGGAGGTCGCATCCGGAAAACACACGGTTTCCTGGATTCCCCAACCTGGGGGGAACCTGAATATATGTATACTTTTAAGATTTGAAGTCAAAGTTTGACTTTTCATGCTTAATTGGACTTTTGCCAACAAATTCAAGATACATCCAGGTCTAACTTCTCAGGGGGAGGTCTCATACTGAAAACAAATGGTTTCTTGTTTTCCCCAACCTGGGGGGAACCTGAATATATGTATACTTTTCGTATTTGAGGCCAGTTTCACATTTTGACCTTTCATGCTTTATTGAATTTTTGCCAACAAATGCAAGATACGACCTGGGCTAACTTCTCAGGGGTAGGTTGCATCCGGAAAATACATGGTTTTTCGGCTTCGCCAACTGGTGGGGAACCTGAATATATGTATGTTTTTCGAATTTGAGGTCAGTTTCACATTTTGACTTTTCATGTTTTATTGGATTTTTGCCAACAAATGCAAGATACATCCTGTGCTAACTTCTCAGGGGGAGGTCGCATCCGGAAAACATACGGTTTTTTGGCTTCCCCAACCTGGGGGGAACCTGAATATATGTATACTTTTTGAATTTGAGGTCAGTTTAACATTTTGAGTTTTCATGCTTAATTGGACTTTTGCCAACAAATGCAAGATACGACCTGGGCTAACTCCTGATGGGGAGGTCGCATCCGGAAAACATATGGTTTTTTGGCTTCCGCAACCTGGGGGGAACCTGAATATATGTATACTTTTCAAATTTGAGGTCAGTTTAACATTTTGACTTTTCATGCTTTATTGGACTTTTGCCAACAAATGCAAGATACGACCTGGCCTAACTTCTCAGGGGGAGATCGCATCCGGAAAACACATGGTTTCCTGCCTTCCCCAACCTGGGGGGAACCTGAACATATGTATACTTTTCGAATTTGAAGTCAGTTTCACATTTTTACTTTTCATGCTTTATTGGATTTTTTCCAACAAATGCAAGATACATCCAGGGCTAACTTCTGAGGGGGAGGTCGCATCCGGAAAACAAATGTTTTTTAGCCTTCCCCAACCGGTGGGGAACCTGAGTATATGTATACTTTTCGAATTTGAGGTCAGTTTCACATTTTGACTTTTCATGTTTAATTGGACTTTTGCCAACAAATGCAAGATACGACCTGGGCTAACTCCTGAGGGGGAGTTCGCATCCAGAAAACAAATTTTTTTTCCCCCTTCCCCAACCTGTGGGGAACCTGAATATATCTATACTTTTCAAATTTGAGGTCAGTTTCACATTTTGTCCTTTCATGCTTTATTGGATTTTTGCCAACAAATGCAAGATACGACCTGGGCTAACTTCTCAGGGGGAGGTCGCATCCGGAAAACACACGGTTTCCTGGATTCCCCAACCTGGGGGGAACCTGAATATATGTATACTTTTCAAATTTGAGGTCAGTTTCACATTTTTACTTTTCATGCTTTATTGCATTTTTTCCAACAAATGCATGATATGTCCTCGGATAACTTCTGAGGTGGAGGTCGCATCCGGATAACATGTTTTTTAGCCTTCCCCAACTGCTGGGGAACCAGAATATATGTATACTTTTAAGATTTCAACTCAGTTTCAACTTTTGACTTTTCATGCTTAATTGGACATTTGCCAACAATGGCAAGATACATCCTGGGCTAACTCCTGAGGGGGAGGTCGCATCCGGAAAACAAATGTTTTTTCGGCTTCCCCAACCAGTGGGGAACCTGAATATATGTATACTTTTCGTATTTGAGGCCAGTTTCACATTTTGACCTTTCATGCTTTATTGGATTTTTGCCAACAAATGCAAGATACGACCTGGGCTAACTTCTCAGGAGGAGGTCGCATCCGGAAAACACACGGTTTCCTGGATTCCCCAACCTGGGGGGAACCTGAATATATGTATACTTTTAAGATTTGAAGTCAAAGTTTGACTTTTCATGCTTAATTGGACTTTTGCCAACAAATTCAAGATACATCCAGGTCTAACTTCTCAGGGGGAGGTCCCATACTGAAAACAAATGGTTTCTTGTCTTCCCCAACCTGGGGGGAACCTGAATATATGTATACTTTTCAAATTTGAGGTCAGTTTAACATTTTGACTTTTCATGCTTTATTGGATTTTTCCCAACAAATGCAAAATACATCCAGGGCTAACTTCTCAGGGGGAGGTCGCAGACGGAAAACATATGGTTTTTCTGCTTCCCCAACCTGGGGGGAACATGAATATATGTGTACTTTTCGAATTTGAGGTCCGGTTCACATTTTGACTTTTCATGGTTTATTGGATATTTGCCAACAAATGGAAGATACAACCAGGGCTAATTTGTCAGGGGGAGGTCGCAGATGGAAAATATATGGTCTTTCGGCTTCCCCAACCTGGGGGGAACATGAATATAAGTATACTTTTCGAATTTGAGGTCAGGTTCACATTTTGACTTTTCATGCTTTATTGGATTTTCATGCTTTATTGGATTTTTGCCAAGAAATGCAAGATACAACCAGGGCTAACTTCTCAGGGGGAGGTCGCAGATGGAAAACATATGGTTTTTCGGCTTCCCCAACCTAGGGGGAACATGAATATATGTATACTTTTCGAATTTGAGGTCCGGTTCACATTTTGACTTTTCATGGTTTATTGGATATTTGCCAACAAATGGAAGATACAACCAGGGCTAACTTCTCAGGGGGAGGTCGCAGATGGAAAACATATGGTTTTTCGGCTTCCCCAACCTGGGGGGAACATGAATATATGTATACTGTTCGAATTTGAGGTCAGGTTCACATTTTGACATTTCATGCTTTATTGGATTTTCATGCTTTATTGGATTTTTGCCAAGAAATGCAAGATACAACCAAGGCTGACTTCTCAGGGGGAGGTCGCAGAGGGAAAACATTTGGTTTTTCGGCTTCCCCAACCTAGGGGGAACATGAATATATGTATACTTTTAGAATTTGAGGTCAGGTTCACATTTTGACTTTTCATGCTTTATTGGATTTTTCCCAACAAATGCAAAATACATCCAGGGCTAACTTCTCAGGGGGAGGTCGCAGACGGAAAACATATGGTTTCTTGTCTTCCCCAACCTGGGGGGAACCTGAATATATGTATACTTTTCAAATTTGAGGTCAGTTTAACATTTTGACTTTTCATGCTTTATTGGATTTTTCCCAACAAATGCAAAATACATCCAGGGCTAACTTCTCAGGGGGAGGTCGCAGACGGAAAACATATGGTTTTTCTGCTTCCCCAACCTGGGGGGAACATGAATATATGTGTACTTTTCGAATTTGAGGTCCGGTTCACATTTTGACTTTTCATGGTTTATTGGATATTTGCCAACAAATGGAAGATACAACCAGGGCTAATTTGTCAGGGGGAGGTCGCAGATGGAAAATATATGGTCTTTCGGCTTCCCCAACCTGGGGGGAACATGAATATAAGTATACTTTTCGAATTTGAGGTCAGGTTCACATTTTGACTTTTCATGCTTTATTGGATTTTCATGCTTTATTGGATTTTTGCCAAGAAATGCAAGATACAACCAGGGCTAACTTCTCAGGGGGAGGTCGCAGATGGAAAACATATGGTTTTTCGGCTTCCCCAACCTAGGGGGAACATGAATATATGTATACTTTTCGAATTTGAGGTCCGGTTCACATTTTGACTTTTCATGCTTTATTGGATATTTGCCAACAAATGGAAGATACAACCAGGGCTAACTTCTCAGGGGGAGGTCGCAGATGGAAAACATATGGTTTTTCGGCTTCCCCAACCTGGGGGGAACATGAATATATGTATACTGTTCGAATTTGAGGTCAGGTTCACATTTTGACATTTCATGCTTTATTGGATTTTCATGCTTTATTGGATTTTTGCCAAGAAATGCAAGATACAACCAAGGCTGACTTCTCAGGGGGAGGTCGCAGACGGAAAACATTTGGTTTTTCGGATTCCCCAACTTGGGGGGAACATGAATATATGTATACTTTTCGAATTTGAGGTCAGGTTCACATTTTGACTTTTCATGCTTTATTGGATTTTCATGCTTTATTGGATTTTTGCCAACAAATGCAAGATACAACCAGGGCTAACTTCTCAGGTGGAGGTCGCAGACGGAAAACAACTGTTTTTTCTGCTTCCCCAACCGGTGGGGAACCTGAATATATATATACTTTTCGAATTTGAGGTCAGTTTCACATTTTGACTTTTCATATTTAATTGGACTCTTGCCAACAAATGCAAGATACGACCTGGGCTAACTCCTGAGGGGGAGTTCGCATCCAGAAAATAAATTTTTTTTCCCCTTCCCCAACCTGTGGGGAACCTGAATATATCTATACTTTTCAAATTTGAGGTCAGTTTCACATTTTGACCTTTCATGCTTTATTGGATTTTTGCCAACAAATGCAAGATACGACCTGGGCTAACTTCTCAGGAGGAGGTCGCATCCGGAAAACACACGGTTTCCTGGATTCCCCAACCTGGGGGGAACCTGAATATATGTATACTTTTAAGATTTGAAGTCAAAGTTTGACTTTTCATGCTTAATTGGACTTTTGCCAACAAATTCAAGATACATCCAGGTCTAACAAATGGTTTCTTGTCTTCCCCAACCTGTGGGGAACCTGAATATATGTATACTTTTCAAATTTGAGGTCAGCTTCACATTTTGACTTTTCATGCTTAATTGGACATTTGCCAACAATGGCAAGATACATCCTGGGCTAACTCCTGAGGGGGGGTCGCATCCGGAAAACAAATGTTTTTTCGGCTTCCCCAACCAGTGGGGAACCTGAATATATGTATACTTTTCGTATTTGAGGCCAGTTTCACATTTTGACCTTTCATGCTTTATTGGATTTTTGCCAACAAATGCAAGATACGACCTGGGCTAACTTCTCAGGAGGAGGTCGCATCCGGAAAACACACGGTTTCCTGGATTCCCCAACCTGGGGGGAACCTGAATATATGTATACTTTTAAGATTTGAAGTCAAAGTTTGACTTTTCATGCTTAATTGGACTTTTGCCAACAAATTCAAGATACATCCAGGTCTAACTTCTCAGGGGGAGGTCCCATACTGAAAACAAATGGTTTCTTGTCTTCCCCAACCTGGGGGGAACCTGAATATATGTATACTTTTCGTATTTGAGGCCAGTTTCACATTTTGACCTTTCATGCTTTATTGGATTTTTGCCAACAAATGCAAGATACGACCTGGGCTAACTTCTCAGGAGTAGGTTGCATCCGTAAAATACATGGTTTTTCGGCTTCGCCAACTGGTGGGGAACCTGAATATATGTATGCTTTTCGAATTTGAGGTCAGTTTCACATTTTGACTTTTCATGCTTTATTGGATTTTTGCCAACAAATGCAAGATACATCCTGTGCTAACTTCTCAGGGGGAGGTCGCATCCGGAAAACATATGGTTTTTTGGCTTCCCCAACCTGGGGCGAACCTGAATATATGTATACTTTTCGAATTTGAGGTCAGTTTAACATTTTGAGTTTTCATGCTTAATTGGACTTTTGCCAACAAATGCAAGATACGACCTGGGCTAACTCCTGATGGGGAGGTCGCATCCGTAAAATACATGGTTTTTCGGCTTCGCCAACTGGTGGGGAACCTGAATATATGTATGCTTTTCGAATTTGAGGTCAGTTTAACATTTTGACTTTTCATGCTTTATTGGATTTTTCCCAACAAATGCAAAATACATCCAGGGCTAACTTCTCAGGGGGAGGTCGCAGACGGAAAACATATGGTTTTTCGGCTTCCCCAACCTGGGGGGAACATGAATATATGTATACTTTTAGAATTTGAGGTCAGTTTCACATTTTGACTTTTCATGCTTTATTGGATTTTCATGCTTTATTGGATTTTTGCCAAGAAATGCAAGAGACAACCAAGGCTAACTTTTCAGGGGGAGGTCGCAGACGGAAAACATATGGTTTTTTGAGTTCCCCAACCTGGGGGGAACATGAATATATGTATACTTTTCGAATTTGAGGTCAGGTTCACATTTTGACTTTTCATGCTTTATTGGATTTTTGCCAACAAATGCAAGATACGACCTGGGCTAACTTCTCAGGAGTAGGTTGCATCCGTAAAATACATGGTTTTTCGGCTTCGCCAACTGGTGGGGAACCTGAATATATGTATGCTTTTCGAATTTGAGGTCAGGTTCACATTTTGACTTTTCATCCTTTATTGGATTTTTCCCAACAAATGCAAAATACAACCAGGGCTAACTTCTCAGGGGGAGGTCGCAGATGGAAAACATATAGTTTTTTGGCTTCCCCAACCTGGGGGGAACATGAATATATGTATACTTTTCGAATTTGAGGTCAGGTTCACATTTTGACTTTTCATGCTTTATTGGATTTTTCCCAACAAATGCAAGATACATCCAGGACTACCTTGTCAGGGGGAGGTCGCAGACGGAAAAAATATGGTTTTTCGGATTAACCAACCTGGGGATAACATGAATATATGTATACTTTTCGAATTTGATTTCAGGTTCACATTTTGACTTTTCATGCTTTATTGGATTTTCATGCTTTATTGGATTTTTGCCAAGAAATGCAAGAGACAACCAAGGCTAACTTCTCAGGGGGAGGTCGCAGACGGAAAACATATGGTTTTTTGAGTTCCCCAACCTGGGGGGAACATGAATTTATGTATACTTTTCGAATTTGAGGTCAGGTTCACATTTTGACTTTTCATGCTTTATTGGATTTTCATGCTTTATTGGATTTTTACCAAGAAATGCAAGATACAACCAGGGCTACCTTGTCAGGGGGAGGTCGCATAAGGAAAACATATGGTTTTTCGGATTCCCCAACCTGGGGGGAACATGAATATATGTATACTTTTCGAATATGAGGTCCGGTTCACATTTTGACTTTTCATGCTTTATTGGATTTTTGACAACAAATGAAAAATACATCCAGGGCTAACTTCTCAGGTGGAGGTCGCAGATGGAAAACATATGGTTTTTTGGCTTCCCCAACCTGGGGGGAACATGAATATATGTATACTTTTCGAATTTGAGGTCAGTTTCACATTTTGTCTTTTCATGCTTTATTGGATTTTCCCCAACAAATGCAAGATACAACCAGGGCTAACTTCTCAGGGGGAGGTCGCAGATGGAAAACATGGTTTTTTGGCTTCCCCAACCTGGGGGGAACATGAATATATGTATACTTTTCGAATTTGAGGTCACGTTCACATTTTGACTTTTCATGCTTTATTGGATTTTCATGCTTTATTGGATTTTTCCCAACAAATGCAAGATACATCCAGGACTACATTGTCAGGGGGAGGTCGCAGACGGAAAACATATGGTTTTTCGGATTAACCAACCTGGGGATAACATGAATATATGTATAATTTTCGAATTTGATTTCAGGTTCACATTTTGACTTTTCATGCTTTATTGGATTTTCATGCTTTATTGGATTTTTGCCAACAAATGCAAGATACAACCAGGGCTAACTACTCAGGCGGAGGTCGCATAAGGAAAACATATGGTTTTTCGGATTCCCCAACCTGGGGGGAACATGAATATATGTATACTTTTCGAATATGCGGTCCGGTTCACATTTTGACTTTTCATGCTTTATTGGATTTTCATGCTTTATTGGATTTTTGCCAACAAATGCAAGATACATCCAGGGCTACCTTGTCAGGGGGAGGTCGCAGACGGAAAACATATGGTTTTTCGGATTAACCAACCTGGGGGGAACATGAATATGTGTATACTTTTCGAATTTGAGGTCAGTTTCACATTTTGACTTTTCATGCTTTATTGGATTTTCATGCTTTATTCGATTTTTACCAAGAAATGCAAGATACAACCAAGGCTAACTTCTCGGGGGGAGGTCGCAGACGGAAAACATATGGTTTTTCGGCTTCCCCAACCTGGGGGGAACATGAATATATGTATACTTTTCGAATTTGAGGTCATGTTCACATTTTAACTTTTCATGCTTTATTGGATTTTCATGCTTTATTGGATTTTTGCCAACAAATGCAAGATACAACCAAGGCTAACTTCTCAGGGGGAGGTCGCAGACGGAAAACATATGGTTTTTCGGCTTCCCCAACCTGGGGGGAACATGAATATATGTATACGTTTCGAATTTGAGGTCCGGTTCACATTTTGACTTTTCATGCTTTATTGGATTTTTGACAACAAATGCAAAATACATCCAGGGCTAACTTCTCAGGTGGAGGTCGCAGAAGGAAAACATATGGTTTTTCGGATTCCCCAACCTGGGGGGAACATGAATATATGTATACTTTTCGAATTTGAGGTCAGTTTCACATTTTGACTTTTCATGCTTTATTGGATTTCATGCGTTATTGATTTTTGTCAAGAATGCAGAGACACCAGCCTAACTTCTCAGGGGGATTCCAGACTGAAACATTGGTTTTTTGAGTCCCCACCCTGGGGGAACAGATATATGTATACTTTCGAATTTGCTCAGGTTCACATTTTGACTTTTCATGCTTTATTGGATCTTCATGCTTTATGGATTTTTACCCGAGAAATGCAAGATACAACCAGGCTAACTTCTCAGGGGGAGGTCCAGACGGAACATATGTTTTTTCGGCTTCCCAACTGGGGGTAACATGAATATATGTATACTTTTCGAAGTTGATGTCAGGTTCACATTTTGACTTTTCATGCTTTATTGGATTTTTCCCAACAAATGC
This sequence comes from Azemiops feae, assembly GCA_023970755.1. Classification (NCBI taxonomy): domain Eukaryota; kingdom Metazoa; phylum Chordata; class Lepidosauria; order Squamata; family Viperidae; genus Azemiops; species Azemiops feae. The sequence goes on along the minus strand of JALGBA010001607.1, from coordinate 4,165 downwards.
AAGATACATCCAGGGCTACCTTGTCAGGGGGAGGTCGCAGACGGAAAACATATGTTTTTTCGGATTAACCAACCTGGGGATAACATGAATATATGTATACTTTTCGAATTTGATTTCAGGTTCACATTTTAACTTTTCATGCTTTATTGGATTTTCATGCTTTATTGTATTTTTGCCAACAAATGCAAGATACAACCAGGGCTACCTTGTCAGGGGGAGGTCGCATAAGGAAAACATATGGTTTTTCGGATTCCCCAACCTGGGGGGAACATGAATATATGTATACTTTTCGAATATGAGGTCCGGTTCACATTTTGACTTTTCATGCTTTATTGGATTTTTGACAACAAATGCAAAATACATCCAGGGCTAACTTCTCAGGTGGAGGTCGCAGATGGAAAACATATGGTTTCTTGGCTTCCCCAACCTGGGGGGAACATGAATTATGTATCTTTTCGAATTTGAGGTCAGTTTTCACATTTTGACTTTCATGCTTTATTGGATTTTTTTCATGCTTTATATTGGATTTTTGCAACAAATGCAAGATACACCAGGCTACTCTCCACGTAGGTCGCATAAGGAAAACATATGTTTTTCGATTCCCAACCTGGGGGAACATGAAATAATATGTATAATTTTCTGAATAGGGTCGCGGTTCACATTTTGAATTTTTCATGCTTTAATGGATTTTCATAGCTTTAGTGGATTTTTTTGCCACGATTCAAGATACAACCAGGGCTAACGTCTCAGGGGGAGGTCGCAATGGAAAACATATGGTTTTTCGGATTCCCCAACCTGGGGGGAACATGAATATATGTATACTTTTCGAATTTGAGGTCAGTTTCACATTTTGACTTTTTATGCTTTATTGGATTTTCATGCTTATTGGATTTTTGCCAAGAAATGCAAGAGACAACCAAGGCTAACTTCTCAGGGGGAGGTCGCAGACGGAAAACATATGGTTTTTCGGCTTCCCCAACCTGGGGGGAACATGAATATATGTATACTTTTCGAATTTGAGGTCAGGTTCACATTTTAACTTTTCATGCTTTATTGGATTTTCATGCTTTATTGGATTTTTGCCAACAAATGCAAGATACAACCAGGGCTAACTACTCAGGCGGAGGTCGCATAAGGAAAACATATGGTTTTTCGGATTCCCCAACCTGGGGGGAACATGAATATATGTATACTTTTCGAATATGAGGTCAGTTTCACATTTTGACTTTTCATGCTTTATTGGATTTTCATGCTTTATTGGATTTTTGACAACAAATGCAAAATACATCCAGGGCTAACTTCTCAGGTGGAGGTCGCAGAAGGAAAACATATGGTTTTTCGGATTCCCCAACCTGGGGGGAACATGAATATATGTATACTTTTCGAATTTGAGGTCAGTTTCACATTTTGACTTTTTATGCTTTATTGGATTTTCATGCTTATTGGATTTTTGCCAAGAAATGCAAGAGACAACCAAGGCTAACTTCTCAGGGGGAGGTCGCAGACGGAAAACATATGGTTTTTCGGCTTCCCCAACCTGGGGGGAACATGAATATATGTATACTTTTCGAATTTGAGGTCAGGTTCACATTTTAACTTTTCATGCTTTATTGGATTTTCATGCTTTATTGGATTTTTGCCAACAAATGCAAGATACAACCAGGGCTAACTACTCAGGCGGAGGTCGCATAAGGAAAACATATGGTTTTTCGGATTCCCCAACCTGGGGGGAACATGAATATATGTATACTTTTCGAATATGAGGTCAGTTTCAAATTTTGACTTTTCATGCTTTATTGGATTTTCATGCTTTATTGGATTTTTGACAACAAATGCAAAATACATCCAGGGCTAACTTCTCAGGTGGAGGTCGCAGAAGGAAAACATATGGTTTTTCGGATTACCCAACCTGGGGGGAACATGAATATATGTATACTTTTCGAATTTGAGGTCAGTTTCACATTTTGACTTTTCATGCTTTATTGGATTTTCATGCTTTATTGGATTTTTGCCAAGAAATGCAAGAGACAACCAAGGCTAACTTCTCAGGGGGAGGTCGCAGACGGAAAACATATGGTTTTTTGAGTTCCCCAACCTGGGGGGAACATGAATATATGTATACTTTTCGAATTTGAGGTCAGGTTCACATTTTGACTTTTCATGCTTTATTGGATTTTCATGCTTTATTGGATTTTTACCAAGAAATGCAAGATACAACCAAGGCTAACTTCTCAGGGGGAGGTCGCAGACGGAAAACATATGGTTTTCCGGCTTCCCCAACCTGGGGGGAACATGAATATATGTATACTTTTCGAATTTGAGGTCAGGTTCCCATTTTGACTTTTCATGCTTTATTGGATTTTTGCCAACAAATGCAAGATACAACCAGGGCTAACTTCTCAGGGGGAGGTCACAAATGGAAAACATATGGTTTTTTGACTTCCCCAACCTGGGGGGAACATGAATATATGTATACTTTTCGAATTTGAGGTCAGGTTCACATTTTGACTTTTCATGCTTTATTGGATTTTCATGCTTTATTGGATTTTTGCCAAGAAATGCAAGATACAACCAAGGCTAACTTCTCAGGGGGAGGTCGCAGATGGAAAACATGGTTTTTCGGCTTCCCCAACCTGGGGGGAACATGAATATATGTATACTTTTCGAATTTGAGGTCAGGTTCACATTTTGACTTTTCATGCTTTATTGGATTTTTCCGAACAAATGCAAAATACAACCAGGGCTAACTTCTCAGGGGGAGGTCGCAGATGGAAAACATATAGTTTTTTGGCTTCCCCAACCTGGGGGGAACATGAATATATGTATACTTTTCGAATTTGAGGTCAGGTTCACATTTTGACTTTTCATGCTTTATTGGATTTTTCCCAACAAATGCAAGATACATCCAGGACTACCTTGTCAGGGGGAGGTCGCAGACGGAAAAAATATGGTTTTTCGGATTAACCAACCTGGGGATAACATGAATATATGTATACTTTTCGAATTTGATTTCAGGTTCACATTTTGACTTTTCATGCTTTATTGGATTTTCATGCTTTATTGGATTTTTGCCAAGAAATGCAAGAGACAACCAAGGCTAACTTCTCAGGGGGAGGTCGCAGACGGAAAACATATGGTTTTTTTGACTTCCCACTCCTGGTGGGAACATGAATATATGTATACTTTTCGATTTGAGGTCAGGTTCACATTTTGAACTTTTTCATGCTTTAATTGATTTTCATGCTTTATTGGATTTTTACCAAGAAATGCAAGATACAACCAGGGCTACCTTGTTCAGGGGCGAGTCGCATAAGGAAACATATGGTTTTTGGATTCCCCAACCGGGGGGGGAAATGAATATATGTTCATACTTTGCGAATATGAGGTTTTCGGTGCACATTTTGACTTTTCAGCTTTATGTGGATTTTTGACAACAAATGCAAGATACATACAGGGCTAACTTTCAGGTGGACGGTCGCAGATGGAAAACCTATGGGTTGTTTGGCTTCCCCAACCTGGGTTGGGGGAACATGAAATATGTATACTTTCGAATTTGAGGTCAGTTTCACATTTTGACTTTTCATTGCTTTATTGGATTTTTTCCCCAACAAATGCAAGATACAACCAGGGCTAACTTCTCAGGGGGAGATCGCAGATGGAAAACATATGTTTTTTCGGCTTCCCCAACCTGGGGGGAACATGAATATATGTATACTTTTCGAATTTGAGGTCAGGTTAACATTTTGACTTTTCATGCTTTATTGGATTTTCATGCTTTATTGGATTTTTGCCAACAAATGCAAGATACAACCAGGGCTAACTTCTCAGGGGGAGATCGCAGACGGAAAACATATGGTTTTTCGGCTTCCCCAACCTGGGGGAAACATGAATATATGTATACTTTTCGAATTTGAGGTCAGGTTCACATTTTGACTTTTCATGCTTTATTGGATTTTCATGCTTTATTGGATTTTTGCCAACAAATGCAAGATACAACAGGGCTAACTTCTCAGGGTGAGATCGTAGACGGAAAACATATTGTTTTTCGGCTTCCCCAACCTGGGGGGAACATGAATATATGTATACTTTTCGAATTTGAGGTCAGGTTCACATTTTGACTTTTCATGCTTTATTGGATTTTCATGCTTTATTGGATTTTTGCCAA
>JALGBA010001606.1:0-247065 GCA_023970755.1 Azemiops feae | reverse complement strand
CAAGACAGATGGAAGAAGCTGGAGCTCCAGCTTCTCAGTCCGGTTTCGCTTCGCCCAGCGTCCCTTAAAGGGACGGAAAGTTGCCCTGGAGGGGCAACGAAGAAAGAGGGACATTTCAAGAGCTTGGATCTGGTGGTGACCGATCTGAAGCCCCCTCTAAAGGGGCGGAAGAAAGGCTGCCGGGAGAGCCGAGGCAGCCCAAGTTGTCTCCAGCTGGAAGGGAAGCTACGCAAAACAGCTGATCTTCAACAACGAGCTGAGTCTGGGTGAGCTGAAGTCTTTTCCTTCTCCTTGTGGTTGAAAATGTTGAGACCCTGATGGGGAGAAGCTGAAAGAGTAAAGATCCCCAGAGAGACCAACTTAAAAGCGGCAAGAGTAATCATAACAAGGGGGGAAGCGGTTTAAGAGTATCGGAGACTGATAAATAAGCTGAGGAGGACATCTAGTGGCAAAAAAAGAAACGACAGTACCAAGAAAAGGGAAAAAAAAGAAGAAGTGTTTTTATTACAAATTACCTTGACAGATACTTGTGAACAAAATAGTGCCTTGGTTTGAGATTACAAGCGAAAAGACTGTTTATAGCTATACTTGTTGACGTTGGCGAAAACTAAATAGACACTATCTGGAGAAAGAGAACAAATTTAAGACGTGACTGGAGGAGGTAGACTTGCCTTACTACAGCTGGTTCCTGTTTACACTTTGGATATTGGTTTAAGACTGTGAGCCACAAAATGAGTACATCAAATATTACCAGACTTGCAAAGAAAACTTCTTCTGCGCCCTCTGTAGGACAAGCTAGTCCAACAACTCAAGGTTCTGTTGGGACAATGTTGCAACGTGAGAAAGCAAGTACTGCTCAAGATGAAATGCAGGCCTCATTAAAACTGATTCAAGAGATGATGCAAAAAAGTCAGGAAGTAACACAGAAAAATCATGAAGAGACACAAAGTAAACTGGAGAAAGTAAGTGAAGAAATCCTGGATATAAAGGCACAATTTGAAGCCCAAAATCAAAAGATTATTAAAAATGAACAGAAAATCCAGGAAATGGAAAACAAAACCAAGGACATTGATAAAAAGGTGGAAATGTTATTGCAAAAAAATGAAGAATTAGAACAAGCAAATCAAGAGCTAGAGCGGGCCATGGCAATGGTAGAAATGGGAAAAGTAGAACATTATTTGAGATTCCAAAATATTCCTGAGGATAGAGAAGAAAACATAGCAATTGTGATCATTGAGTTATTGGCGGAGGCCTTAAACGCAGACAGAGCAGAAATGCAAAACGAGATAGATCAGATATTCCTCATGAATTCAAGCTATGCAAGAAAAAATAGACTACCAAGAGAAGTACATGTGAGATTCATAAAGAAAACAACAAGAGATGAAGTACTGAGAAAAATGAGAGAGGAACCATTACAATACAAAAATAAAGAAATTGTGGTCCTAAAGCAGATACCCAAGAGAGTAAGGGATACTCGGAGACACTACCATTTTTTAACTACAAAGTTGATTGCCAAAGGCATAAATTTCAGATGGCTAATGCCGGAAGGCATTCTAATAAACTGGAACAACACAAGATATCAACTGGATTCAATTTGGAAAGCAGAGGACTTCGAAGTAAGAAACAGAGCAACTCTGGATGAAGGACTGCAACAACAAGGGGACAAGCAAACGGGAGAGACGGCCCAAGGAGCAATGGCACAAGCAGAACAAGAGAAGGAGAAAGATGAGCAAGAGGGTGAAGGGGAAGGAATTGCCAGAGAACAAAGGATTACAAGATCAACTAGACCGAAATATAAATAATGGAAATGGAGAAAAAAAATGATTTTTTTTCGGTAAATGTAAATGGACTAAACTCCCCATCAAAAAGAAATAATTTTTTTAGGAAACTTCAGAAATTAAATACAGATATAATTTGTTTGCAAGAGACACACATAAAAAAACAACATTATAAACTATTGGAATACTCAAAAATTGGGAAGCTTTATTATACATCAGCACAACAAAAAAAGAGGGGTTGCTGTATATGTTAAAGAGACAATAGATTCTAAATTAGTGTACTCAGATGAAGAAGGAAGAATTGTAATGGTTGAAATATATCTACATCAAAAACAAATATTGTTAGTGGCAATCTACGCTCCAAACAACAATCAAGAACAATTTTATCAAAGCCTACATAGGAAACTAATAGAAATGGAATACCAAAATATTTGTATAATAGGGGATTTCAATGCGATAGTAGACAGAACAATGGATTATAAAAGCAACAAAACAGGAAAACCCGCAAGAAGAAGATTACCTAAGATATTTTTTGATATGGCAGAGGAAATTGGAATACAAGATGCTTGGAGAGAAATTAATCCACAAAACCGACAATAAACTTTCTACTCAAATAGTCATAAATCCTGGTCAAGAATTGATATGATTTGGATGACTTCTGAATTGAGGATGGATATACAGGAAATTGAGATAGAAATAGGTACATGGGCAGACCATAATCCGCTAAAAGTGACATGGAAAGGAATGCAAAAAAAACCAAGATGGACTTTAAACCAATCTATACTAAAAGACAAAGAATTTATAGAGTTAGCGAAAAAAGAAATGGAATTCTTCTTTAAAGAAAATAAAGAAGAAGACACATCATTACAAAACCTATGGGATACAGCCAAAGCGTACTTTAGAGGCATAGCTATAACGTATATGGCAAAGAAAAATAAACAGAGAAGACAGCAATATTCATTACTAAAAGCAAAATTTGGAAAGTTAGAAATAGAACTACAAAAAAACCCACAGAAAAAGACTTTGAAAAGAGAAATGGAAATAATAAAACATAAGCTAAATCTGTTGGACTCAGAAAAACTGGCGGAACAGATAAAGAGAGCAAAACAAAACTTTTTTGAAAATGCCAATAAACCAGGAAGATGGTTAGCTTATAAACTTAAAAAACAGAAAGAGAAGAAAATAATACATAACTTAGTAGACGGGAAAGGTTGTTTACAATTCAAAAATGAAGAAATAAAAAAGATAATTAAGGAATACTATAAGGAATTGTATGATAAAGAGGAGATTTCAAGAGACAGAACTGCTCAATACCTAGAAGAAAGTAAACTGCCAAAAATTCCAGAGACATTTAAAACTATGTTAGAAGAAAGAATAACAATGATGGAGATATCAGAGGCTATAAAACGACAAAAAAATGGGAAAACACCGGGCCCAGATGGGCTCCCGGCGGAGCTTTATAAAAATGTACAAGACATATTAAGCGAACCACTGAAAGATGTTTTTAATGGACTCTTGTTAGAGGCTAAGCTTCCAAATACATGGATAGAAGCAAATATTACTTTAATACCAAAAGAAGACTCAGACTTGACGTATATTAAGAACTATAGACCGATTTCATTACTTAATGTGGATTATAAAATTTTTACTTCAATAATGGCAGAGAGACTGAAAAAATACTTAGTTGAATTCATACATCCAGATCAAAACGGCTTTTTACCAAAGAGACAAATTAAAAACAACTTAAGAGTGATAATGGACGTATTAGAATACTATGAACTACATCCAGGGAAACAATTAGCATTAATATTTTTAGATGCCCAAAAGGCATTTGATAATGTTTCCTGGCAATTTATGATTCAGCAACTACAAACAATGGACTTTGGAAATAACTTTACAAATATGATAAAAACAATATATAGCAATCAGACAGCAAAAGTGATTGTGAATGGAGACTGTACTGAGAGCTTTGAGATAAGAAAAGACACGAGGCAAGGGTGTCCACTATCCCCATTATTATTTATTTTTACTTTGGAAGTTTTAAATAGAAGGATTAGACAGGATACAGAAATCAAAGGATTGAAGATAAAAGACGAAACATATAAGTTACAAGCATTTGCTGATGATCTAGTATTTATTTTGGAAGAACCGTTAGAGATGATTCCTAAGCTATGGGGAAAGATAGAACAGTATGGAGAAATGGCGGGATTAAAAATAAATAAAGAAAAAACTAAGGTAATAGTTAAGAATCTCGCAGATAAACAGAAAAGGCAAATGCTAGAGAAAACAGAGGTACAGATAGTGAAAAAAGTTAAATATTTAGATATATATCTTTCGGCCAAATGTTTGTCAATAAAAGAAGACAACTATACAAAACTATTGAAACAAATAAAGATGGACTTGGAAAGATGGAAAAATCTGCAGTTGTCAATATTAGGAAGAATTGCTACAGTAAAAATGAACGTACTGCCGAAGATTCTATTTTTATTTCAAACAATTCCGATAAAACTTGAGAAAAAATTCTTTCAAGATTTAAACTCATTAATTTTGAACTTTGTTTGGCAGGGGAAGAAAGCTAGAATTAAGATGAAAACACTACAAGACGCTAAGGAAAATGGAGGATTTGGGTTGCCAGAATGGGCGTTGTATTATCAAGCATCTGTTTTAACATGGGTGAAAGAATGGATAATGCTTAGAAACAAAAGGTTGTTATATTTAGAGGGACATGATTTACAATTGGGGTGGCACGCTTTCTTATGGTATGGGAAAAATAGAGCTCATAAGTATTTTCAAAATCACTATATAAGAAATGCCTTGTTAACAGTATGGGAAAAAATTAAAACTAAAATATACCTAAAAATTCCAGGGTGGTTATCAATGATGGAGGCATTTGTATATCCGAACTTGGTAGACTTTGAAAAAATATGGGCATATAGAGATATTCTAAATATTGATGGGAATTTAAAATCTAAGGAAGAACTGGAAAATCAGGGGATCAACCTGTCGTGGTGGGCACATTTACAGATGCAAAATAGATATGAAAAAGATGCGGAAATGTATGAATTCTATAAAGATCAAACTGTGTTTGATAAGATTTTGTTAACCTCAGATGAGAAATTAATTAAGAAAATGTATAATTGTTTGTTAATTTTGGAAATGGAAAGTGAACAAGTTAAAGAAACAATGATAAGATGGGCGAAAAACTTTGGCTACAATATAGAACTAGAAAAGTGGCAAATGCTATGGGAGAGAAATTACAAATTAACAATGTCAACTTCATATAAAGAAAACTTGTATAAAATGTTTTATAGATGGCACTTGCCACCAGCAAGACTAGCAAAAATGTTTAAAAATATGTTAGATAGATGCTGGGAATGTAAACACAACGCAGGCACGTACCATCACATTTGGTGGACATGTGGCAAAGCTAAGGCTTATTGGAAAAAGATACATACGTGGTTAGAAAAAATATTAGGTGAACATGTTGATTTTAAACCTGAACTTTTTTTACTAGGTATAATGCCTGAAAAGATTAATAAGCAGAGTTTATATTTAACTTTACACATCACTACAGCAGCGAGAATAATCTTTGCACAATACTGGAAGAATGAAGGATTGCCACCAGAAGAAGAAATAATCAGAAAAATATTGGAATGTGCAGAGATGGACAGATTAACTATGAGACTGAAAGATAAAGAAGACACAGACTACTACCAAATTTGGGACCTATTTTATTGTTGGTTAGAGGAAAGAATGAAGGATTAGGAATCGAATATGTATTAGCATAGCTAACCCCAGACAGCTTGTTGATTGGAAAAATTAACATATGTATGCAAAAGAAAACCAATAAAATCTCTATTTAAAAACAAATCCTTTCCAAGTGTGGACCGACCACAAGAACCTGGAAGCACTAAAAACACCCAGGAAACTGACCCCTAAGCAAGCGAGTTGGTCGCAGCATTTCCACCGATTTAATTTCACTCTAAAGCACTTGCCGGGGGGAAAGAATTTCTTAGCGGATGCATTGTACAGACTGGCCCAGTACAATAGCAACCAAACAGAAATAACAGACCCACTTATGCCATCAAAGCAATTAGTAGCACAAGTCACCACCCGAGCACAAGCCAAATGTCAAAAGGCCCTAGCGAGCCAAGCAGGGATTGAATTAAAAAAAGCGCTAGAAACTGAGGAATAGTTCCTAAGCCACAAGAACCTATGCACCATGACCAATGGTTTACCATGGGTGGGAGAAAAGTTGTACATCCCAAAAATCCAGAGACTGACATTCATGCAGCTATGCCACGATTCAAAATCAGCTGGTCATTTCGGGTTCGTAAAAACTTTGCACCTGGTGAAACGGCAGTTTCGGTGGCCGTCAATAAAAATGGACATTGAAAGTTACATGGCCAGTTGTCCAATTTGTGCTGCAGCGAAGAGAAGGCAAGGAAAGACCCCAGGCTTGTTGCAACCAGTAGCGACCCCATCAGCGCCTTGGAGAGAAATCTCTATGGACTTTATTGTGGAGTTACCAGAAAGTGGGGGGAACACAGTCATTTGGGTCGTGACGGATTTGTTCTCTAAACAAGTACATTTTATCCCATGCCAAAAAATCACTTGGAAAGCTGTTCATCCAGCATATTTATCGACTTCATGGGGCCCCACAACGAATCATATCAGATAGAGGGGTACAGTTCACATCAGAATTTTGGAAAGCATTCCTGGAACTGTTGGGGACCACACAGGGGTTGTCATCTAGTCATCATCCGCAGATGAATAGTGGGACTGAACAGTCGAACTCAGTACTGGAGCAGTACCTAAGATGTTTCATTAACTACCAGCAGGACAATTGGACCGACCTGCTCCCGTTTGCAGAAGTTGCCTATAACAACGCAGTACATTCCAGCATGGGCTACACTCCTTTCCAGGTGGCAATGGGACAAAGTTTTAACCCGATGCCTGAACTCCCATCGAGTGACCCGACCATCCCTTCCCTGAAGGAGTGGATTGCACAATTACAAAATACCTGGCCAGTCGTGAGAAAGGCATTAGACGAAGCTAGGGAAGCATATAAATTCCAAGCAGATAAGAAACAAAGCGAACCCAAACCATTTCAAGTAGGAGAGCAAGTTTATCTGTCAACAAAATACCTAAAATCCCTGCAGCCCTAAAAAAGTTATGACCAAAATTTGTGGGACCATTTCCCATTAAGAGAATAATCAATCCTGTCACTGTACAATTGGAGCTTCCAAAGACACTCAGACAGGTTCACCCAATTTTCCACTGCAGCCTTTTAAAACGCGAACTGTAATCGCCCTTAAGGCCAGCTGCAGCTCCTTCCCCTCCTCCAATCATGGTGGAAGGTGAACAACATTTTGAAATAAAAGAAATCCTAGATTCCAGGAAGCATCATGGTTCCACCCAATATCTAGTAGCATGGAAACACCTGCCGCCTTCCCAAAATGAGTGGGTTCAGAAACGTCATGTTAGGGCCCCCTGACTACTTAGTAAGTTTCATGCTGCATACCCAGATAAACCAGAGTAATCCTTGTCTCTCTTTTTTCTGTTTTGTTTTCTACAGGTGGATCTTTCTTTTTTCTTAAGGGGGGCAGGATGTCAGAACCCATTCTTCCCTGGGAGGGGGATCTATCTCATTTCTTTCCTAATTCATTTCTTTCTGAGGGTTCTGCCATTCTCCTGAGGGGGAGGGGGGAAGGCTCTGTGGTATGTTATTCTGCTTTGCTACAATGTATCTTTTCCGCTGTTCCTACATACTTACTCTTTGAACTGTCTCTCCCTTGATGTTACCTTTGGGGTGAGAAAGGAATGTGCCTCTGACTTATGTCTCACTGTGGAAGAGAAGGTGCGAAGACCCAACAAAATCTTCACAAGCATGGGAAAGGACCCCGTTATCAGCTCCTTTCCCACAGCGGACTTAACACCTGGGGATTGGCCCATTCAAACTGACCGGATGAACTATTGGGGTGGGGTTATGCCTGGGACTCTTTTAACCTATTGATCTGAGCGTGAAACACTCAGATCCTGCCTATCATGCCTGCTATCAGCTTCTCCTAATAAAACTTCCTTTTGGAAAGAAACTGTTCCAAGAGTCCTGCTTTCTTGGGATGAGGTTTTGAAGTGGGCCCTGAAGGGGTCAGACAAGGATGTATACTGGCTCCCATTTTGTTTAATCTGTATATTAATGACATCCCAAAGTCCCTTCACTCTACCAATACACATACTGTATGCCTAAACTTAAAAATAAACATGTAAATATTCTGCTTTATGCAGATAACATGGTATTGATGTCACACACTCCGGTAGGGATGAGAAGACTGTTGCGCAGGTTTAGTATATACTGCACATTCAACTACCTGAACATCAATAAGTCTAAAACTAAGGTAGTCATTTTTGGGAAAGAGGTGGACTAGGTATAATTGGAGCCTGGATAGAGAACATACAGATCAAGTTAAGTCCTATGTATACTTAGGACTTGTTTTTACAGAAACAGGTTCCTGGCTCTCACATTTTAAGAGAAATTCTTTAAGGGCTACAGCCTGTGCCAATGGCATAAGGCAGCTCACTAACCATAGCTAACCATAGCTACCTGAGTTCTCTACTTCTAATCATAAACATATATAACAGTAAAATAGTCCCAATGATCACATGTGGCACAGAACTATGGGGATGCCCCCTTACTGGAACATATACAGTCTACTTTTTTGAAATATATCTTGGGGTGGATAAGTCTACACCAACTCCAGCTGTAAGTGCAGAGTTGGGTATACCCCCTATACAAATCCATCTATTAAAGTATTCAGCTGCTGGCTGAAGATCCTATTTATAGACACAAATAGATTACCCAAGCTGTGTTTCAAAGAGCAGTTGTATAACATGCTACCTCATACTTGGGCTGCCCAACTTTCAAATGTCATCTCACAATATGGATTCTCCATCCAATTCCCAGTCCAATCGGATATAAAGGCCAAGAAAACTTTCAAACAAAGAGTCATGAATATGGCTGCCCAATATGATATTGCAGCATTTGAATTGGCTGGCTTAACACAAATCAGCCTCCCAGTTGGAAAACTATTTAATAACTCATATGCCTCAACATCTCAGAAGAGCTTTTTCTAGAGCTCCTTTTGAACAACTAGACTCCATAGTAATGTATGCGAAGTTTCATGGTAGAATCACAGAATCCTAGAACCATAGGGCTGGAAGGGACCCTGGAGGTCTTTTAGTCCAACCCCCTGCCTAAGGTAGGAGTCCTTATACCATCCCAGACAAATGAATGTCCAATATTTTCTTGAAAACCCCCAGCAATGGAGCACCCACAACTCCAGGAGGCAAGCTGTTCCACTGATTAATTGCTCTCACTGTCAGGAAATTTCTCCTTAGTTCTAGGTTGGATTTCTCTTTAACGAGCTTCCACCCATTGCTTCTTGTCCTACCCTCAGGTGCTTAGGAGAATAAGTCAACCCCATCCTCTCTTTGACTGCCTCTCAAGTACTGGAAGACAGCTATCATGTCACACCTAATCCTTCTCTTCTTTAAGCTAGACATACCTAGTTCCCTTAGTCGTTCATTGTATGGTTTAGCCTCCAGATCCCTTATAATCTTTGTTGCTCTTCTCTGCATTCTTTCTCAGCATCTTTTTTGTATTGTAGTGATCAAAACTGGACCCACACTGGTAAGTGTGGTCTTACCAGTGCAGTATAAAGCAGTACTATCACTTCTTGTGATCTTGATGCTATCCCTCTGTTGATGCAACCTAGGACTGCATTGAATTTTTTGGCAGCTGCAGCACACTGCTGGATCATACTTAAATGGTGGTCCATTAGATAGATAACCTTTGTCATTTTTTTCTGTGGGCACAATGGCACACATTAAAAATGAAATTTAGTTGCTTGCTCTCAAAGTGTAAACATACATAACACACATTTAAACATACTATATACAACATATGTATAGACCTACACCCTTATAAGTAACATATAAATATTAATCACTGTCCATCTTGAATACATAACGGAAGGAGGAAGCTTTAGAGTTCACAAGGTTAATACTGTATGGAACAAAACTGTGACTGAATCTGGATGTTCTGCTTCGGATACCACGAAGCCTCCTCTCAGAAGGTAACAAGGAAAACAGGTCGTGAAGAGGATGTGTAGTGTCACAGACAATCTTGCGGACCCTGCTCAAGCAACGCTTATATGCTATGTCCTGGATGGAAGGGAGGGAACTGCCAATAATCTTTTCAGCCATCCTCACCACTCTCTGTACCGCCTTCCTGTCTGAAGCAGTGATGCTTCCAAACCAGACTGTAATGCAATACGACAGGATGCTCTTGATCGTCCCTCTGTAGAAAGTGGTAAGGACAGGGGAAGGAAGATGTGCTTTTCTCATGCGACGCAGAAAATGCAGGCGCTGCTGTACCCGCTTCACCAGTGTCTCGCTGTTGAGCGACCAAGCCAGCCTACTCATTAACTGCACACCCAGGAATTTGATGCTGGTAACCATCTCCATAGGTGAATCGTTAATGCACAGAGGAGTGTGGCTGTGCCTGCCTTTTCTGAAATCGACAATGATCTCTTTGGTTTTTCCAATGTTTAACACTAGGCTGTTTTCCTTACACCAGTCCACCAAACCCTCAACCTCCTTGCGGTAAGCACCCTCTTGAATAAGGCCCACTACTGTTGTATCATCCACATACTTCACAATATGGTTGGTGGCAAACCTAGCACAACAGTCATGGGTCAACAGGGTGAACAGCAGTGGACTTAGGACGCAGCCCTGAGGAGAACCTGTGCTCAAGAAAATGGTGTTAGAAACATTTGTTCCAGCTCGCGCATACTGGGACCTGTTAGAAAGAAAATCAAGAATCCAGTTGCACAAAGGAGTGTTAAAGCCTAAAAGACCCAGTTTGTCTACTAGATGCTGGGGAATGATTGTGTTAAATGCCGAACTGAAGTTGACAAACAACAAACGCACATGAGTATTTCTTTCCTCTAAGTGCTCCAAGCTCAGATGGCGAACAGAAGAAATAGCATCCTCTGTAGAGTGATTTGGTCGGTAAGCAAACTGAAGCGGGTCAAATGCTGGCGGGAGGCTAGATACAATAATGTCCTTTATCAGCTTCTGAAAGCATTTCATAATGATGAATGTCAGTGCAACTGGATGGTAATCATTGAGGCCTGTAATGGTGGACTTTTTGGGCACTGGCAAAATGATGGCTGTCTTAAAACACGATGGAACCACTGCCTGCTGCAATGAGAGATTGTAAATATCTGTAAGAATGCAAGCCATCTCATCAGCGCATTCCCTAAGAACCTGCCCAGGGATATTATCGGGGCCAGCTGCCTTCTGAATGTTAACTTTCCGCAGTGTTTTCTGGACAGAGGTGAAATCAAAGCTAAGCACTTGCTCCTCAGGATGGGGCACAGCTTTCCTAGAAGGAGTGCTATCTGATGCTTCAAATCTTCCCCAAAATGTATTCAGCTCATTTAGGAAGTCTGTGTCATCCTTGCATCTTGATGGAGCCACCTTATAATCCATAATGGCCTGGATTCCTTGCCACATGCGCCTGGTGTTTGTTGGGTCCTGAAAAAAGTTCTGAATTTTATGGCAATGGGCTTGCTTTGCACCTTTTATGGCACTTTTCAAATTAGCTCTGGCTGTTCTAAGTGCCAGCATATCGCCGGATTTAAAAGCCACATTCTATGCTTTCAGCATCTTGCGGACCTCATAAGTCAGTCACGGTTTTTCATTCGCCCTCACAACAATGCTTTTAAGGACACAGACACCCTTTATGCAGTTTTGGATATATGCAGACACCATGGTGGCATACTCAACATGTATATGTTGGTTAACAGTTGCTGCTTCTTTAAACATGCCCCAATCTGTGCACTCAAAGCAGTCTTGTAATGCTTCTATAGCTCCCTCTGCCCAAACCCTCACCTGCTTTACTGTAGGTTTCACTTTGACTAATAAAGGTTTATATGCTGGAATGAGCAGCACTGAGAGATGGTCAGAGGGGCCCAGGTGAGGGTGGGGGATAGCTTTGAATGCATTCTTGATGTTGGAATAAGCAAGATCCAGTGTATTGTCCCCTCTGGTTGCAAAGTCCACATATTGATGGAAATGGGGAAGAGTAGCTTTCAAATCAACTTGATTAAAGTCCCCCACTACAATAAATGCACCCTCTGAGTAAGTAGTTTGTAAGTCACTGATGGTATGATAGAGAACATTCAGGGCCTCTTCTCTGTTTGCATCAGGGGGAATATACACAGCTGTGATAATGATAACAGAAAATTCTCTAGGCCAGGGGTGTCAAACTGCCGGCCCATGGGCCGGACGCATCACTGGGAAACCGTGCCCACCCCATTGCCGGCAATGGGAAAAAGCTCCGATACGTTGCGCGACATCACGTGACGTCACGAGTTTGACATGTCTGCTCTAGGCAGATAGAAGGGTCTGCATTTGATGGTCAAAAGCTCCACATCAGGGAAGCACAGACTTGAAACCACCTTGGCATTATTACACCATCTGTCATTTATATAAAAACAGACACCCCCTCCTGGGGATTTGCCACTAAGAGCAAAACTCTGGTCCAGACGAAATGTTGAAAATCCCATCAAGCTAACAGCACTATCTGGGACAGAGGGCTTTAACCAAGTTTCTGTTGCAATGATGACACAGCAGTTTCTCACCTCCTGGTTTGTTGTTAAATCTAGCCTCAAGTAATCTATTTTTGGCTCTAAGGAGCAAGCATTTGCAAACAAAATAGATGGAAGTGACACTCTGTAAGGTCTAGCTTTTAGCCTAGATCAGTGATGGCGAACCTTTTAGAGACCGAGTGCCCAAACTGCAACCCAAAGCCCACTTATGTATCGCCGGGTGCCGGGTGGGCGTGGCCCACTCGGGCGCAGCTACAGTGGGCGTGACCGACTGGGTGGGCGTGGCCACTGGATGGGCATGGCTGCAGTAGTCATGGCAGACTGGGTGGGCGTGGCCGGGGTGGGTGTGGCCACCTCGATGTTGCTCATGGGGAGGGACACCTGTGGGGGCCGGGCAGGGTTGGGGGAGATCCAGGGGGTCTCTGGTGGGTGGGACGGTGGGCAGGAGGCTCGTCCTGTGGGGTGAGGTGAGGCGAGGCAGGGGTGCCATTGCCGCAAGACGAGGCAGGGGCTGGGGCAGCTGCTGCCTGACATCATCGGCCCCCGCACACAGTGAGCGCATGGGGGCCAACAGTGTCTGTCAGCAGCCACAGCCTGCCCGCCCCTCGACCGGTGCACTCTGGGGCTCCGCAGCCCACTGCCAATACCGGGCCAGCCCTCCAGCAGCAGGCAGAGTAGGGGAGGGGGGAGGCACATGATGCAGACCGCCGGACGCGCCTACTCCGTCCCATCTGTTTTTGCTTGCGGTTGGAGAGCAGGTTGCTGCTGGTCATCTCCTTGGCCCCCTCGCAGATCTTGCCCTTGGCCTGCACGTGGAGCCTGTTCCCCTCGCACACCTGATGCACCTTAGCCCTGCCTCGGGCCGCCAGCGCCAGCAGCTCGTGCAGGTCCATTAGGCTACCACCGCTGCCTGGAGCACCTGGCCCGCCCAGCACAAAGGAGGTGAAACGGCTGGCTAGCAAGCTCGAGTAGAGGTGGTAGAGCACGCCCATGCCCAGCAAGCCAAAGGCCACCCCGAGCGGGGAAAGCCGGATCTCCATCGGCGCCATGGCCCCCCAGTCCCAGCTAGGCTTGTGTGCCTCCCTCCATCTCTGCTGGGCCTGGGTGGCCATGACGCCGATGGGGATCCGGCTTTCCCCGCTCGGGGTGGCCTTTGGCCTGCTGGCCCTGGGCGTGCTCTACCACCTCTACGCGGGGCTTCCTAGCTGACCACTTCACCTCCTTCGTGCTGGGTGGGCGTGCAGCTCTGGGCAGTGGCCTAATGGACCTGCGTGAGTGGCTGGCGGCCGTGGTAGGTACTGAGGTGTGCGAGGGGAGCGGAGAAAAAAACCCTGATCCCACGTAAGGTGGATTATTTTCTCTGCCATACTTTTAAAACTTTCTTTAAAGTTTACTTGCTGGCAGCAAAAAGCCTTGGAGAGCAGAGAACCGCCCCCCCATCCCATGTAAGGAGGCTTTTCTCCTCTCTCCTTGGCTTTTTGCTCCCAGACAGTCTGGCAGCGAACAGCCAAAGGGAGTGGAGAAAAAAAACCTGATCCCATGTAAGGGGCAGGATTTTCTCTGCCATACTTTTAAAACTCTCTTTAAAGTTTACTTGCTGCAGAATGTGGATCCTTCCCATTCTGCTGCATCAAGTAAAACAGTCTGGCAGCGAACATCGAGTGGAGAAAAAAAACCCGGTCTCAGGTAAGGTGGAGTATTTTCACTTGTCAGGAGCAGGGGAAAAAACCCGTTTTTTTTGAGACGCCAGACTAGCGTGCATTCACGTGCATCCAACCGCCTTGCTTGCTGCAAAGCCAGATAGCAGCAAGGAAGGAAGGGATTGGAGGCACGTGAATGCACGCTTGTCTGGCCATTTCTGGGCTGGTTGTCTGAACTCAAAATAAATTAGGTACCGGTTCTATGGAATGAATCCCACCACTGGGGTGGGGGTTTTGTGGGGTTGTTACTGATGGGCGGTAAGATGGTAAGTTCAAGGAGGCCATCGTATTCCATTCAGCCATGGGTTGGCTTTTCCATGATACAACTCTTGTGTTTTAAAAAATGGTTTAAAGGTCAGGGGGGAAAAATGCAGCGAGAATGAGAAGCGCCCCGCCGCCGGCCACTACTTTTCCCACCCCCACCCCAATGGAGCGCTCCATTGCCGCCACCGCTCCGACCCACCCCTCGCACGGAGCGACCTGCTCCCGCCTCCCCGACCCACCCCTCGCAGAGCGCCCTTTCACGCTCCGCTTGCAGGGCGCTGTCCACCGTTTCTTTCGATTTCCCTTCTTGCCGCCGGATATTTTTCATCCATTCCTATGAGTCAGGGCTTTGGGTGGCGATCGGCCGCCTGTGCCCACCAGGCCCGCCCACCAGTCCCACCGCCTCACACTGACCATGACCGCCGGCCAGCGCTGCCTCTCCTGCGACCTCCCCCGTGGCTGGGACACAGCCAAGTTTGCCGCCGCCGGCACCGTCCCGTCCTCACCCAGCACCAGGAAGGAGAAGACCCACTGGAGGACGGCGGCCGTTTGGAGGCGCCGCCGGAGCGGCAGGCACAGTGGGGCGAACCGCAACTTACATGACCAGTGCGACGGGGTCAGGCTCCTACAGGTTGCCTGCCAAGCGCAGCTGCAGTTTATCACGGAGTGATGAGCTCCTCCTCCTCCTCCTCCTCCTCCGCGAGGCCCCACCCTGCCCGCCCGTGAGGCATGTCTGCACTGCTGTGCGGGGGGAGGGGGCACCTCCCCAACGGCGGCTCCAGGCTGGCTGGCCTTAGGCCAGTGATGGCGAACTTTTAGAGACCACGTGTGCTGGGGCGATGGCGTGTGCCCACAGAGAGGGCTCCGTGTGCCGCCTCTGGCACGCGCCATAGGTTCGCCACCACTGGTCTAGAGCCTCTAGAAAGCTATTTCTGTAAAGTAACAGGCTGCATTCATTGTTTTTGCTTTCGCAACAGCTAGAGCCACTCAGACCTCTGATTGCAACATTGTTGCTTTTTTCTTTAAGCTAAAGTCAACCGGAGGCTATTGATCTGAATGAATGAATGAACCTGAGGAAGTGGAGTCTCTGTTGAGCCTTTCTGGTCACCTGGGCTGTATTAATTTTCCAGGTAAGATCTTCGCTGTCTCATCTCCACCTGTAATGAGACCCACCACGGTGGTGTCATCTGCGAACTTGATGATCGCAGTGGACGGGTCGGATGATACACAATCGTATGTGTACAATGAGTACAGGTAGGGGCTAAGCACGCAGCTTCGAGTGAGAGAAAAAAAACGGAGATGGTGTTACTTTTTAGCTTTTGCTGCTTGTGCAATTTTCTTTGGCTTTTCTATGTCTTAGAAGACTTTTGTTATAAATGGGGCTTTTTCCGGGGTGGGGGGGAAAGGGTTTCCATTTTCGTCCTAGTCATATCCTGCTTCCCTGGGGCTGTGGCTGATGGCTATGTCCTGCATTGGATTTTTTGGGTGAGGGGTTGTTGGCTCTAGGGATCTTTGTCTTTCTAATCCCATCATCTCTAAGCTTCCTGGTGCCAGTCTTTCTAAAAGCATTATCAAATCTGCATTTCTAAAAGCTGGCCTGCTTGGTTTCTGCTTGGGGGAGGGAGACTTGGGGCTGTCTTTGCCTAAGATTTTTCATTATTCCTTTGGGGAAATATAATATTCTGTCCTTTTTAATATCCCAAAATATTTCCTTTTCTAGGAGGGTGGGCGGGTGCTGACTTCCAACAGTTGGAACAGGACCTGATTTTTCTTCCAACAAAATTCAGATTCTTTCCTAGATGTTTTCATTTCCCTGATCCATAACTTGAACCAACCACTTCGGTTCCCACAACCTGCTCAGACTAACCCAAGTTACCCCCTAACCAGGTTTAATCCCTCATGGGGATGAAGCCAAGCAGTCACATCCTTCCTTGGCTCGGTCCAGCCCACAAAGCCAGCTAGTATTTAAGGTTTAAGACTCAATCTGGGATGATGTCTGTGACAAGCCCTTGTAAGGTTATCCACTTAGCCTCACAATTGTCCCAGCGTTACTCAGGAATTTAAAAGAGCCAAAAGAAACTCCTGAGCCGAGGTTTCAGCAAAGAATTACAACTTTATTTTTATCAAAACAGAGAGGGGTGGCCCTATTCCTCTTCGTGGCTGGTAGAGGAATGAAGGCAACAACCAGGAAAGATGTCTTCCACCTTTTATACCTTTTCAGAACAAAAAGATCAGGTCTTTGTATCAGGAACGAAAAGGTACAGAAAAATAATCCCAAGATGACTCATACACAGCAACCCAGGCTCCATCCGTAACTCCTTTTCCCCCTCCCCTTGCTCTTTTCATGTAAGAAATCTCCTGTATGATTAACATGAGACTTTTACTTTTCCAATATACATAAAGCATCTGCTCAAACAATTGGCTACAAAATGATTACAAAGTAACAAAACAATGATTACATAATAACACTACAAATATCAATATAAAATGGTTACTATATATATAAAATAGCTGCTAGTGTCAAGCTTAAACATACTAAAATCATAAACACAAAATCCCTTCACCATGATTAACCATAACCACAAAACTAGGGTTAAGCCCTGGCTGTTCCTCAGCAAGCTCTCGTCGCCTACAATCACAATTCTCATACCAACTAGGAAGGCCACGCGGGGGTAGGGCATGATGAGCTTTGTCGTCCCCAAAGGTGCCGCCCTCCACTGCTGAGGGAGGCGACACGCTCCCCTCCACCCCCTCCCTCCGCGAAATGGTGCGCGAGCCCAGCAGGCCCCGCCCCTTTTTCCAGCGCGCGCGCCACAGAACCTCCCCGCGAGGCTCCGCCCCTTTTTCCAGGCTCGCGCCCGCTCCCCCTCCCCTTTGAAAAGGGCAGCTCCGTTCCCGCTTTCTAACGGTCGGCAGGGCGCACGAGACGAAGACGGGAAGCGCGCATGCTCCTAAAGGTAGGTCTTCCTCGTTCTCCTCCTTCTCCTCCGCAGTACTTGGCCACGCCTCCCCGTCCCTGCTCTGCCTCCCCGTTTCGGGGACAAAAAAAAAAAGCAGGAGGGGCAGGGAAAGGAGGGATATAAAAAAAAACCCCAACCCAGCCCGTGTTTCCCGTCGTGCTTTGCGGAGCCCTTGGCACTGACGTGGCCGTGGGGAGCCGCCATCTTGTGGGCAGTGAGGGAGGGTGTGAGGGAGACGGAAGGTGAAGGCGAGAAGCAGGCGAGACACCCGGGGGGCCCGGAGAGGACGACGACGACGGAGTCCCCGCAGCCAGGCACCCCGCGACGTCGCCCGGTAAGCAGCCGATCCCTTACGAAGTCTTCGCGGCGGCTGGGCTTGGTATGACCCGACCCTTCATTCGCCCTGAGCCGACCGTGCGGGGCAAAGTCCCCCGGCACCCGCTGTTCTCCCGGCCCAGCTGTGAGTCTCTTCTCTCCCCTCCTTTAACCTTCCCCGCTGCCCCCCCCGCCGCCTTTGGGGACCACCATTCCCCTCTTCCCCAGCCCCCACGAGAAGGGGACTGTAGTCGGAGGGCGAGAAGGAGGCCGTGCACGGGATCCTTTCCTTAGAGGCCTCAGGCCTGGGCCCCTTTGCCCGGGGTGGGGGGGTCACTCCTTACACCCATAGTCCTGGTGCTTTGGCCTGGCTGTAACGTCCATGAGACGGGGGCGAAGTGGAGTGGGACAACTCGCCGCAGCCAACTCACCACGGACGACTATTTTTTGTCATTCACATTTCATTCTGTCCCTCCTTTTGCATCCATTTTTTAATGATTCTATTCCACCATATCTTTGATATTAATTTAACTCTTGTCCCGCAGCGAATTGTCTGGTGAAGTGTCATAGACCCGGGGAGAAGGCAGGGTGGCCCCCGGAGTGGATGATGGGCTTTGGGGGGGGGTCTTTTTTCTTTTCTCGGCTGGAATTTGGCCCCAAAGACGCGGGATGGGTGGGGATTTAGGATCCTTTAGTCACTTGCTGGTGACTTCATCCAAACAGTTGCACAAGGACAGGGAGTTTCAAGTGTGTTGTGAAGATTCTCTTCCTCTTTATTAGCCGAAGTTGAAATCAGACACAAAAGGTCTGGGTTGACAGGCTGGGACAAGACTCTTAATCCATTTGGCCAGGGTGGTGTAAGGACTCCACGCCTTGGGCAGGGGGTTGGGCTAGATGACCTCCAAGGTACCTTCTGGCCCTAGTATTTGGGTGGGAGGAAGGGTCAGATATTGAGCCATGACAGAAATACAAATCACCATTAGCCAAACTTAGTTTATTGTACAAGGTCTTAGCTAGGTCTTTTTCTGTCTTCCTTAAGCTTAGGCCAACTGAGCCATGAAAGAAGGAAGGAGAGGGAAGGGAAGGAGGAAGGAACAAAAGAGAGGGAGGGAGGAGGGAGAAAGGAATGGAAGCTGGTCAGAAGGAGATGCAACCTAGAAATGAGGAACTACAATGAAGCAAGCAGTGGAACAGCTTCCCTCTGGAAATTGTGGGTGCTCCATCTCTAGAGATTTTCAAGAAAAGATTGAACAACCATTTGACCAGGATGGTATAAAGTCTCCTGCCTTGAGCAGAGGGTTGAACTAGATGACCTCCAAAGTCCCTTCCAGGCTTATGCTTTTCAAAGCTGTTTTCGTGGCCATTCCCATTTCCAGGGTTGTGAACTGTTTCTCTAGCTTTGCCACACAGGCAACTACAGTACAGTATAATTCTGGGCATCAAAGCCATCTCAGGACAATGTAATGTACTGCCTAAGTTTCTTTTTCCTGAAATAACAGGAAATGTCAGGCTGGATTGATATTGCTAGTCTCTGCTGATCGGCTGGATGCACCCCACTGGAGAAAGTCCTCTTAAATCTTGGGTTGTTTTTTTTTAGGAAATATGTTAAATGACTTTTCATGTTGCTAATAACCTGATAATGACATGCCCCTCATAAATACTTGGGATAATGAGGGGGACAGTTGCTTTTAAGCATTAATTTTTGTGTTTAAGAACCAGGTTTTGCAATAAATGCCAAGGCGGATGGCATTGCTAAAAAAAAATTCTTAGTGAATTCTAGCATGTATTTTCTGATGTTTAACTTATTGGTCTTTCAATGATGTAGTTCACTGGCCTACCTTAGATTTTGGCTGGCTTAAGGTTTTCATCTTTATCTTTGTGACATGGGAGAAATATAAACAAGATGCAGAAACCAACATAGATTCAGGAACAAATATCTCAGTTACTCAGTGTCATTTTCCCCCCACCTATTTTTTTCCCCAGCTTAGACTTTTCCTTGTTTGTTCATCAGAACTTGGTGGAAGTTCATCTACACTTTTGAAAGATTTGGAGATTTCTTTTACAATGCCAAGCAAAGTCAATGGGGAAGCCAGAGTCACTTAACTGTGTTACTGACTTAACTACAGTGATTCAGTTAACTAGTGTGCCAAGAAAGGTCATAAAATGAGGCAAAATTCACGTAACAATTGTCTCATTTAGCAACAGAAATTTTGGGCTACATTATGTGCATAAGTCGAGGACTACCTGTATTAAATTAATACTGTAGACTTCTCGGAGGGCTGCCTTTTTCTCTGCCAAGTTTGACAGAGTAGAAACTAGTTAACTAGTTTCTTTCAACATCCTTGTGTATTTTGACCATTTTATTGTAGTTTCATAGAACATGTGCTCATTACAATAATTGTATATTTGAGCAAACTGCCTGTCTCCTGCTAAAACTTTATCCTGTGATGGAAATACCTGTTGCTCTCTTTGTGTATACATGGCAATTTAATCTGCATAAATACTGCCTTCTATTGCCTCTATTGAACCTCTGTTGCCACAAGCTGACTACAGGTAGTCCTCGACTTACGACCACAATTGAGCCCAAAATTTCCCTTGCTAAGCAAAGGCCATTGTTAAGTGAGCTTTGCCCCATTTTACGATCTTGTGACAAATCGTTGCAGTTAAGTTAGAAACATGGTTGTTAAGTGAATCTGACTTCCCCATTGACTTTGCTTGGCAGAAGGTCACAAAAAGCGATCACATGACCCCGGGACACTCCAACCGTCATAATACATGCCAGTTGCCAAGCGTCTGAATTTTGATAATGTGACCATGGGGATGCTGCAACGGTCATAACAGTGAAAATGCTCATAAGTCACTTTTTTCAATGCTCTTGTAACTTTGAATGGTCACTACACACATGGTTGTAAGTTGAGGACTACCTGTATGAATGTTTACATCAGAAATAAATCCCCCTCGGTTCATGGGGGCCATTAATATATACTTTTGGGGTTAGCTATGATCGTGATGTTTTACTGAGCTAATAGTCTTGAAACCCTTTGTCTCCTAGATTTTCTTGGCCAGTGGGTGAACAACATCCTCAAACATGGGAAATATTTTTGCCAACCTTTTCAAAGGCCTCTTCGGCAAAAAAGAAATGCGTATTCTTATGGTTGGACTGGATGCCGCAGGAAAAACTACTATATTGTACAAGCTTAAACTCGGTGAAATAGTAACTACCATCCCTACTATAGGTAAGAATTCAACCATCTCTTAATTGCAACTAATTCTGGATTTAAAATAAAATATGGGTACGTTTTGCACAGTATCACAACTCTGGGTGAAAATGTAGAATTAGCCTGTATAGGTTGCTCAGTAGCTGATGTGTAGTAGCCAAGATCATGCTACTTCAATTAACTCAATTACGAGGGCAATTTGGAAATTAACCTCTGTTTGGTTATCAATGACAGACACTCGCAGATACAGAACTTGTATTATACACATTAGAAAACTACAACGTTACATTACTTTTTGACATAATCGCCATTCAAATTGAGGCACTTGTCATAACGTCTTACAAGGTTTGAAATTCCTTAGTAGTCGCTCAGCGCCAAATCTGGGCTATTGGGGTGATCAGAAACATCCCAACGGAACTGCTTCAAAAGTTCTTGGGTGCGTCTAGCGGTGTGCGGGCAAGCATTATCGTGAGCCAACACCACACCGGAAGTGGTGCCATAGAAAATCCCGCCAAATATGAAGATGCCAAAGGAGTACTGCTAGTGAAGTTCATGGAGCGTGGTTCGACCATCAATTCAGAAGTCTACTGTGAAACATTACGAAAACTCAGACGAGCCACCCATAACAAGCATTGGGGCGTGCTGACTTTCGATGTGGTGGTCTTCCCATGCGGAAGAAAGGGAATCGCTGCCCGCCTTTTTTTTTTTTTTTTAATCTGGTGAACCAGCTCTGCCCCCTCTACGTCTGTATTCTTTAGCCCTGGATTTCTAAGAGGCAAGGCAGGTGGCAGGGCGTGGGAGGTCTGGCTGTGGGGGCCCTGAGGTAAGCAGGTGCAGGGCGTGTGGCCACCTGTTGCGAGCAGAAGTGGGGAGCAGCCACCTGGGCTCTTGCTGGGTGGGGCTGTTGGTGCCGCTGCTGCGAGGCGAGGCAAGTGTCAAGAAAAAATAAGACGTCCCCTGAAAAATAAGACCTAATGTCTCTCTTGGAGGCCTATAAAAATATAAGACCGGGTCTTATTTTCGGGGAAACACGGTATGTAGGAACATTCTCATTGATTTGTTCTTGTTTGGATAAAAATCTATCCTTTTGTTTTGAAAAGCAAGTCTAAGGTTGTCTGAGGATTCCTGAGTGAAAATACAGCAGATTTAATATCTAAAAGTGTTCACTGTTTAGACTGCCTTCATTTAATTAATTACGCTTGGAGGCGGAAGGAGTATTAGGTATGTTCCCTACATATATCCCTACATATATCTTGAATTTTCCCTACATATATCTATAAAAGGGGAGATAGAAATAGAATCATCAGTGGCACAGCTTACCTCCTGCATAACCATAGGTGCACCATCCTTGCGGGTTTATTTACTTATTTAAAACGTTCATATAGCCACCCATCTTTCAACCAACTCTGGGCAGCTTCCAATCAAAAATTAAAACAGTATAAAATCATTGTAAACTATAAAACTCAACCCATAAAATTATTGAAAACAACAAAAACCTGTCACCAATCAGTTCTAATGTGTGATCATCTAATCTCCCAACACTTGGGAGAAAATCAGATCTTGAAGCCTTATGGAATGCTAAAAAGGTGGAGGCGTTGAGCACCCACTTAGCTGAGATGGTCTGAAGATTCCTGCCACGGAAAAGGACTAGACCTCCAAGGTACCCTCCGATCTTGGAGTTCTATAATATTTTACAACATATGTGTAGCTTTTTAATATATTTTCTTCTGTTTGGTCGTGCCCAATTCTCAGAAACTGCCTTTTCAGAAGTGGTTTGCCATTACTTCCTTCCTAGGGCTGAGAGAAAGTGGCTGGCCCAAGGTCACACAGTTGGCCTTTCATGCCTAAGACAGAGCTAGAACTCACCATCTCTCGGTGATTGGCCCAAAGCCACCCAGCCTGCTTTCATGGCTAAGGCGGGGCTTGAACTCAACGTCTCCTGGTGATTGGCCCAAAGCTACCCAGCTGTCTTTGTGCTTACGTAGGACTAGGAACTCATGGTCACGCTGTCTCTAGCCTGGTGCCTTAACAGTTACAACAAACTGGCTCTTAGCTTTTTAATACCACTTTGTAAAATGTATATAGAGAGGGAAATGTTAGGTTTTTCTTTATATTATTGCGATAACTTGCTTATAAGATGTGTTTTGGCTGGCAAGGAGAACAGGCTGTTGAAGACCAAATGTAATTGACATCATTTTAAATGGATAAATTTATCTTTCTCCTATTAACTGAGCACATTCTCTCACATCTGTTTAGGTTTCAATGTAGAAACAGTAGAATACAAGAATATTAGCTTCACGGTGTGGGATGTCGGTGGACAGGATAAGATCAGACCACTTTGGCGCCATTATTTCCAAAATACACAAGGTGAGTTGTTGGTAGTCTGCAAGATCCACATACTATTTCAATCCATTTAATCTGCATAAGCATTCATTTGCTCCAGAATTGCATGGACAGCACCAGGAAATCTTGTGAACTGCATGAATCAAATGGAAATGTTATGAAGGATACAGGTAGTCCTCAACAACAGTTCATTTAGTGACTGAAGTTACGGCAGTGAAAA
Organism: Azemiops feae; assembly: GCA_023970755.1. Taxonomy (NCBI): domain Eukaryota; kingdom Metazoa; phylum Chordata; class Lepidosauria; order Squamata; family Viperidae; genus Azemiops; species Azemiops feae. The sequence continues at coordinate 223,591 of JALGBA010001606.1, read as the reverse complement.
AAATGACGGCCGTTTTTCACACGACCGTTGCGGCATCCCCATGGTCAGACACTTGGCAACTGGCATGTATTTATGATGGTTGCCATGTCCTGGGGTCATGTGATCCCCTTTTGTGACCTTCTGACAAGCAAAGTCAATGGGGAAGTCAGATTCACTTAACAACCATGCGACGAACTTAACAACTGTAGCAAGAAAGGTTGTAAAATGGGGCAAAACTCAAATGTCTCGGCAACAGAAAATTTGGGCTCAATTGTCGTAAATTGAGAACTACCTGTATTTATTATCTCAGGATAATATAATCTCAGGACCTCAATAACACCCTTCTGTCTGAGCTGCCTTAGCTGAATTTACTCACCTTTATGATAAAATCTGCAGCTGGTCTTCAAACTGCGTCTGTCTGTTTTTGGCAAATGGCCCCTCCCCATCCATCTTTCAAACAAGCATTGAATCTTGGATGCAGTCTCTGACTTTCCCAGGCAGGCCTAAGAATGAATTGGGCTCTGGAGGTGGTGTTGAACTATACCTCCCAGTGTCCCTCAGTACTAGCTTAACTAGCTGGAATGGAAGGTCTGCAGTGTTTCTCAACCATGGCAGCTTGAAGATGGGTGGACTTCAACTCCCGGAATTTCCCAGCCAGCTTAGCTTTGCTGTTAGGAGAGCCAGGTTTTCCATCCCTGAAATTGCTGAATTAAATGAGTCAAGCTTTGGCTCAGTGACTGCTGGAATCATATAGCCTGTTAAAATATAAATGTGAATTAAAAAAATACATAGTTTAGTATAATACCCAGAAAACTTGAGCCAGAGACCAGGGGAGAGATTAATCCACAATTCTGCCTTTGCAGAACTTCCGGTTTTGCGCCCATAGCGCATGGCCGTGCGAGAGCGGACCTCCGCTCCCCACGGCTAGTTTCGTCCTGCCAGAGGGACTGGGTTCGAAGTTTCCCCGAAGAGGTGACCGTGAAGGGGAGCACCCCGTTGATCACAAAGCGACGGCAATCGCTTCGTTTGATCCGGGGGAAGCCCTCCGAACCCGACAGGAGAAAGGCTAGCCGCATGCCAGTGTCTAGCCCAAGCTACCTGTAGCCGAAGTCCAAGAGCACTAACCAGAACAACGGTGAACAGCGTGCTTGGAATTGGTGAAAGTATTCGATCTTCTCTCCCTTATTTTGCAACTAAGTCCCTGGGAAAGATCCCCAAAGCAAAAAACCTCCGAAAGTGAGGGGAGGGGATTAATTCCCATTCCCCCATAGACGGAAGCAGCGAATTAACCTTTAAGGAGGAAAGAAACATTGGAATTAAATTCAAAATACTACAATCTGATCAAACTTGGAAACTAAAACAAACTGCTAAGATTATATTCTAAAGGATTTTGATGAAATTATAAAAGAAAAAGAAAAATAACTTCTTGTCTGAAAGAGCTGGAAAACAAATATTTGCTGACATCTAGTGGACAATGAGAATATAGCACATTAAAGACAACACTCAGAAACAAAGAAAAATCTGTTCCCATGAACTCTTAATAACCTTTAAGAAGATAGTTGCTAGGGAACAAAAAAGAGATTGTATACTGGGCCAGCTATAAGATTGGAAAGTGTTTGGAGGAAAAGAAATACTTTGTGGTCTAAATTTATGAACTGTTTAAAAACTTTGATCTATGACTAATTTTTGAGAGGGAAAGTTACAGGAAGGATTTAAGGTTGCTAAATATATTGAATTGCAATTCTGACTGGTTGACAATTGACTCCTGAAAGAAAGAATTGTTATAAAATATTGATTTTACTGAAACCTTGACAATTGAAAATTACAGTGGATTATAAAAATTATATATAAAGACAAGAACTATACAAAATTGGACTGTTTGGATTTTGAGTTTTTGGCCAGCTTGACAAGGCTAATTACAGAGACTATGGCACTTATGATGGATTACTCGAAAGGGGGAGATAACATGGATATGACATATTCATCAAAAAATCATAGAAAACCACACTTAATATCTACTCTTGAAGGATTCAGCCGGAAAGATCAAAGACCTCTAGAAGCAACATTTCAAGACAAGACAAATACTTTCCAAGAAGAAATTTATGCAATGCTATGACAGATACAAATCACAATAGCTCTAAACCACGAGGAGATTAAACATAACTTTGATAACGTAAATGAATACACTTCTAAATGAAGGGAATTATAACTTAATACAAACAAGAAAAAAACCACAAGATTTGGGTACAACAATAAATATGGAAAAGATACCTTATGCATTAGAACGTCAAAATAAACCTGAGAAGAAAGAAGACTTGGAACAAAATGGACACTGCTAGGAGAATCACTGTTTGGGAGACAAAAAGCATACATCCTATCTACTATGTATCCTCTACTCCTAATAACTACAAAAATACAAGAACTGGACAAGTTGAAAATATTAATTTGGGAAACAATTTGGCAAAGGAAGAAGATTAGAGACCGGCTTAAGAGACTTGACTCGCCCTACCAGTCTGACTCGCCCTATGGAATATTATACAAGCAAACACTTGTTTGAATATGGCTAAATAAACAAATAACTTTGGCTATAAAGGGGCTTTAGAATAAGTGGGATAAGAGATATAAGTAATATAGTATTTTTTTGATAAGATACAAAATGTAAAAATATTGGGATGTTGTAAATGAAGGAAAAGTTTGAACTTTAAAGACAAATTAAGTTTGAAAAGATTTAGGATTAAGGAATGATTGAAATATTGAGGGGAAATTAGGCTTAATAAGAACTTTGAAAAAGATATATAGTGATTCAATCAATTTTTACAAATAGAAGTAAAATATAAATTGATTAGAAAAGGTGTTATACGTAGATGTTATGCTAGATAAGTAGTATAGTATTTCTATAATATATGAAATATGAAAATACTGGGATATATTTAAGTGGAAAATTTGGATATTTAGATTTTAATTACTGAGAAAATTATGATTGATAAGAATTGTTTGAATATTATGGAGAAATTGAGCTTAAAACAAGATTTATGAAAATAAGATATATGTTGAATCAATAAGATGGCTTTTATGAAAATAACAAGTTGATAAGAAAAAATGCTATATATGGACGCTATTATTGTTGGTATAAATATAGAAGAAAATTTTTATTTAATCATTTATATATGGAAAATATCAAATATCCAAAATTATATTTGTTTAATGCTGAAGGAGAATGCCATTGGGAGAAGAGAGGATCGAGGAAATATATTATCAATTGATATACTAATTATGGAAATATAAAAATTTATTGACTGTTAACTATTATTGATTGTATATTTTTTTTAAAAAAAATTCATGAACCAAGACAACACGCTGTACACCAGGCACTAAGGTGGTTATTGTAAAAAATCAATAAAACGTTTACACAATTCTGCCTTTGCTGTGATCTTAGGTGATCCTTTGTGCCTGGCACACCAGCAGCCTTTGCTTAATCTGGATTGCCTCATCCAAATATGAAATGCTGATTTTTTTTCTTGTGCTAAATCAAAGAAAGAAAATAGAGAATTGTTGGTTTGAGGTTAAGAATGGAAGATTAAGTGCAGTGTTACAGTTATATAAAGTATTTGTCATGTCTTTCAGCTTCTTATCTGTGTAATTGGTAGTTTATGCAAAAAAATCCAGTTTCTTTCTTCCTTCCTTCCCTCCCTCCCTCCCTACTTCCCTCCTCTCTCTCTCTGTGTCCCTCCCTTTCTTCCTCACTCCCTCTTTTCTTTCTTTCTCTCTCCTCCTCCTCCCCTCCCTCTGTCCTCCATCTCTTCCTTCCTCCTCTTTCTGTCTCCCTTCCTCCCACCTTATGCCCCTTTTCTTCCTCTCTTCTCTTTTCCTGTCTCTTTCTCCCCTCCCTCCTTCCTTCTGTCCCTTCCTCTCCTCTTTCTTTGTCTTGTCTCCCTCCTTTCCTCTCCTCTCCTCTCCCTTCCTTCCTTCCTTCCTTCCTTTCCCTCCCTCCCATGGTCACACACAACCTCTTTCATGGTGACCTTTTAATCACTTTACCAGCAGGTTAACCACATCAGCATGTTGCTGTTAGAAAATTTGAGTAGTAATGCTTATGTGGGATAAATACAACGGTGGGGATGTGCTATTTCCCCCCGCTATTTTTCCAGAAGTCAATTTTGTATTGCTTGAAGCCTAATGTGGCAGGATGTTTCTCTCCCTGTGTGTATATACCCACTAAGACTTAAATTATAAAAAAAATAATTTCTCCCTCTAAATGAAGACACCCCCCTCCCCCATTGCTTATTTTTGAACCGAAGAACCTAGAGTATTGTTTCTCAACCTTGGCTATTTTAAGATGTGTGGACTTCATCTCTTTGAATTCTCCATCTGGCATGCTGCCTGGGGAATTCTGGGAGTCAGAATCCACACTTATTTTATACAGGTAGTCCTCGACTTACAACCATTCGTTTAGTGACCGTCTGAAGTTACGATGGCGTGGACAAAAGTGACTGAAAAGTTTTTCACATGACTCTTGCAGCATCCCTATGGTCACATGATCCAAATTCGGACACTTGGTAACTGGCATGGATTTATGGTGGTTGCGGTGTCCCAAGGTCATGTGATCCCCTTTGGCAACCTTCTGACAAGCAAAGTGGGCAATGGGAAGTTCACTTAACTAAACTGCAGTCAATCACTTTACAACTATGGCACGAAAAGTCATAAAATGGGGCAAAACTCACTTAACAACTGTCTTGCTTAGCAATGGAAATGTTGGGGTCAATTGTAGCCGTAAGTCGGGGACTACCTGTACTGCAGCACAGTGTTTCTCTGCAACTTGAAACAATTGCTGTTTCCTTTCAGGCTTGATCTTTGTGGTCGATAGTAATGACAGAGAGCGAGTTAACGAAGCCAGAGAAGAGCTTATGAGAATGTTGGCAGAAGATGAGCTCAGAGACGCTGTCCTTTTGGTGTTTGCTAACAAACAGGTACATGGGAAAAGATGACCTCGAGGGAACCGTTCTTCGTATTCGAGGGGATATGAAGAACGCTTGCAGGAATTGGGTATATCTACCTTAATGAAAAGAAGGACTAGGGGTGACATGATAGTCTTCCAATATTTGAGGGGCTGCCACAGAGAAAGGATGGAAACTAATTGAGAGAAGCAACCTGAAATTAAGGAGAAACTTCCTAATATTGAGAACAATTAACCAGTGGAATGGCTTGCCTCCAGAAGTTGTAGGTGCTCCAACACTGGAGGTTTTTAAGAAGAGATTGGACAACCATTTGTCTGAAATGGTATAGGGTTTCCTGCTTGAGCAGGGGGCTGGACTAGAAGACCTCCAAGGTCCGTTCCAACTCTGTTATTCTGCTACTCTGAACCCTCCTGCTTGTTGCCCAGTCTTGTTTTAGAAATCTCCACGACTACTTGTTTTGTGATGGTTAAAAAAAAAAGGGTATTGAAAGGTTCAGCCATATTGAAAAATATCACAGAGAGATTTTACTTGTTTTCTAAGGGAGAATCACATTTTGAGAGTTTTTCCCTCGGGTGAAATTTAAGTGGGATTTTACACGTGTTTTGCTGTTGTGCATAATTCTAGCTGAAGTCTTCAGAGGTTTCGACTGGATATGGTAAAAAAAAAGTCAAAATCCTATCCCTGATACAGGTAGTCCTTGACTTACAACCATTCATTTAGCGACCATTCCAAGTTATATTGGCACTGGGAAAAGTAACGACCAGTCCTCACACTTATGACTGTTGCAGCATCTCCAGTCACATGATCAAAATTTGGGTGCTTGGCAACTGCATGCATGTACCACAGTTGCAGTGTCCTGGGGTCATGTGATCGCCATTTGCAACCTTCCCAGCAAGCTTCTAACAAGCAAAGTCAGTGGGGGAAGCCAGATTCACTTAACGATCGTACAGTTAACTATTAACAACTTAAAAACTCTGGCAAAAATTGGGTGTGACTCGCTTAACTGCCTTGCTTAGCAACAGAAATTCTGGTCTCAATTGTGGTCGTAAGTCGAGGACTGCCCGTAGAAGTTTTGCTTGTTTTTCAAGTTCATTACCCATCCAAAAACGGGCAGAGAGCGCTTCGATCACACAGTTTGGCTGCCACCTTCACTTCCTTGACTACAGGTAGTCCTCGACTTACAACCACAATGGAACCCAAAATTTCCATTGCTAAGCAAGACAGGTGAATTTGTCTTGTTTTATGACCTTTCTTACCACTGTTGGTAAGTGAATCCCTGCAGTCCTTAAGTTAGTCACATAGTTAAGTGAATCTGGCTTCCCCATTGACTTTGCTTGTCAGAAGGTCGCAAAAGGGGATCACATGACCCCGAGACACTGCAACCGTCATAAATATGAATCAGTTACCACGTGACCATGGGGATGTGGGTCTAGCTGGCCACGTTGAGCTAGTGGCGTTGAGGCAACCTAGACCCACGTCCCCATGGTCAAGAGATCAAAATTCGTTGTCCCATTCCGTGGGGATGCTGCAACAGTCATGTGAAAAGCAATCATAAGTCACTTTTTAGTGCCATTGTAACTTCAAATGGTCACTAAACAAATGGTTGTAAGTTGAGGACTACCTGTATACCCTGGTGATGCCCTGCTGGCATTAAATATTAGGAAAGTGATAGGCGTAACTCCTGCCTCTACATTATAAAATACATTTTTTTTTATTTTGCCTCCTTTCTAAGGTTGTAAAATATGGTTCTTTCCTCTGTGGCTGTGATGGGGAAAAATTGCCTTTTCTAAAGCCAGTTGCTTCCCTTTCCAGGACCTGCCGAACGCCATGAATGCTGCCGAAATCACAGATAAACTAGGGCTGCATTCTCTCCGCCACAGAAACTGGTACATCCAGGCCACCTGTGCCACCAGTGGGGACGGTCTCTACGAAGGACTGGACTGGTTGTCCAATCAGCTCCGAAACCAGAAATGAACCCCTGAATTATTCCTCTTTTCTCCACCCCTGTTCCTCCCCTTCCTCTTCCTCACTTTAGTCTAATGTGGCAAACCATGCTACTTTGTAGTATTGAGTGCCGGAAACTATTTTCATCTTTTCTCGTCCACAGGATTGTCCTTCACCACGCTGTACATGTGGCAAAAACCAAACCCGAAAAAAACAGTTTTAGGGTTTTTTTTTCTTCTTACTTAATGTAAATAGTTCTTGTTTTTCCCACAAGGCAGTTTCTGGTACTCCTATGCAATATTATTCGCCTTTTTTATGATAAAGGTTAGAAAAAACAACCCAACAACTTTGAGTAGATTCAGAAAAAAAAAGGTTGACAGGAGTCTGGTTTTGTTTGTGTCTTGTGTGTGTCTGTGGACTAGATCTGAACATGATCCCTCTCGGCTCGCAGATCTGGGCTGAGGGCTGATTTCTGCAGCCATGTTTTTAAGCCTGGGGACGAGTTTCTTTTCAGAAGACGGGTGGTGAGAAGGAAAGCGGGACGACTTGAACCCAGGACCCTTTGTGATTTCTGCAACGACATGAAAAATACCAGCAGTTTCCCTTGTTCCAGATCGTAGAATTCTTGGTCTCATTTCTGTTCTTGACAACCTTTTTGTGTTTGGAGGCAGATGGGAGACTTTCCCCAGAGTTAGAATGAAATCAGTTGCAGATTAACGAGAAACCGGGACCCCCTGCACAAAACTATTTTCCCCCTCCAACCTATGAATGCCATCTTCATCTTCCTCTCTGTCACTGGGGAATGTAGCTCCTTCAAAAATCCTTGAATTTCTCCAGCCTATAATTATTTAGGAAGACGGTCCTCTTGCACGGACGTCACAACAGCAGTCCCACCTTGGCAAGTACTGTACTTAAATAAGAAATGTCACACAAGCTTGTTGCATCCGGGGGGGGAGGGGATATTGAAAACGCAAGAGTTTGAAAATCGAGCGCCTTCCATTCTTAAATGTGTCAGAATCCATTTTTGGGACATGAGAAACACCCTTTTTGCATCCCTCATTCTGCAAGGTTTGAGATTTGCCATCCTAGATGACACTTTAACTTTCTTGTTTTGTTTTTTTCTTTTGTATTTTGATGATAATAAAACACTGAAGAACCTGGAGCTGTTGCAACTCTAGAAAAACACAGAACTGGTTTGTTTAGTGTCGACAAGAAAAAAAATTGCTTTCAATACAGTAGTCAACTGTTTTGTATACTTGTTTTCAGTTATTTCAACAAACAAGCACTAATTAAAGCTATTAGAATATAAACCTCTTAACTATTCCTCTGAGGTGTTGGGTTTGGTTTGTTCTCTCGCGCTTGGGTCTGGCCCGCAGGGACTTAATATCAAGTAACGGCATTTATGTTTGCTAATTGCTCCACTGGTGGAGGTTTTGTCGAACACTGGAGATTTTGAAGAAGAGATTGGACAACCATTTGTCTGAAATTGGTTTCTTGCCTGAGCAGGGGGTTGGACTAGAAGACTCCAAGGTCCTGTCCAACTCTTATTCTGTTATTGTCCTCAAACTGTCCCACATGTTTTTTCATAGGGATGCTGGAGGACAGCCACGCCATTAAATAAAGTGAGATACTAAGAGAAGGGATCTAGGTGTCCTGATAGAGTTCCCCAACCTTTCTGGCGGGGAGAGAGAAGGGATGGTGCCGTGCAAATGGAGCGCACACACTTGCCCGCTGCTATGCAAGTGGGGATGTGCATGTGCGCCTGCCACCTCTACAACCCGGTTGCAAACGGCTCAAGGCCCGATAGTGGGGCGGGGATGGGAATCCCTGTCCTAGTAGATCACCAATTAAATATGAGCCAGTGGTGTGCAGCAGCCCAAAAGGCCAATGCAATCCTAGGCTGCATTAACAGGGATAGCATCAAGATCACGTGAAGTGTTAGTACTGCTTTATAATGCCTTGGCAAGACCACACTTGGAATATTGCATCTAGTTTTGGTCACCACAATTCAAAATGTTGAGACCCTAGAAAGTGTGCCGAGAAGACCAACAAAGATGATTAGGGGACTGGAGGCCAAAACATGAACGGTTGCAGGAATTGGGTATGTCTAGGCCTAGGGCAGGGGTCAGCAACCCGCGGCTCTTTCAGCCTTCTGCGGCTCCCAGCCTCCGCCATTTGCAGAGAGAGAGAGAGAGGCACTTGCGCTTCCCTTCTCTCTCTCTCATGTAGACTTGCCCCCTCGCGGGGCTCCTGATTGGCCCTGCCCCTGGGAAAAGCGCGGCCAGGAAGTCCCTTTCCCGGGCTGGCCCCATCCGAGGCGCACGTGGCCGGGGAGCCGCGCGGGGCAGCCCTCGGTATCCCCCTTGGGAGCGGCCCGCCGGAGCCTCCGCTGAGCGGGCCAGCCCTCCCGCAAGCCGCAGCCCCTGGGATCCCCAGCCGGCACTACCGCTGGCCGGGAAGGTGCGGCGGAGTCCCGGCTGCCGGGAAGGAAGAGGGAGACGCAGCAAGGGCAGGAGAGGAGAGCCGATTTAAAGCCAGCCCAATCAGCCTGTCGGAGAAGAATGTGAGGTGAGCAGAAGATGGGGGCGGGGGGAGAGAGAGGGAGAAGGGAAGCGCAAGTGCCTCTCTGACTCTGTCTGTCTCACACACACACAAACACACTGGGGGAAGAGGACTGGCAGACCAAGGGCAGAGAGAGAGAGAGAGAGAGAGAAGGGAAGCGCAAGTGCCTGTCTCTGTCTCTCTCTGAGCGCGATCGCAAGCTCGCTGCCTGCCCAGGCTCTCAGGCCCCCTTCCGGGACACCGTCCCCAGGAGTTCCCTTCCTGGCCGGGCCGGGGGCTACCCAAAAAGACTGAAGTAGCGGCGTCGGGGTCGGCGGGCAGGGCGCCAGCAGGAGACAAGTCAGGTGGGCGTCGCATCACCTCGGCTCTCGCCAGCAGCTGGTTTGGAAAGAGAATTTGGGGAGGGGGAGATGCTGTTTTCCTCCTGGGAAGGCCGAAGGGGGGGAAACAGGCAAAAGGGGGAGTTTTCTCAGCCAGCCCCCCCTTCCTGATTTTATGCCACGTTAAAAAAAGAACCCAAGCCTGGCACCGCGCAGGGTTTGCGCCTTGACACTCTCGCAGCCCCCTCGCTCGCCCCCCTCGCAATTGCACCGAAGCTTCGCAACGGCACTCAGAGTAATGGGGAAAGGGGGAACGTTCCTGGGCTCAGGGAGGGAGGGGAGAGCTTAATAGGGGCGCGCGGGGGGGGGGCTCTCAGCCACCCTTCCGGCTGCTGCGCCCGGGCGCCGGGGCTGCTACCCTCTTCGTGGTGGCGGTGGCATCGCCTTCCATGCCGGTCCCATCGCAAGCTAGGCGCGCCCCCGCACGCTCACGGGAAGGACGGGAAAAAGGGGGCGGGCAGTGCTGGTGTCGGGGTGGGGGGAGGGGGTTGGGGGAGGAAGAAGGGATGCGTGGGGGCGGGGTATGTGGGAGGAAGAGTCGGAATCCAAGATGCTCAAATCTGGGTGGGCTCCCAGCAAACGCGCGCCGAAGAAGTGATGGGAGAAGGAAGAGAGGAAGAGAAACAGCGGGTGGGGGGGGGAAGCGCCCCGTTTCTTCTTCTGGCGCAAACTCTGTGCTCAAGCCGGAATGGGGGGAGGAGGAGGAAGAGCGGCGATTGACAAACTCTGCCAGCCAATCTCTTTGGGGGAGGGGGCGCAGGATGCAGAGGAAGGCAGCTTGCCTTGGAGAGGGAGGGGGAGCCCTCCCCGTCTGCCCCTCTCTCTCTCTCTCTCTCTCGTCACCTGGCCAGCCGGCCGGCTTGTTCTCTGACAAACTGACACACCGCGGGGAGAGAGAGAGAGAGAGACTAACATATATATGTTAGTCTCTAATCCCAGATCAATCTCACATTTACGTCCGTTGCAGCATCCCAGGGTCACATTGTTATGTGCTCCTGGCTACTTTCCTTCGTGACCAGAGGCAAGCTCGCCTGACCAATAACCAGCCAAGACACAGTGAAGGCCTTTTGTTTCGTTTATTGCAATAAGCGGGGAGAGAAGCTATCAAAGCTTGGTTCTCTCCAAAGTTCCAACCCAAAATATCCCCTTCTTTATACAGCCCTAGTCCCGGCCGCACATCCCTCCTCGTTCCCCATTGGCTGAGGTAGTATGAGGTTACACTCTTTCCGACCGCCTCCTACATATTTCCTGCTACATACTAAATCATACATCACATGTACATTAAAATTAAGAGATAATTTATGCAAGGTGTGTCAGTTAATATTAATCAACTAATTGCACATGCTCAGTTGCCTGAGTTCTGGACCCCTTTTTTATGACTTCTTAGAAAAATAGGTTCTTTCCTGTTTTGCTAGTTATCTTCTCTTACAGATGTTTTCTTCTTCCTTTCCCACTCTTAAGACCCAGCTATTTTTGCCTACATATTTCTTTTACATCCTTTCTTTATGTTAACCTTTCCTGTTTCCCACCATAGCTTCTCCACTCAGTAAATTTCCACTGCAGTAAATTCAATTTTAAATTTCTCTTTCAATATTAAATTTTGAACACCTTTCTTTTACTTCTATCACATGATCCCCATTTGTGACCTTCCCAGCCAGCTTTCAACAAAGTCAATGGGAGAAGCCAGATTGGCTTAAGGACTGCCTCATTCACTTAACAACTGCAGTGATTTGCTTAACAACCATGGCAGAAAGGTCCTACAATCGGGCATGACTCACAACAACTGCTTTACTTAACAATGGAAATTCTGATCTCAGTTGTGGTTGTAAGTTGAGGACTACCCGTAATCGGGCCTATGAGCACCATTGGTCTCTTTGGCATGAGATGCTCCCTAACCAGATGCTTTTTATCAAAAGACCTGCCAGCAACCATTAGTTTTTGATTAAAGATGTAAACTTATAAGAAGGTTTGGCTGAGTAAATGGCTGGCAGGAAGCAGGAATCTCATCAAAAGAAAATAAGGAAAATAACAAATATTTTTTCTCTGCTACTCACTTAAAACTATAAAAGTTGAAACCCTCATCAGCATGGTGGACAAATAGCCCTTAAAATGCCCCTGAAGAAAATAGCTTCTCGGGCCAGCGTACCACACGGATCGGACTAGAAGACCTCCAAGGTCCCTTCCAACCCTATTCTATGTTCTAAAATGAAATCTGAAGTAGTTTCCCTTCATAGAAACACCCCACTTTGCTAGTAGAAGAGAAATTAATTTCCTGGTGGGGTAAGCTGGTATGTGTTTTCATCCCCAGTTCTCTGGATGTAAATGGTATTAAGTGTGGTTTGACAACATCTGCCTGCTGTTGACTAAGCCATGATTTAATCATGGTTGTGGGGTCCTCGGTGCTCTCTGAGCTTGGTGGTTTTCTTGCAGACATTTCATGGATTTATGGCCCTGCCAGCATCCTCTTGTAAAGCAATTTGTTGAGTGAAAAGCATCCCCCAACGTGCAGGACAGATGCAGGACAGGGAGACACATATCAATTATCTTGCAATTAAAAGCAAGGGGGGGAAAAACCCAAAGTGATATTTCTCTCCTTTCCCAGTTTAAAAAAAATCGTGTTTTACTTACTTTCTCTTCTTTCCTTTCCTTTCCTTTCCTTTCCTTTCCTTTCCTTTCCTTTCCTTTCCTTTCCTTTCCTTTCCTTTCCTTTCCTTTCCTTTCCTTTCCTTTCCTTTCACAATTGAGCCCACCATTACCATTGTTAAGCAAGGCAGTTGTTAAATGAGTTTTGCCCCATTTTACCTTTTTTTGCCACAGTTGTTAAGCGAATCCGGCTTCCCCATTGATGCCTCCATGCCTCGAACGCCACTTTGATGGCCAGTAGCTCCTTCTCCCAGATGGTATAGTTGCGCTCCGCCGGATTCAGTTTCCGCGAGTAGTACGCGCAAGGGAAGAGGGCACCACCGGGCGCCGTAGCCTGGAGTAACACCGCTCCAATGGCAATGTCGGAGGCATCCGCCTCCACGACAAACGGCCGTTGCGGGTCAGGATGCTTCAAGATGGGCTCCTTCATGAAGGCTTCCTTTAAAGCCTGGAAAGCCCATTGTTCTGGGGCATCCCACTGAAACCAGGTCTTTTTCTGCAGGAGCCGAGTGAGGGGGGCTGTCATGGAAGCAAAACCGGGGATGAAAGTCCGATAATAGTTGGCGAACCCCAGGAGTCGCTGGACATCTTTAACGCGACGTGGGGGTTGCCAACTCCGCAGAGACTCGACCTTGTTCGGCTCCATGGCGATGCCCTCAGGAGAAATGCGGTGACCCAGGAAATCGATGGTCCTCTGGTAGAACTGGCACTTCTCCAGTTTGGCATACAACCGATGATCTCGGAGCCGCTGCAGGACCTGACGGAGATGCTGATGGTGCGCCTCTCGCGACGGGGAGTAGATCAGGATGTCGTCCAAGTAGATCACGACAAACTGATCTAACAAGTCTCGGAAGATGTCATTCATAAAATGCTGAAACACTGCAGGGGCGTTGGTCAGCCCAAACGGCATCACTGTGTACTCGAAGTGCCCGTACTGGGTACCAAATGCCGTCTTCCACTCATCACCTGACCGAACCCTGACGAGGTTGTAGGCTCCTCTCAAGTCCAACTTCGTGAAGATCTTTGCCTCATGGAGCCGGTCCAGGAGTTCAGGGATGAGGGGCAGCAGGTATTGATTGCGCACCGTGATGGCATTTAGTTTCCGGTAGTCACAGCAAAGCCTCAATTCGCCGGACTTCTTTTTTACAAAGAGCACGGGGGCAGACACTGGCGAGGACGAGGGCCAAATAAAACCCCGAGCCAAATTCTTGTCCAGAAAGTCCCGCAACGCGGCCAACTCGGGGTCCGACATGGAATACAAATGCCCCACTGGGAGAGGCGCATCAGGGACTAAATCGATGGGACAGTCATATGGCCTATGCGGGGGCAATTGATCCACCTCAGTCTCGCTGAACACATCAGCGTAATTCGCCAGTTCGGAGGGCAAGGAGACCCCTGGGGAACTCTCCACCTGGCTGGCACAGACATGGCGGGTATGGTCCACGCACTGTAAGCTCGGGAAGGTGACCAAGTTCTGGGACCAATAAATCTGCGGGTCATGCGTCCGGAGCCACGCCAGTCCCAAGACCACGGGGAAATGCAGGTTGGAGGCTATATAGAACTGAATAGCCTCCTCATGCGAACTGATGGCCATACCTAACGGTTGCGTGGCAGCCTTAATTGGCCCAGACAGGAGCACTCGACCATCAATAGTCTCCACTAACATCGGCGGTTCCACCGGGCACTGGGGAACAGCCCATTTGGCCACACATGCTGCATCCATAAAGTTTGTGGTGGCCCCAGAGTCCATCAAAGCATGGACTGGAATCCCCTTCAGCATCCCGGGGAGGATCAGGCATGCTTCCAGTATCAGATGCCGTGGAGGTCCGTGGGCAGCATCTGAAGGATGTCGCTCGGTGTTGTGGGACGCCCGACCTAAAACGTCTTTTAGGTCAGGCTCGGGGCATTTCCCGACAGAGGAGTAGGTGGCTTTCTCGGGGCAGGCTCGGTAACTGACGCCCTTCGTCGCTTCTTGGGGCAGAAGGCGGCCAAATGCCCAGGGTCCCCACAGTAAAAACACAACCCCCCCGAATGTCGTCTGTTCATTTCTGTCACCGATAGGCGAGGTCTGGCAGCACCTAACTCCATAGGCTCCTCCCGCTAAACCAGAGTCTCATGCACAACGGGGGCCACACGGGTCTCTGGGGTGGCACGGCGACTCCTACGCTGCTGCAGCCGAGCGTCGATCCGCAGACAGAGATGGATCAACCCATTGAGGTCCGGGGGAACATCAACACCGGCCAGCTCATCCAACATCTCCTCCGACAAGCCATCCTGGAAAGCGTCCACGAGTGCAGCCTCATTCCAGGCTGAATCCAGGCTCAGCAGCCTAAACTCGCTGATATAGCCCTGTAGAGGGCGTCGGCCCTGCCTCAGAGCTTTCAGGCGTCGGGTAGCAGTCTGTGTCTTAATGGGGTCCTCATACATCAGCCGCATGTAATCACAAAACCCCACAAAGTTGTCCAACAATGGACTAGGTTGGGCTAGCAGGGGTGTGCCCCAACGAGCTGCAGCACCAGAGAGAAGGCTTAACATAAACCCCACTTTATCCCGGTCAGTGGGGAAATCAGCTGCTCTCAGGCTGATAAATAGCTGGCATTGTCCCAGGAAAGCAGGAAACATATCCGGATTGCCATCAAATTTGTCCGGCACCGCAACGGGGCACTTCTTTCTGGGTTGTGGAGCAGCAGGAACGGGTGCTTGCAGCTGGGCCACTTGAGCTGATAACAAAGCCAGCTGTTGGGAGAGCTGGGCATTCTCCGCACGTAGCTGCTCCATGATAGTAGGGGGTGGGTGGCTGAAGGCAAACTGTTCTATCCCAGCCTATGTGAGTCCTTGTTAACTCACAAGGACAAACCCCTCTTTTAACAAGTAGGCTGGAAATGCAGGAAAAACAAACCCCTTTTATAAACTAGGTACAGACCTGCAAAATGTCCCAAAAACAAAGGCAAACAAAACACGATGCAAACAGAGAATTGTTCAAAGGCAAACAGAACACGATTCAAACAGAGAATTGTTCACAGGCAAGGCAAACAGAATCTGATTCCATGAAACTTGAGTCCATTGCAAACGGTTGCCTTCAGCAACCAGCACCGCCCACACCTTCCCTTTTTATTATGCAGCCCCAAGACGTGGCTTCTCAATGCCTTCTCCTCCTCCCTTGGAGTCGCCCCATTGCCTCCCTCTGTCCTGCTCTTGTTGTCTGTCTGCGTTTGCGAGCGTCTATGATGTCTTCCAGCTGTGAGTCCTCAGAGTCTGACTCAGCTTCCCCGCACAGCTGGGTCTCAGCCTGAGCACGATTGGAGGAGTCAGGCTCTTCATCAGATTGTAAGTCCTGGAGCTCATCAGAGCCTTCCTCCGACTCTGATGGCTCTCCAGGCCCCTCCTCCTCCTCCTCTGATTCCCTGGACTCAGCTGCCGGGTCCACTGGCTGGCACGGACTCACAACAGGAGGCAACTAAAGACTTTAACAGTCGACTGTGTGACACTGCTGGCGTTCCTGAATAAAAGGAACGTTGGAGATTTATTGGTGCGTCTGTTGTATTTGGGGAGTCGGGTCAGAACACCATCCTTCCAAAGTCGGTAAAATGAGGACCCAGATTGTAAACCGCTTAGAGAGGGCTGTAAAGCACTGTGAAGCGGTATATAAATCTAAGTGCTATTGCTATTCTTTGATGTAATTCTTTGATGTAATTTGATGTAGTTCTTTGATGTAACTTTCATCAAGGAGGAAGAGAGGAAGAGAGAGACATAGAGAGAAAGTGTTGGAGTAAGAGGTCACTTTTTAGCCCTGGCAGTGGGAATACACCACCCCAAAAAAGGAGAGTTTTACCAAATGGGGTGGGGAAATCCACCCAACCCCTCCCTTCCCTGCCAAACTTAGCAGAGAAACCTCTCAGGAAGCAGCAAGAAAAACAGAGTGATTCTCCAAATGGGGTGGGCGGGAAATCCACCCTTTGCCTTTCAGATTTTTCCGCTTCCCTGCTTCCTGTTTGCCAGCACGTCTCTGGGTGATTTTTGTTTTGGTGGGGTGCCGAGTTGGCTCCACGTCCAGTTGCCCATGGTGACTTGTTCTGCGGCCACCTGGCCACGCCACCTGGCGTCCCCTAGCCGGCCACACCAACGTGGTTGCACCCATTTGGCCACGCCCACCCAGCTGCCCCAAGTCATCCACCCCAAGTCACCCGCCCTGAGTGGGCTGCAACTAATCCTTCGTGTCGACCTGGCCACACCCACTCACACACGCCAACCTGGAGGCACTCAGATGGCCACGCCCACATAGTCATGCCCACTTGACTGCATCCCATTCCCCTAAATAGGTTTACCGCCGTTATTTGTTTAAAAAAATACTAAAAGGCAGGATATAAATAATAAAAAAACAAAACAAAATGAATAATAAAATAATAAAAATAAAGTAATAAAATAAAAAATAGAATAAAATAAATAAAATAAAAATTAGAATAAAAAAGAAAAAATAGTAACAAAAATAAAATAAAATAATAATAGAATAAAATAATCAAAGGGAAGAAAATGATAAAAAAGTAGTAAAAACTAAAATAAAATAATAAACAATAAAGAAAATAATAAAATAATAAAAATAGAATAAAATAAATAAAATAAAAATTAGAATAAAAAAATAAAGTTCCTTCACATCTGAAGGAACTGGCAGATGTGATCTCAGAACCACTGAACTATATCTTTCAAAGATCCTGGAGCACTGGGGAACTACCAGAGGACTGGAAAAGAGCTGATGTAGTTCCCATCTTCAAAAAAGGGGGGAAAAAATGGATCCAGAAAACTACAGACCTATCAGCCTGACCTCAATACCTGGGAAGATTCTGGAAAAGATAATCAAGCAACGAATCAGCGGACACCTAGAGGCAAACAAAGTCATTACCAAAAGCCAACATGGGTTTGTCAAAAACAGATCATGCCAGACAAATCTTATTGCATTCTTTGACCAAGTGACAAAATTAGTGGACCAGAGGAATGCTGTGGATATAATGTACTTGGACTTCACTAAGGCATTTGATAAAGGAGATCACAACCTACTACTTGATAAGATAGAAAAATGTAGGTTAGACAGCATCACCACCAGATGGATTTGTAACTGGCTGACCGGCCGTACTCAGCGTGTGGTCCTCAATGGAACTGCATCTACATGAATGGAAAGTGTGTAGTGGGGTGCCCCAGGGCTCTGTTCTGGGCCCAGTGCTCTTCAACATCTTCATCAATGATTTGGATGAGGGGATAGATGGGGAACTCAAATTTGCAGATGACACGAAGCTGGCAGGAATAGCCAACACTCCAGAAGATAGGCTTAAGATACAGAAGGATCTTGACAGACTTGAACATTGGGTGCTATCTAACAAAATGAAATTCAATGGTGAAAAAAGTAAGGTTCTACATTGTGGTGCCCTCAGGGGGAGCGTGGGGGCGTGGCCCACTGCTGAGCTGCGGAGCCCCAGAGTGCACTGGTCAAGGGGCCAGCAGGCTGTGGCTGCTGACGGACACCGTCGTCCCCCATGCGCTCGCTGGCCTGTGTGCGGGGGCCGATGGTGTCAGGCAGCAGCTGCCCCGGCCCCTGCCTGGCGTTGCCTTGCGGCAATGGCTCCCCCGCCCTGTCCTGTGCCTTGCCTCGCCTCACCCCGCAGGACGAGCCTCCTGCCCACCGCCCCACCCGCCAGAGACCCCCTGGATCTCCCCCAACCCTGCCCGGCCCCCACAGGCGTCCCCCTCCATGAGTAATATCGAGGTAGCCATGTCCACCCTGGCCACGCCCACCCAGTCTGCCGTGACCACTGCAGCCACGCCCACCCAGTGGGCCACGCCCCCACACACCCCCTGAGGGCACCACAATGCTGATGCGGCCCTGGTACTTTGCGATAAATAAGTGGGTTTTGGGTTGCAGTTTGGGCACTCAGTCTCTAAAAGGTTCGCCATCACTGGTATAGGGTTTATTGCCTGAGCAGGGGATTGGACTAGATGACCTCCAAGATACCTTCCAACATTATTGTTATTGTTATTGTTATTAATAATGAAAATCAAAGGAAAGAAAATGGTAAAATACATAAAGTAATACAAAATAAAATTACATTAAATAATAAATTTAAATTTTAAAAAAATATATATAATCAAGAGGGTCCTTACTCCAACGTTGCCATATTGTTTTCCTCATGAAGCTTCTTACGAGGAGCCGAGGGCTCGGGACTCTTTGCCGCAGGTTGATGCTGAAGTTTTAGAAAACAAAACAGAAAGGGATCACAAAATCATAAAGACTTAAACAAAGCAGAAAGGCAACTCTGGATCCGCCACAATGTTGTATGGCCACACAACTTACTGTAAACATGGAGAGGCCCATTCTAGTTAAAATGGAATTAAAGAGCAAGAAGGGCTTAATTTTTGCTTTTTTTGTTTTGTGGGTTGTCATCCTGAAACAAGAATTTTGTTTTCCTTAAATAAAACCGACAGCTTGCTCAGGGGGTGCCGAAACAGGACAACCGGGCATTTTCTTGGAAAGAAAGAGGCTGTTGTCAAAGCTTACGTGAAGACCACCACCAGATGGCTGGATCTGAAACTTACAGAGCTGCCATTATAGCTTCTTCTTTTGCCCACCAGATGGCTCTCAGCTCCTCTTTGCGGGACAAAGGTGCATCGCCTTTCTTCCCCTTGGTGTACCAGGTGAGGTCCTTGCCCTTCTGCCAATGCCCCACTGGGGCCATCAAGGAGTTCTCTGCAGTGGTGGGATTCAAATATGTGAAAAACCGGTTCTCTGTGTGGATGCCGCTTCCAGAAGTCTGTTATGGGCCTGGGCAACAAAAAATTACCTACTGGTTCTGCCGAACTGGTGCAAACCGGCTGAATCTCACCACTGGTTCTCTGCAAGGTAACAAAAAGAAGGACTCACAATGTCAGAGCAGTTAAGGTATCACAGGGGTCGAGAGTCTGGTGGTAGAGGGTCTTAGTCCTTCTGAAGCATCTCTAATTGGGTGGCAAAGCTGGAAAAATTCTAGGGGGTCCTTAATGCTCTCTGAGCTTGATGGTTTTCTTTAAGACATCTCATGACCCAAGTAGGTAATATCATCAGTGCTAGAAGGGAGAGGAGGAGGAGGAGGAGGAGGAGGACTACTGTAGGGTCCTTGGTGCTCTCTGAGGTTGGTTGTTTTCCTGAAGACATCTCATGACCCAACAAGGCAACATCATCAGTGCTAGAAGTAGAATAGAATAGAATAACAGAGTTGGAAGGGACCTTGTAGGTCATCTAGTCCAACCCCCTGCCCAAGCAGGAGTCCCTACACCATTTCTTACAGATGGCAGTCCAGTCTCTTCTTGAAAGGCTCCAGTGATGAAGCACCAACAACATCTGAAGGCAATCTGTTCCATTGGTTGATTGTTCTCACTGTCAGAAAATTTCTCCTTATTTCCAGATTGAATCTCTCCTTGATCAGTTTCCATCCGTTATTCCTTGTCTGGCCTTCAGGTGCTTTGGAAAATAGGTTGATCCCCTCCTCTCTGTGACAGCCCCTCAAATATTGGAACACTGCTATCATGTCTCCCCTGGTCCTTCTCTTCACTAGACTAGCCATGCCCAGTTCCTGTAACTGTTCTTCATATGTTTTAGCCTCCAGTCCCCTAATTATCTTTGTTGCTCTTCTCTGCACTTTTTCTAGAATCTCAACATCTTTTTTATAGTGTGGAGACCAAAATTGGTTGTAGTATTCTAGGTGTGGACTTACTAAGATTGGTTTGGCATGATCTGTTTTTGACAAACCTGTGCTGGCTACCAGTTATAACTTTGTTTGCTTCTAGTTGTTCGCAGATCTGTTTTTTGATTATCTTTTCCAGGATCTTCCCAGGTATTGATGTTAGACTGATTGGTCTGTAGTTTCCTGGGTCTGTTTTTTCCCTTTCTTGAAGATGGGAACCACATCAGCCCTTTTCCAATCCTCAGGTACTTCCCCGGTGCTCCAGGGTTTTGAAAGATATGGTGCAATGATTCTGAGATAACATCTGCCAGCTCCTTCAGAACTCTGGGATGTAATCTGTCGGGTCCTGGTGATTTACATTCGTCAAGGTCGGATAGGTGTTCTCTTAACCATTTTCTTGCTTATTTAATTTTTGTTTCTAGTTTGTCTTTTGCAGTATTTTTTTTGGTATGTTGTGCTATAATTTCCTTTTGTGTGAAGACTGATGCAAAGAATGAGTTAAGCAGCTCTGCTTTCTCCCTGTTACCTGTTACTTCCTTGCCATCTTCTCTCTTTAGTGGACCTGCAGTTTCCTTGACTTTTATCTTGTTATTAATATGTTGAAAGAAACTTTTTTTATTATCCTTGATTTCTGTTGCAAGTCTTTGTTCATTCTGAGCCTTTGCTTTCCGACTTTGTATTTGCATGTTCTGGCTGTCTGCTGATAATCAGCCTTAGTTATGTTTCCCTCTTTCCATTTTTTGTACTTGTCCTTTTTCTCTTTCAGTTTATCAGAGAGATCTTTGTGCAACCATACTGGTTTCTTCTTGGATTTCTTGTTTTTCTTTTTTAGTGGTATTGTGCTGGACTGGGCTTTTATGATAATATTTTTCAGTGTTTCCCATGCTTCTTGAGTTGTTTTCCCCTTTAGGATTTTTATCCATGAAATTTTGCTTAGGCTCTGAGTGTCAAGCCCCGTGGGCTCAACATTGACGGGGGGGAGGGAGACGACAATACCGGGGAGGAGGCCAGCGCCGCCGCCGAACGGCTGAGAGGTTCCCGGCTCGGCCGCCAGACAGCTGTTCGGCGCAGGAAGGCCCCAGGGAGGAGAACAGCGGCAAAGACGTCTGCTGAGAGGAAGCCAGCGGGGAAACATTAGGGAAGAGGCCAGCGGAGGCTAGCGGCAAGGACGACGCCTGGGGAGACACCAGGGGCAGTCCTACCTGAACAGTGGCCAAAGGTGGAGCCGCTGAACAGCTGAGCAGCTGTGCGTCCGACAAGCAGCTGATTGGCGCAGGAGCGTCACCCGGCAATGTGAACTGAATGGTCGGACAAGGAAGAGAGCCAGAGGCCTGCGTCGCTATTCTTAACGTTAGCCACTGGATGCTGGCTAGGTGGGTGGGGGATGGAGCTGGTGGGGGAGGACTGTATGTAAGGCGCTGGGAGGAAATCACTCCCAGCGCTAACTTTGTTTGCTGTGATTAAACGCTGGTCAGACCGTTCCGCTTTTTGCCAGCCACCTTGACGTCTACCACTTGTTTTCTGTGGGAACCAGGGGTTGGTAAGGACGCTGACACTGAGTTTGTTAAAATCAGCTCTTTTAAAGTTTAAGACACTGGTTGGATTATATTCTATTGCTTGTGTTTATGTTGTATATGTTGAAAGAAACTTTTTTAATTATCTTTGACTTTTGTTGAAAGTCTTTGTTCATTCTGAGCCTTTGCTTTCCTGACTTCATCTTTGAGATTTGGACTATCTGCTGATATTCTGCCTCTTTTAAAGTTTAAGACACTGGTTGGGTTATATTCTATTGCTTGTGTTTGCATTATATTGAATTCCAGTATGACGTGGTCACTCTCGCCCAAGGTTCCGGCAACTTCAACTCCCTCTATCACTTCTTCTCTATTAGTAAGAATTAGGTCCAGTATAGTTTTTCCTCTAGTTCCCTCCTCTACCTTTTGGATGACAAAGTTGTCATCTACATTGGTTAGGAATCTGTTCAGTCTCCCATTTGATGCAGAGTTTGTCTCCCAGTTGATATCAGGGTAGTTAAAGTCTCCCACTACTACTGTGGTATGTTTCCTATATACATTTGTTAATTGATTAGCAAAGAGTTTATCTATTTCTTCTGCTTGGTTGGGTGGCCTGTAGTATACGCCTATAGCAATGTCATTTCCCCCCCCCCCCCCCTTTTATATTGACCCATATGGATTCTAGGAGGTTTTCATCCTTGGTTTTGTGTATTTCTGTAGAGATGTAGTGATCTTTACTATATACTGCAACTCCACCTCCTCTTTTGTTAGGTCTGTTTCTTTTGAATAGTTTGTATCCTTCCATCAGTACATTCCAGTCATGAGTTTCATCCCATCAAGTTTCAGTAATGGCAACTATGTCATATTTGCCTTCATGTACTAATACTTCAAGTTCACCCTGTTTGTTCCCTAAACTTTGAGCGTGTAAGGACCCACCTCAATTTACATCTTAAGAAGACAGAACTCTTGGAACGTCTCTTCCAACAGGAATCTTTATTAAGAGAAACTGACTGCTAGACAGGATCTGAGGGATTCCCCCCCCCCCACCATTCAATGTTTTAAAGTGTTCCCAAGCAGCCCCCACTCCATAGCTCTTCCGGGCGATTCAATCTGGCAGATGTCTGGGTGTTAAGTCCAGGAACCATATTGTCCATCAGATCCCAGGCGTTGCAATCTTCCCCCCCTTTTCCCTCGCTGCCGGTAAAGGGAGAACTTCAGAGGTAGTAGGATGAAGGCAGATGGCCGCATTGTTATGGTTAGTACTCTTGAAGGGAATCAACAAAGGTTTCTTTGTAGTTAATAGAGGAAGTGCAGTCATAAACCCCCATGCTTACCCTCCTCCCCCTTAGTAGTATGACAGAATCCAGAAGAGAGTAAGAATTGGTTTTTATATCAGAGTAGGTAGATAGAAATGAAATATAATTGGATTCTGACATCCTGCTCCCCTTAAAAATAAGAGAGACCCACCTGTAGAGAAAACAAAACAGGTATAAAAGTTAGTCTGGCTTGTTAGGATACTCTGTATGAAATTTTTTTAATAGCTTCGGGGCTCTGACATGACGTTTATGGACCCACTTGTTTTGAGAGGCAGGGAGGTGTTTCCATGCTACTAGGTATTGAGTTGTCCCATGATATTTTCTAGAGTCCAGGATTTCCTTTATTTCAAAGTGTTGTTCTCCTTCCACCATGATTGGGGGTGGTGGTGGGGGGATTTTTGGCTGTAAGGGTGCCTGTTGTTCTCTTTTCAGCAAACTGCAGTGGAAAATTGGGTGTATTTGCCTAAGATTTTTGGGTAATTCTAATTCTACTGTTACTGGGTTTATGATTCTTTTAATTGGAAAAGGCCCTATATATTTTGGTCTAAGTTTTTTAGAGGGTTGTAGGGATTTTAGATATTTTGTAGACAAGTACACCATTTCTCCTATAATGAATGGTGTGGGTTCAACCCTTTTTTTATCTGCTTGTGCTTTGTATGTTTGCCTGGCTTCATCTAGGGCTTTTCTAACTATTGGCCAGGTGTTTTGTAATTGTTCCATCCATTCTTTCAGTGGCGGGATTGCCGGTTCGTTTGGGGTTAGTTCTGGCATGGGGTTGAAACTTTGACCGGTAGCTATTTGAAAAGGAGTGTAACCTGTGCTGGAGTGGACTGCATTATTGTAGGCAACTTCTGTGAAAGGGAGTAGGTCCGTCCAATCCGACTGCTGGAAATTAAGAAAACATCTTAAATATTGCTCAAGTACTGAGTTAGATTTTTCCGATTGACCATTTCCTTGAGGATGATGGCTAGATGTCAGTCCCTGAGTGGTCCCTAAAAGGGATAAAAATTCCTTCCAAAATGCAGACGTAAATTGCACTCCCCTATCAGATATGATGCGTTGGGGTGCCCCATGCAATCTGTAAATATGCTGCACAAAAAGTTTCGCTAAAGCTTTTGCGGTGGGAATCTTTTGGCAAGGGATAAAGTGCACCTGTTTGGAAAACAAGTCCGTGACCGTCCAGATGACAGTATTCCCATTGCTTTCTGGTAATTCCACTATAAAATCCATGGCTATTTCCCTCCAGGGGGCTGAGGGATTTGGCACTGTTTGTAACAGTCCGGGCAATTTCCCTTGCAACCTCTTTGCAGTTGCACACTTTGGGCAGCTGGCCACGTAACTTTCTATGTCCTTTTTCATGGATGGCCACCAAAATTGCCGTTTAATTAAGTGCAATGTTTTTACAAATCCAAAATGCCCTGCTGATTTTGTGTCATGGCAAAGCTGCATGAATGTGACTCTTTGGGTGGATGGTATATATAACTTTTCCCCCACCCAAGGCAGTCCGTCTTTCATTGTGCACACGTGTTTATTTTTCTGGAACCATTCATCTGTTTCCAAACTTTTCCGGAATTCAATTCCGGTCTGGCTGCCCAGCTGCGGCTCTGGTAGTCACTGGCGCTGCCAGTTGTGATTTCACCAGAATCGGTTTAGAGTCAGTGGTTCGCATGCTGTTATATTGGGGCATGCGAGATAGTGCATCTGCCAGAAAGTTCTTTCCCCCCGGCAAATGCTTGAGTGTAAAATGGAATTGGTGAAAATGCTGGGACCAGCGAGCTTGCTTGGGGTTGAGCTTCCTGGGCGTTTTCAAGGCTTCCAAATTTTTGTGTTCTGTCCACACCTGGAAAGGGATTTTATTGCCTTCAAGGAATTGGCGCCATGTAAGTAATGACCAACGTATCCCGTATGCCTCTTTCTACCACACGGGCCAGCGCTGTTCCGTTTCGGTGAGTTTCTTGGATGTATACGTGCAGGGTTGCAATACCCCTTCATCATTTTCTTGTAATAGTACAGCCCCCACTGCCACATCACTTGCATCCACCTATATTACGAAGGGTTTGTCCATGTCTGGGTGCCTCAGTACTGGTTCGGCAGAAAAGAGTCTCTTTAATCTCTCAAATGCCGCTTGGCATTCCATTGTCCATTTTAGTGGCTGGCTAGGTTTCACTGAGGATTCTCCCTTTGTTTTTTAGTAAGTTCGTGAGGGGCAGGGCTATCTGGGCAAATGAGGGGATGAATTGGCGGTAAAAGTTTGCGAAACCCAGGAAACTTTGCAGTTGCTTTCTTGTGCGAGGTGGTGCCCATTCTAGTACTGCCCTGACCTTCTCTGGGTCCATTTCAATGCCCTGTGAGGATATGCGATAACCTAGGTAGTCTATTCTTTCCTGGTGGAATTCGCATTTTGATAATTTGGCATATAGGTGGGCGGCTCGCAGTTTCTTTAAAACCGCTCTGACTAGGTTGACATGTTCCTCTTTTGATTCGGTGAAGATAAGGATGTCGTCTAAATAAACCAGGACCCCCTTAAATAGGTGCTCCCTTAGTACCTCATTGATTAATTGCATAAATACTGCGGGCCTCCCTTGTAATCCAAATGGCAAAACTTTGAATTGGTAGCACCCCATTGGGCAGTTAAATGCGGTTTTCCATTCATCCCCTTCCTTAATTCTCATGTGGTAATACACTTCCCTTAGATATAGTTTAGTAAAAAAAATTCCTTTCGAGAGGTGTCATAACATGTCCTTCATGAGGGGTAGGGGGTATAGGTTGCTTTCACTGATTGTATTTAGGAGCCTATAATCAACGCATAAGCGTAAGGAGCTGTCCTTCTTCTCTCTAAAGAGGACCGGAGCGGCCACCTTAGGCTTGGCTGGTTCAATGAACCCCCTTAATAGGTTCTTCTTTATGAATCTTTCCATTTCCTCCTCCTCCTTTGGGCTCATGGAGTATAATCTGGGCTTCGGGAGTTTTGCCCCGGGCTTGAATTCTATGGCACAGTCCATGGGTCGGTGGGGTGGAAGCTCATCCGCCCTCTCCTCGCTGAAAACTTCAGCAAGATCTCTGTATTCCTCTGGTATTTCTGGTAGCCCCTTTTCTTCTCCCATGGACGCTTTTTCCGTTCTTAATTTTGGTAGATCCCCTTGGGGTTTTAAGTCCGTAGGGTCCCCTTTCGGGAAATTGATTTCTGCCGTCCTCCAATTTACCCAGGGGTTCCATTTCTTTAACCATTCCATCGCTAGGATCATCGGGCATTCCATGCCTGGGGTCACTACAAACGTTATGTCTTCCTCATGGTTGCCCAGGGAGAGGTGGATTGGTAAAGTAGCTAGGGTAGCTGGCACCCCCCCTGCTATGGACCCATCTAACTGGCCAAATGAAATTGGTTGTTCTAGTCTCCTCGACGGAATGCCCAGATTCCCCACTAGCGTCGGGCTAATGAGGCAGCGGGTGCAGCCAGAGTCTATTAAGGCTTTCACCTTGACAGCTTCGGGCATGGAGGGAATTAATATAGTCACTGTCTTGAGGATGGGTGCGATGGGTCCACTTACCAGGGGTTCGCCCTCCGAGCTGTCGTCTGAGGTGTCCACCGGCCCTGCGGTGTAGGTTGGAGTTCTTTCCCCACGATGGGCAGAGGTAGGGGATTCCACAGTCTCTATCCCTCTCATGGAAGATTCTTTTGACTTAGCTGGGGATTTCCTGGATTTGCTGACCGGTGATCTGTCTGGGTTGTGCTGGGGGGCTTTCGAGCGGCATTCTACGGCCCGATGTCCCTCTCTCCCGCATTTGAAACAGCCCATTGGCTTCTTGGCCATAGCCGATGGCTTCGCTGGTTCGCGCATCGGCTCAGGTGGTGAGCGGCTCCATTGTTTTCCTTGGTGCCTCTTCAGTAGGTCGATCTCTGCTTCCTCTGCCAGGACGTACCATTCGTCGAGTTGGTGTGGGTCCCCCTGGGGCAGGCAAGCGTCATATAGGTCATAATTTAGACCGTCTTTGAAATGGCTAAGGAGGATGTCTTCCGGCCAGTTCAGCTTGCTGGCAATGGTTCGGAATTCTTGCGTATATTCAGCTACTGGGCGTCTGCCTTGCCTCATCGTTTTGATCCTTTTGCGGGCTTTGTGATCAGCCAGGGGGTCTTCAAATCGCCTTCTCAGAGAGGACATGAAATGGTTGAAGTCGTTGAGCTCTGGGGCATCGGAGTCGTGCAAATTCACCACCCAATCGGCGGCCGGCCTGTCCAGAGCAGATTGCACGATCCGGATACGGGCTTTGTCGCTAGGGATGTGCCGCCCGTGTTCCTCCATGTAGCCGAGGACTTGGGTTAGGAAAAACCCCAAGCGTGTCGGCTCCCCCTTGAATTTCGCGTCCAGCGGCGGGAGTCTTTGAATGGATCGGCGCCTTCGTCGGTGGTATTGTCTTCCATCCGGATCGCCATCTGCGGGTCGGCGGGGGGTGGGGACTACTGGATCAGCGGATGTCCCCGGGGCTGCAGGTTCCAATTCCCCCTCAGTGTCTCTCCAGTTGCGGCCCCAGGAGTTGGTACGGCCGTGAGGCTCAGGATCCTCCTCTCCTAGGGAGCCGAGGGTTCTCTTCATCAAGTCAATAGCTTTCTCTAGGATCCAGTTCGAGTGCTGTGCCCAGCTTCCTTCATCTTCGCTTGTGTGCAGGGATCTCTCCATCTCCTGCTTCCATCCTGGTTGGTTGGCCCCCCGTCTCAGGGTCACCTTTCTTGATTTCTTTTCCCACTCGCCTTTCTTTCCAACGCCCATTGACCACCAAGGTTTGTGGTTACGCGTCTCCACCACCTCTTCTCCTGAGGAATCTGACCTTTCAGATCCGGATATTTGGCAGGTTTTCAGTCGGGGCAACGGCTCCCTCTCCGGGGGGCTTTCCCCCTTCCCCGCTTCGTCGTCTGACATGGTATTTTTTGCAAAGTCCCCCGGCAAGGTTCTTCCTTCCAGGCTGACCAATTTTGCAGATCCTGTCTAATGTAAGGACCCACCTCAATTTACATCTTAAGAAGACAGAACTCTTGGAACGTCTCTTCCAACAGGAATCTTTATTAAGAGAAACTGACTGAAGGCATGCTAGACAGTATCTGAGGGATCCCCCCCCCCACCATTCAATGTTTTAAAGTGTTCCCAAGCAGCCCCCACTTCACAGCTCTTCCGGGCGATTCAATCTGGCAGATGTCTGGGTGTTAAGTCCAGGAACCATATCGTCCATCAGATCCCAGGCGTTGCAATCTTCCCCCCTTTTTCCCTCGCTGCCGGTAAAGGGAGAACTTCAGAGGTAGTAGGATGAAGGCAGATGGCCGCATTGTTATGGTTAGTACTCTCGAAGGGAATCAACAAAGGTTTCTTTGTAGTTAATAGAGGAAGTGCAGTCATAAACCCCCATGCTTACCCTCCTCCCCCTTAGTAGTATGACAGAATCCAGAAGAGAGTAAGAATTGGTTTTTATATCAGAGTAGGTAGATAGAAATGAAATATAATTGGATTCTGACAGAGCGTTAGTATATAGGTATTTGAGTCCTTTATGGGTCTTGGGTATTTTTCTTATATCTCCTACTTTGTAACTGGAATTTACATCCTTTCTATCACTCTCTATTTCATTATGTTTTTCTTTTTTATTTCTTTTTATAGTATTCTTTTTATTTTCTTTTTATTTATAGTAGTTTCTAGCTTCTTTATTTTAGCTTGGATACACCAACTCCTCCCCTCCTCACCATCTTAAAGTCATGAAGCTTCAGAAATGACGGTATTTCAACAAAAAGGAAAAAGCAGGCTACAGCCAGAGGGAGCCTCTTTTAAAGCGAAAAGTAAATACTGTATGCAAAAAGCTAGCATCTAAGAAACAGTGACAGACTTTATTGTCCTTTTTAAACGGCTGGTTCTTCCACTGTGAACTTGCTTATTGGTTGCCCCACCCCCAGCCAGAGACTCTCCTCCTCCTCCTCCTCCTCCTTCTCCTTCATCCAGGAAGCAAAAGGGTTAATTTCCAGAACTTCCCCTTTCCCAGGGAAGTTTCTTCTGACTTAGAAAACAACTGTAAGTATAAATCCGTGGAGAATCAGTAACAGACCAAAAAAGGAATGCTACTGGCAGGCCGCCATATCTGCCAGAAGGACTTCCTTCTTAAACATTTCCCTATTAGGAAGTGAGAATAAAGAATTGACAGGAAAAATATCCTTAACCAAGTCAATTTTTAAAATGGTAATGCTAAGTTTTTTACAGGGATAATAGGAAAAAAAAGTCAGGCAAAAGGCAAATATAACACCTAGCACATAAGAATTATTGGTGGCGGGGGGGAGTGTTTTCATGAAACTTCATTTGTAAAGACTGATGTTTTCATTATTGTTTTGAGACACACCCCAACTTTAAAAAATCTGAAGCAGGCTTACAAACACGTTGTCATGGTTCCGACAGATGAAACTCTTCAAAAGAACTTCGAGGCATTGTTTACCTTAAATAATCTTTTATTCAAGAAACAAAGTATCAGGTTTCCGGTTCCGGATCGCGGCGCCAGTGGACGCGCAGGGAGAGCCCTCTCTCCGCCGTCCAGTTTCCCTTCATCGAAAGACCCTGGAAAGGGTCGAAAGTCGCCCTGGAGGGGCGACCACCGCTGAGGAGGACCCTTGTTTGATCACGGAAGGGCGGAAGCCCTTCCGTTTGATCCGAGGCAGCTCCTTTGGATCGATGAAGAAAAGATTGGCCATTAACGTGGCCGATCACCGACTTCCGGTGGCGATGTCAAGGCGGTGCAGGGGAAAGAGGACAAGCTCCGTCCTCCAACTCTGATCTTTCCACATTTGGAGACCCTTCGGGGGCGCAGTGAGCATGGAGGGCTACGCGCGAAAGGGGCGAAGCCTGGGGAGTAGCGAGGTGAGAGGCAAGCACCCGCTACGACAAAAGGAAATCCAGCGTGGAAATATCTGCTATCTACTGATGGTGGATCTGAGGCCGTGACAAGCCACAGAAGATGCGGAAGCAAGATATACTTAATGGACTGTGTCAATGAGTGAGTCTAAAAATATCCTAAAATACCTTTAAAACAATAGAAAAAAATTAAAAAGATTTACTCGTCAGTTAGTTGGTGTCGGAGGGAGCTCGGTTTATGAGGGAAACCTCAGGGCAAGCGGCGACTCGGCGGGGTGAGCTGTGAGTCAGCAAACTACAACAACCAGAAGATTAACAGGAGAGAGACAAAAAATGAAAACTTTGTAGTAATTGTCCTAGCGCAGGACGAAAGAGACGGGTGGAGAGTGAAGAAGAAGAGGCTGAGAGAAGGAGACGATAGAGACGGTGGAGCCAGCAGGACGAGAGGATCGTAGGGAGAAGACTGGCAAGCGGACAGCTGGAACGGAGGAAAATGGCGATCTAGAAAGGACTGAGAAGGAGCGGCACGGAGCAGCACACTGCAGAGCATTGGAAAAAGTGGGGCCGGGAGAGAAAGGAGAAGTAAGTTTGCAAGTGGAGAGGTCGTGAAACGGAGGGATGGAGACAGCGGAGGCGGTGAATCTAACAGGACGAGAGGATCGTAGTGAGCAAGTGGAGAAGATTCGGGAAGTGAAGGAGACGACGAGAGGACGCGAGACGGTGACGAAGGAATAGAAACGGACAGACGGTGACTGATTTAAGAACGGAGAAGAAAATCAGCGTCTCAGAGGGACTGTGTGTTATGTAAGAAAGAGGAGGGAAAGTTAAGAGAAAGTGAAGAGGGTTGGAGAAAGTGAAGAGAAGTTTGGGGGGACAGTGAAAATAGATACAGATTGAGAAGGGGAGAGAAAGGAGGGAAAGAAAAACGAAATAACGGGAAGTTAAGAGTAAAAGAGTTAAATTAAACAAGGGAGTGGTTAAACAAATAAAGAGATATTGAAGAATAGAAAACATCTGAGGAATAGGATAGCACCATGACAACACTGAGGACAGGAAAGAAGACAACATCTAGTCCAGCATTGACACCTGTATCCCCACCAGGTCAGGGAACATTGGAAGGAATGTTAGGGACAGAAAAACAGAGTATAATTTTGAACATGCAAACTATGCAGACAACATTATTGACTATTCAAGAAATGATGTTAAAAACGCAGGAGACAATTTCTAAAAATCACATAGAAATGAGAGGAGATATGAACAAATCAGATAATAGGATAGAGATGATACAACAAACTATGGAGAAAAATGAAGAAAGAATATAGAAAGTAGAAGTAGGATTGGATAACATAGGGAAAAGAGTTGACATGGTAGATAAAAAATTGATGGTAACTAACAAAAAAATGGAAGAATCGATTATCCATTTGGAAATGGACCGAGCTGCATTTTATTTGAGATTTCAAAATGTGGTGGAAGAGAAGGAAGAAGATCTGGGTGGTATCATGGTAGAGTTGATAGCGGAGGCTTTACAAAGGGACAAGCAAGAGATTCTGTTAGAGATAGATGAGGTGTATAGAATCCACACGAACTATGCCAGACGCAATAGACTCCCACGGGAAGTCCACATAAGATTGCCTAGAAACAAAGTTAGAGATATAATATATAGAATCACGAGAGATAACCCAATGATCTACAAAGGCATAGAAATACAAACATTAAAACAAGTCCCAAGGAAAGTAAGAGAACAGAGAAGGGATTATAGATTTCTCAGTGCATATTTAATTAAAAGAAACATTCCATTCAGATGGTTAATCCCGGAGGGGATGTTGATATCTTGGCAGGAGAGAAAGATTAAGATTGATAGCTTAGACCGTGCACGAGAATTTTATGAGCAGTTGGAAGGGGTGGAAGAAGAAAGTGGTAGTAAAGAAGAACTAGAATCTGAAAGCCAGGAAGACCAACAGCAAGAGTCAAAGGAAATAGAATGAGAGGTAGAAAGTAAGAAACAAAGGGAACAAAGGAAAGAAAGAGGAACAGATTTGACGACAAGAAAACTACATAAGTAGAACACACACGTAAAATAATGGAAAAGGAAATTAGACTGATCTCAATTAATGTCAATGGACTGAATGCCCCCGCTAAACGAAAACAAATATTAACAAAATTACTAAAACAAGATGTAGATATAGTCTGTTTACAGGAAGTACACATAAAAGAACAACATAGAAACTATTTGGAATTTCCGAAACTAGGAGTACTACACACAGCACTAGCGCAACAAAAACAGAGAGGAATAGCGGTTTATATTAGGAAAGAAATTAAAGCCAATTTGAAGTACCAAGATACAGGTGGAAGAGTATTAATAATAGAATTACAAATCGAACAGAAATCATGGCTATTGGTGATAATATATGCCCCAAACGAAAACCAAAAAGAATTCTATAATAAATTATATGAAAAACTTATAGAAATTGGACAAGAAAATATCTGCATGGTAGGAGATTATAATGCGGTAGTGGATCCAAAAAAGGATTATATTAGTAATATGAAAAATAAAAAGAAACGGAAAATACTACCAAAGACGTTCTTTGAGATGGCACATGAATTTAACCTACTTGATCAATGGAGGAAACGGAACCCAAATAAAAAGGAATACACTTTTTTCTCAAATCCACATAAATCCTGGTCTCGCCTTGATATGGCATGGATGAACGGGGAGGTAGGACAAGATATAGATACAATAGAGATAATGTCAAATACATGGGCTGACCATAACCCCCCGAAAATAGTCTGGAAAGGTCAGAAAAAAGTAAGGAGAAGGTGGATATTAAACTCCCACATTTTAAAGGAAAAAGAATTTATTGTACGGACTAGAAAAGAAATGGAATTATTTTTTAAAGAAAATACTAGACAACAAACATCATTACAAATTATATGGGACACGGCCAAGGCATATTTGAGAGGAATAGCGATAGCCTATACAGCAAAAAAGAATAAGGCGAAAAGACAAACACAAAATACACTTCAGGAGGAGATCAAAGAACTCGAATCTAAATTACAAAGGGAGCCCCAAGATGAAATGATTAAGACGGAAATGGTTTTGGCTAAACATAAATTAAATATAATAGATCAAGAGGAAATAGTAAGGGAACTGAAAATAGTAAAACAAAATTTTTTTGAACACGCAAACAAGCCTGGGAGATGGCTCGCTTATAAATTAAAAAAAGAGAAGGAAAAAAGATTCATCTAGGAATTACAAGATGAAAAAGGAGAATTGCAATATAAAATAGATAAAAAGAAAGAAATTATTCAGAACTACTTTGAGTTATTATACAAAAAAGAGGAGATAGAATTGGAAAATATAAAACAATATTTAAAGGTAAATGGCTTGCCAGAATTAAAAGAAGGACAGAGAGAAATATTGAATAAGGAAATAACAGCTAGGGAATTAAAAATCGCAGTGCAAAAACAAAAAAACAATAAAGTCCCGGGGCCAGATGGACTACCAGGGGAGGTGTATAAGACTTTTTATGAGGATTTCGAAACGGCTTTATTAGAAGTGTACAATGATGTATTAGAAAAAGCTAAATTACTGGATTCATGGATAGAAGCCAACATATCCCTCATCTTAAAAGAAGGTACGGACCCCAAACAACTAAAAAACTATAGACCAATCTCGTTGTTGAATGCGGATTATAAAATCTTCACCACCATAATGGCAGAAAGACTGAAATTAACATTAAATGATATAATACACTCAGATCAAAATGGTTTTTTACCCACAAGACAAATAAGGAATAATACAAGAATGGTGCTAAATGTCCTAGAATATTATGAAGCACACCCTGAAAAACAGGTGACATTAATTTTCTTAGATGCCCAGAAAGCATTTGACAATCTTAATTGGCAGTTTATGTTCCAACAGATCGAGGACATGAGATTTGGAGAGAAGTTCGAGAAAATGATAAAGGCAATATATAAAATACAAAAGGCTAGGGTGATAATTAGTGGGGACAATACAGAGAAATTCGAAATAAACAAAGGAGTAAGACAGGGATGCCCAATGTCACCTCTACTTTTTATTTTGACTTTAGAAGTGTTATTAACCCAAATTAGAAATAATAAAGAGATAAAAGGATTACAGGTGAAGACAGAAGAATATAAGACGCAGGCATTTGCGGACGACTTGGTGTTTTTTGTAGAGGAACCATTAGAGAGAGGAAATATTTTAATGAACGAAATAGAAAAATATGGAACAGTGGCAGGATTAAAAATCAATAGAGAAAAGACTAAAATGTTAGTTAAAAATTTAACTGAAAAACAAAAAAGGAAATTAGAAGAGGAGTTGGGACTACAAATTGTAAAAAAGATTAAATACCTAGGAATTTGGCTTACTATACGATGTTCTTCATTAAAAGAGGATAATTACAAAAAACTGACACTACAAATTAAAAAAGATCTAGAGGTCTGGGGGAAATTACAACTATCACTACTAGGAAGGATCTCAGTGATAAAAATGAATATACTACCAAAACTATTATATCTATTTCAGACAGTCCCAATAAAACTAGACAAAAAATTCTTTGCTAAATTAGACAAAATGATTAATAAATTTATTTGGTTAGGTAAAAAAGCACGAATAAATATTAAGACATTACAAGACAGTAGAAGTAGAGGTGGTCTTGGGCTCCCAAAATGGGAAACCTACTATCAAGCAGCGGGGTTACTTTGGATTAGGGATTGGATATACCTAGATAATCAAAGGGTTTTAACAATAGAAGGACATGATTTACAAGCCGGTTGGCACGCCTTTTTATGGGGAAAACATAAGAGCACACACACATACTTTTACCGACATCAGATAAGGGACACGCTGATTTGGACGTGGGAAAGGGTCAAAAAGAAATACTACACGAAAATACCAAATTGGGTCTCTCCGATGGAGGCAGTGATTCATCCAAATACATTAGACAAAAAAAGATGGAAAGATATGAAGAACTATTAGATAATCAAGGGAAGCTCAAATCAAGGGAAGAATTAAAAGAACAGGGAATAATTATAGATTGGTGGCCATACCTACAGATTCAATCAAAATATAGTAAGGACATGGCAGAATATGGGATAAACCGAGTACCACAACAACTGGACAAAATATTGATGGGTAGGGGAGAAAAATTCTTAACAAGAACCTATAAATATTTACTGGAGGTTGAATTGGAGGAAGAAATAGTAAAAGGGTCAATGATAGCATGGGCTCGAAATGTGGGTCGAACTATAAAATTAGAAGAATGGGAAAGAATTTGGAATAAAAACTGTAAATTGACACTGTCAACTGCGTATAAGGAAAACCAATATAAAATGCTTCACAGATGGCATTTAGCACCAGCGAGATTGGCAAAGATGTATAAAAACATGAACCCAGACTGTTGGAAATGTAAAAACAAAGAGGGAACATTTTACCATATGTGGTGGCAATGTCCAAAGGCAAAGACCTACTGGGAACAGATAAGGGGGTGGATACAAGAGATAACCAAAGAACAAATTGAATTTAAACCGGAGCTATTTTTATTAGGCATAATCAATCCAAAGATAAAAAAACAATCTCGATACATCATTGTACACATAATAACAGTGGCACGCATCGCATACGTGCAATGTTGGAAATGTGAGAATGTACCACCAAATGACATGATCATTTATAAGATACTAGAATGCGCTGAAATGTACAAGCTTACTTTAGAAATAAAGGATAAGGAAGCAACAGAATATTATGAGTTATGGAACAAGTGCTATGTTTGGTTAGATCAAAGAACAAAAAAGTAGGAAAGCTATGTAACCAACTGTAAATAAATGTAAGAAATAGAGGACACAGTACTGTTAAGGAAGAAAAAGATGTATTTTGTTTTGTAAATTGTAAAGTGAAAAAGGAAAAATTAAAATAAAAAAAAAACCAAACATGGCCAATCACCTAGCCGTACCAGCCGAAATCCAAAAGCACTACTAAGCACAATGAAGCACTGTGGAAGATTTGGGTGAGACCCTTTCTTACCTTTCTTTTACCCTAACTACCTTCCTGTGAAAGCCTCCTGAAACTTCTTCCCCGCTCTTAATACAGCGGCGTTTGCATACCTTGGGAATTTAAGCTTTGGGAAAAAAAATAACTAATTTTAACAACCAAATAACTGGATTTTCATTTTTTCGCTATTTTTTGAGACTTGGGAGTCCCAAAAAGTTCCTATTATAGAGACCTAGCATTTTATCTATCTACTAAGTTTGAAAAATATCTTTTTTTCGCTTTTTAACTGGATAAAAGCCTAACTGGCATCTGGGAAAAAGATTTCATGGTCTACTGGGGACATCTTGTGGCTAAGCCTGGTACAGCAATTGAATTTCTTTGACTCTGAGGCCTGCTGACTCCCTTGATTTGTCCTTCATATTATCTAAGGAAAAGATAAGAAGTGGAAACAGCTGGGTGGCGAAAACAACTTTTAGAAATTGTGGAGGTGGACATTGGCTGACTTTTACTAAACATAGCCTCCACTAAAAGACTATTTCTAATCACTACAGAAATGGAGGAACTTTACCCACAACTTAACTATAAACTCATACTTGAAAAAATTCTTGAAGCCACTGAGCTAATGAATGCCAGAGTGAAAGCTAAAGATGTTACCCCGAAACTACAAATTGAACCCCAGACTCCAACTGATCAACTCACAAACCAAAAAATAACAGAAGAGGAACAAATTAACATTAAAGAGGATGCTGTACAACAATATCTACAACCTATTGAGAACTTTGAGAATCAAACACTGACTTCAACTAAAATACCTGTAACTCCAAAAGCAGCAGGAACTGATCAACAAATACAATATATGGAGAACCTAGACAACTTAGACAATCAAATAATAATCACAACACTGGACATGACCCTTTATTCTAGTCAGATGAAACTGGAACAACAAGAAGAAGACCAGATTGAAATGATGATAAATATCCCAAATCAAACATGGAGAATTGAATTATTAGGACAACAACCTAAAAACTATAAAGGGGCCAGTTCCTTTGAAAAATTGACAACTGGATGTTCTCCCTTGATTCAAACAACATGTGTAGGAATGAAGGGAGATCCATCTGAGCATTTAAAGGCTCTGGCATGGAAGCCTGCTTGTCAGAAAAAGAAAGCCAGAGTTAGATTTAAAAATGGGATTTAAAATTGTACTTAATGGGTTAAGGAGATTTTTAGAGATATTGATTGATGTAATATTTAGGATTTAGATTTATAATGGAAATGAAAATTAATTGTTAGATTATAGTTTGGAATTGTAATATGGAAATGGGTTTGCGACAATGAAAGATATTTTACTAGTAAAAGAGGAGCTACCAGGACAAAAAATAGAACATATTTGTGAAATAAAGTAAGAATGTAATCTTTGGAACAATATGTTTACTCCAGATACGATAACTATCTTGTAATGAAATGAGGGAAATTAGGGTTACCCGAAGTTTAAATATTATGGTTATTAAAGGCTAAATTGGAATATGGTAATTGAAATTAACTAAAACTTAAAAACAGGATTTGGATATGTATAAGTAAAATGTTATTGATAAATGTATTGATTGAGCTTTATTTAGAAATGTATTAATCTGAATATGATATAACAATTAAAGGAAATAGAGAGGGAACCTTAATGATGGAGATTTTTAGAGATATAGACTGATTTAATATATAGGATTTAGATTTATAATGCAAATTAAAATCAATTGTTAGATTATAGCTTGGAATTGTAATATGGAAATGGGTCAGTGACAATGAAAGATATTTTATCAGTAAATGAGGAGCTACCAGGATGAGAAATGGAATATATTTGTGAAATAAAGTAAGAATGTAATTTTCGGAATAATATATGTACTCTAGACACGATAATTATCTTGTAATGAAATGAGGGAAATTAGGGTTACCCGAAGTTTAAATACTATGGTTATTAAAGGCTAAATTGGAACATGGTAATTGGAATTAAGTAAAACTTAAAAACAGGACTTGGATATGTATAAGTAAAATGTTATTGATAAATGTATTGATTGATTGAGCTTTATCTAGAAATGTATTAACTTGCATATGATATAATAATTAAGGGAAATAGAGAGGGAATTTTAATGACGTAACCTGACATATATATGAATGATTCTGTTATTGGATTATTGATTACCCTATCACCATGCTGCTTCCTAATTACCTGGATGTAAAAACTGAAAAAATTAATAAAACTTGTTTAAAAAAAAAAAAGAAACAAAGTATCGGCACTACATAGTCGAAACCAAAAACTAAATTCCCCTCCCCTGGATACAAAGTAACAAAGCACAATTCCCTCCTCCAATAAACAGTCATAAATCACATTCCCCAATTAGCTTGAAGCATGGATTTTCTCCCCAGCTCTCCAGCCCGCCAAAACTCTATCACTCTGGGCCCAATGACCTTGGGTTCCCACGGCTGAGTTATTATTGTTATGACTAGCTGGACTGTCATCCACATTCCCCCTCCCAGCATCAACTAACTCTAAAAGCAATAGAGAAAAATGGCTGCATTTCCATCTGTTGTCAAAGCAAGAACATCCGATGTTAGCAGCGTTGACATCCAGCCCCCCTTACAAAAAGGACAAATCCTGTAATGCAAACAAAAGCACAGGTTAGGGGTTGCCTCTTGGTTTGTTAGGGTGTTTCTTATAGAACCTATT
Organism: Azemiops feae; assembly: GCA_023970755.1. Classification (NCBI taxonomy): domain Eukaryota; kingdom Metazoa; phylum Chordata; class Lepidosauria; order Squamata; family Viperidae; genus Azemiops; species Azemiops feae. Next base: position 184,991 of record JALGBA010001606.1, on the reverse strand, counting down.
AATGAGTCTGTCAGCTTTTACATCGCTAGATTTCACCCAGGTGGCCTCAGACAATGGATATCCCTTCCATTGCACTACTGCAATTTCCCTTTAAAAATTCTTGAATCAAGAATACGCTTTACTTCATAGTGAGTCTGTCCTGCCACTACGAGAGGTCCAGGTGCCTTCTTAGGGGGAGGTCTTAAGGTGGAATCCCGAAAAGGTTTCAACAGGCTACAATGGAAAACAGGGTGAACTTTCCCTAAGAGCCTGGGAAGTTTTAGTTCTACCGTGACCGGGTTAATGATTTTTACAATGGGGAAGGGTCCTAAGTACTTCGGTCCTAACTTCTTACTAGGTAACTTAAGCCGTAAATATTTGGTGGACAGATAAACTTTTCCCCCAACTTGGAATGTCCTTTGAGGAGCCCTTTTTTTTATCTGCCTGTTTTTTGTATGTCTCGGAAGCCTTTTTCAAAGCAGTTTTCGTGTTTTTCCAGACTTCTTCCCACCCCCTCACCCATTGATCAAGAGTTTGGGAAGCGGAGGGTCCTTGAGGATATCCGGGTATTGGGCTGAACTCTTTTCCTGTGGCCACTTTAAAAGGCATGAAGCCGGTGCTGCTGTGAACAGAGTTATTGTAAGCCACCTCTGCGAAAGGGAGGAGGTCAGTCCAGTTCGTTTGTTGATAATCCACATAGCATCGGAGATACTGTTCCACCATTGAGTTCGCAGATTCAGCCGCCCCATTGGTAGACGGGTGAAAGACCGATGATAGTCCTTGAGATGAGCCAATTAGTTTAAGAAAACTCCTCCAAACCTTAGCTGTAAACTGCACCCCCCTGTCAGAGATTATTCATTTTGGTGCGCCATGCAGTCTGTAGATGTGTTTCAGAAACATCTTGGTTAGTCGTTGGGCGGACGGGAGCCCTTTCCAGGCAATAAAGTGAGCCTGCTTTGAAAACAGATCTATCACAGTCCAGATAACCGTATTTCCCCTACTTTCAGGTAGGTCTACTATAAAATCCATAGCAATTTCTTCCCATGGTTGGGAAGGGTCCGCCACCGGTTTTAATAACCCAGGGGGTTTCCCCGGAATTCTTTTCATGGTGGCACATACAGCACAACTCCGGACATAGTTTTCTATGTCCCGTTTCAACCCCGGCCACCAAAATTGTCGACGGATGAGGTGAAGTGTTTTTAAATATCCAAAGTGCCCAGCCTGTTTTACATCATGGCTGTGAAGGAGGGCATTAAGGCGGAGGGTCTCGGGCAAGTACAGCTTTCCCCCTTTGTAAGCCAAACCATCCCTGCAAGTTAGGGAGGTTTGATTGTCCTTGAACCATTGGTCGGTGAGGAGCTCTCGTTTTATTTTCTTTGCCTCAGGGTCATTGGGGTTTGGGGCTCTTGAAGGCGGGACTCTGCGTGGCGTGAGTTGAGAAGCAGTTTGTGGAGTGGAAATAATTGATTCATTAACCTCTTCATGCTGGCTCTTGTAGTGGGGCAGTCTGGATAAAGCATCAGCTAAGATGTTTTTTTCCCCCGGTATGTACTTTAGGGTGAAATTACACCGTTTAAAGTATTGCGCCCATTGTACTTGTTTCAGGGACAATTTGCGGGGAGTTTTCAGTGCTTCTAGGTTTTTGTGATCAGTCCATACCTCGAAAGGCACCTTGCTCCCTTCTAGATAGTGTCGCCAGTTTAATAGAGCCCATCAGATCGCAAAGGCTTCCTTCTCCCACACAGCCCACCTCCACTCGCACTCAGTGAATTTTTTCGAGGTGTAGGCGCAGGGTTGTAGGGTCCCACTCTGGTTCTTTTGCAATAACACAGCTCCGACGGCCACATTGCTGGCATTGGCCTGAATCACAAAGGGCTTCCCTGGGCAAGGATGCTTTAAAACCTGTTTGACCACAAATAGCCTTTTTAAATTCTCAAAAGCGGTTTGACAGTTCATACTCCATGCTAATGGTTGGCCTGGATGTGGCTTTCCTCCCTCCTTGCCTGTTTTCAGTAATTCCGTTAGGGGTAAGGCAATTTCAGCAAAGGAGGGGATGAACTGACGGTAGAAGTTGGCGAATCCCAGAAAGCTCTGGAGTTGTTTGCGAGTCTTTGGGGGCTGCCATTCAATTATGGCTTTCACTTTGGTCGGGTCCATTTCAATGCCTTCACTGGAAATTCTGTAGCCAAGATAATCTAGTCGGGTCTGGTGAAACTCACACTTTGATAGTTTAACATAAAGTTTGGCATTCAACAGTTTCTTTAGCACTTCTCTCACTAGTTTTACGTGGTCAGCCATATTAGTGCTGTATATCAGGATGTCATCAAGATACACCAAAACCCCTTTGTATAAATGGTCATGTAGTACCTGATTGATCAGCTGCATGAAGACAGATGGAGCCCCCTGTAGTCCAAATGGCATGACTTTAAATTGGTAGCTCCCCATGGGCCAGTTAAAGGCAGTCTTCCACTCATCTCCCTCCTTTATCCTCACCCGGTAATATGCCTCTCTCAAGTCCAACTTAGTGAAGACACTCCCCTTTGCCAGGTGGGTTAGTAAGTCCTTCAGGAGGGGGAGGGGGTATTTGTTTTCCACGCTCACAGCGTTCAGACCTTTATAATCCACGCAGAGACAAAGTAACCCGTCTTTTTTTCTTTAAATAACACCGGGGCTCCCACGGCAGACTTGGCCTGTTCGATAAATCCCCTCGTTAGGTTCTTGTCCACATACTGCTGCATCTCCTCCATTTCAAGGGGGGACATAGCATACATTCTCGGTCGTGGGAGTTTGGCTCCCGGTAACAGTTCGATAGAGCAATCATAAGTGTAGGGGTTCAGTCAATTGCGTGACTAAAGTTCCTCCCATTAGGGAGCCATCGGCTTGCTCAAACCTCATGGGTTTGGAGAGCAGCCTTGCTCGTATGCCCATTTTCAGGGCAAGTGACAAGCTAATAACGCACCGGGAGCATCCAGAGTCCACTAGTACTTTCAAATCTACCTGTGCCCCCGTCTTAGGGATTATGAGTTTGGCAGGTAGTGAAAAAGGTGGAACGTGTCGACTCACCGTTGGGTCGTTCTCTCCTTCATCGTCGCTGTTGTAGGAGGGTAGAGCGGTGGCAGGTCCAGCTTGGGTCTCGGCACTCTCCTGCGTGGGGGACGTGACTTGGGCAACGGGTTCCTGCACGATCCAGTTGGATTTCTCTTTTGCCGGCTGCTGGGCTGGTTTCTTTCTCGCTGGTGGTCCTGGTCTATTCTGCTGTTGAGGCTAAGGGACTGGACAACTCGCTGCTCGATGTCCCTGTTGTTCACATCTGAAGCACTTGATCGGTGGGCCTGCAGGTGTCCTGGGATTTTCAGTAGTCGCGGCGGTTGGAGGCTTTCGGAGGGGTGGCTGCCATTTGGGTTGATTTGGCCTCGGCTCGGCTTCTTGTGGAGGTGGCTTCTTATAGCGGGCAAGCTGGACGTCCAGTCTTACTGCTGCCTGGTACCATTCTTGCAACTGATTAGGGACTGCTCGATAGACACAAGCCTGGGAGAGGTGGTCGTCTAGTCCCTCCTTGAAGTGATGGACTAGGGATTGCTCGGGTCACCTCTCTATTCGGCCGGCTATCTTGCGAAACTCTCGTACGTATTCCAGTGCAGGCCTGCCGGCTTGTCTTATCTTGTGGACTTGCTCCTCCGCTTTGAGGGCAATGGATGGGTCCTCGAACCTTGCTCTCAGTCCTAGGAGGAAGAGATGGGGGTCCCCCAACTTGGGTGCTTGCTCGTTGTATAAATTGTTCAGCCACTCGGATGCTTCCCCTTCCAAGCTGGACGCAACCACGTCGACCATAGCAGCTGGGTTCGGGTAGAAATAGGCACAGCAGTTCAAGTGAGAACGCACCTGGTTGAGGAAAAAGGTCAACTTCTCCGGGTCTCCATTGAAGGTTGCTCTAACAGGTGGCACCATCAGTGGTTGTTGCGCTCCCCAGGGAGCCTGCATTCCCAGTGGTTGCTGGCCTCCCCACTGTGGATGTTGCACCCCCAATGGTTGCTGGCCTCCCCATGGCGGCTGCTGCATCCCCAGTTGCTGCAGGCCTCCCAGCGGTTGTTGCACGTTCGGGGGCTGTTGCCACCCCCACGGCTGTTGCTGCATTGCTGGTGGCTGTGGCATCCCCAGTTGCTGTATGACCCCCAATGGTCTCAGCAGCTGCTGAAATGGCACCCCCAGTTGCTGTGGGCCTCCCAGTGGTTGCTGCATGTGCTGGGGCTGTTGTCACCCCCACTGCTGCTGATCTGCGGGTGGTTGTGGCATCCCCAGTTGTTGTAGGCCCCCCTGCGGTCCCGGAGGTGGTTGTTGCTGGATCCCCATCAGTTGCAGGCCCCTCAGCGGTTGCTGCACGTTCGGAGACGGCGGCCAGCCCCACTGCTGCTGCTGTACTCCCAGCGGTTGCTGACCCCCTGGCAGCTGCATCATCCTGAGGGAAACAGTTCAAGGAAAAAGGATGTTTTAAAAATGAACAGGATGAGTGCACTAAAACCAAAGAATAAACTCTGACTTTCTGCCGGAACGACAACATGCCCATATATGGTAGTATGTCGGATGTCGAGGTAACCTGAGCAGACAAGGACAGAGATAATGTATTCCGGTTAGGCGCTTCTGATAGATTGTGACCTCTGCGGGCCTTTCCAATGGGACCAAAGGGGAAGGGAAATGGGGCGTCGCGATAGGATGTATAAAAATGACTGCTCAACGTGGCTCGCGTGTGGTCTGTTGCTTGAGAACTTCCTGCGTGAAGTCTTGACTCGGATCCACCATGCTTTGCAAACCGCTCTTTGTCTTTTCTTTGCTAGCAATAAATTTCATTTTCTTTGCAACCCAATTAGTGGATTTAATTTGTTTTTAAATTCATGCGCAACAATCCCCAGTTGCTGCATGGCCCCCATCTGCTGCTACACATTCGGGGGCTGCGGCCACCCCCAGTTCGGTTGCTACGCCACCAGCGACTGCTGGCCTCCCATCTGTGGGGGCTGCGACATCCCCCATTGCTGTATGGGCCCCGGGCTGCGTAGCCGGTAAGCACGTCTATCCGGGCTTCGGCTGTCCCAGTGACGGCTCGGGCTCTTATCTCGCCAGCGGCGATCTGGGCTTTTGGAGGGGCGACGACTGGAACTGTCTCTCCCTGCGGGGCTGGAGGCCATGGTAGGTGGCTTCGAGGATGGGGAAGCATGCAGGACTGAGAGGTGACAGGAATGACAGTCGGCTAGGTTACTCGTGAGGCAGCAGCCTCGCCCATCGTGAGGGCCTGTACCGGCGTTAACTATTTAAGCCTGCCCAAAGAGAAAGATGTTGCTGGAACAACGTGACTGGTTGCCTTGCTTCATGTTCCTGCTTCCCATGTTTCTTGCCTTAGGACTTGGGTTTGGAGCTTGGATGGGTGCCTTGATTTTGTGCCTTGCCTCGTGGATTACTCTTACTGTAGCCTTGGACTCTTGCCTTGCTGTGTGTGGTCATTCTAGCCACTAAGTTCAGTAATTTAACCTGCTCTTCTTGTCAGCTTCCCAGAGCCTCTGGTGGAAACAGAAAAGGGTGTGGGTTTTGGCTATTGTAGTACTGCTGGGGACTGAATAATTGGGCACAGGCAGCTCAGTAAAAACCTTTAACCTACTGCTCTAAATTGATCCAGCTCACTGTGCCTGTCCCTACTTGTAGGTGGATAATCAGCTTTTGGACAGATAGGAAGCAACAGGTAAGGCTAAGGAAAATTACATCTGGTGCCTGGCCATTAGGCACCCTTCAGGACTGTGCGCTCTCTCTCTTGCTATTCTCCCTTTTACACCAATGACTGCACTTCAAAGGAACCCTCTGATAAAGTTCTGAAGTTTGCAAACAATATAATGGTCATTGGCATCATTCGAGATGGTGACAAGTCTGCATATAGATGGGAGGTTGAACAACTGGTTCTGTGGTGCAGATGTAACAATCTGGAGCTGAACACACTTAAAACTGTATAGATGAAAGTGGATTTTAGGAGGAGCCTTTCTATTTTACCCCCTCTTACTATATTCAACAGCACAGTATCAGTAGTAGAGTCCTTCCAGTTTTGGGGTTCTATAATCTCCCAGGACTTGAAATGAATGCTTAACATCAGAACCATCATTAAAAAGGCACAACAAAGAATGTTCTTCCTGTGTCAACTCAACCCACTCAATAAACTCCTCAGAACAAATTCTCCAACTCATCAAGCACACCAAGTTCAACAAGGAAGAAATCATGGTCTCCTTCAATGTCACCACACTCTTCACCTCGATTGACATCGACCTGGCTAAATGAACCATACACCACCTACTCAGTAAACACCATACCCACAACGAACACTCCATGTCCACAGAAACCATCATGAAAATTCTGGATCTATGCCTCAACACATACTTCAAGTTCAACGGGTACCCTGATGGGATCACCCATATCAGGCCTAATAGCAGAAGCAGTCATGCAATGACTCGAATTCATAGCTCTGCCCACCATCCAACCAAAATTCTGGATATGCTATATCGATGACACCTTTGTCATCATCAAAAAATCCCAAATTGAAGAAACACACCACCTACTCAATAATATATTCCCTGGGATCAAATTCACACACAAAGAGGAAACAGACAACAGACTCCCATTCCTCGACATCGACATCAAGAGACTACACAATGGAGAACTGGAAACCCATGTCTACAGCAAACCCATGCACACAGACCAGAACCTCAGCTTTGCAAGCAACCACCCCACCTCACTGAAAAGAAGCTGTGTCCAGACCCTCTTCAGAAGGGCCAGGACACACTGCAGCACCACAACACTAAGAAAAGCAGAAGAGAAAAGGCTGCTTGATGTCTTTTTCCATAATGGCTATCAAAAAAACTTTGTATTCCAACACACAGCACCCAAACCACAACATACCACACAGCCAACCACCACGCAAAAACTAACCCTACCATACACAAAAGGGGTGTTGGAAATGACAGCCAGAATTCTCCAACCTCTAGGAATAGCAATAGCCCACAAACCCACAGCCACACTAAACCAGGAATTATCCAGAACCAAAGACAAGATACAGAAGGATGAAAGAAACAATGTAATCTACAAAATCAGATGTAACAATTACAACCAATTCTACATGGGACAAACATCACATCAATTAAAAACCAGGATCCACCAACACTGGCAAACACCACGATCCCAAATCCTTAAACTCTACCCACACTGACACCAAACAGCACCAGTTCAATTGGAGCAACACAAAAATCATCGGCCACGCTGATTTCATTGAAGCCTGGCACTCCACAAGCAATTCCATCAACAGACACATTGACCTACAACCAGCCTACAAACCCCTCAGAATCCAAATCAAACACACAGCCAACCAGAGACACCACTGACCCACAACCATCCCATGCAAGCCCCCCCAGAACTTCACTTTCCAATGACCCTCACCTGATGTAACCTCCCCATCACAAGACTCCCACTGATGACTCACACCTGACCCATCACAAGACCCTCACTTGACACACCCACGCCTGACCCATCACAAGACCTACTGACCACATGAAGCCCTTATAAACAGAAGAACACTGACATTGACATCCCCTAAACTCCACTGAAGATGTTACCTAGCCTGGTAATGAAACGTTCGGAAACCAACCCACAAGCTCGGAGAATGAACCCTGAAGAAGGGAGGGATTTAATTGTACAAGAAATGACTGGGCCACCGATTCCAGAGCTGCTTTATAATCAGTTTATATCTAATTAATAGTCTTCTTGGGAATTAGGGTGTCAACTGTCCGGCTGGCGAATTCAATATTGAAGAAACTCTACGGTCTTGAGGTGCCATAAGAGATAGGACCGTGGACTTCCGGTTCCGGTCGCAGCGCCCGCGGACGTGCAGAGAACTCGTTCTCTTGGCCGTCCGGTTTCCCCCCGCCGGTAGACCCTGGATAGGGTCAAAAGTCGCCCTGTAGGGGCGACCACCGTAGAGGAGGGCACTCGTTGATCGCGGAGGGAGCGGCAGCTCCCTCCGCGGTCCGAGAAAACCACCTTTGGGCCGACGGGGAAAAGATCGCCCAGTAACATGGCCGATCACTCAGCTGCTCCAGCCGAAAGTCACAGCAACATCTAAGCGAAAAGAACCACCGTGGAAGATCCGGGTGAGACCTTTCCTTCCCTCTTGTTAATTTACCTTTTTCCCTGCTAACAGCTTTAAAAACTATTTCCCTATTTTGAGAAAGCAGCGTTTGATTACTGGGGAAAACGGGCTTTGGAAAAACAATTATTGTTTTTTTTTACTATTTTATTTTGTCTACATAAGCAGTTGGAACTCGAGCATCCGGGTTATTGTGACTTTCTCTTTTGGCTTGTTTATCTTCAGTTTAGGTGAAAATCCTTAGGGAGGGGGTGGAATGTTCTTTTTTTCTCCCCCCCCTCCTGAACAGTACTGCCTAAAAAACTTTTTGCTCTCTGGGCGGACTTATGTAGATTCTTTTGGATACAATGCATCCTGGGACTTGGCATGAAGCCCAGAAACTTTGACTGATACAATGTAACTTGCTCCATTTGAACTCCCACTTCCTGATTTTGGCGTGATGCCCAGACTGGATTACAACATAACAACTGACTGCCAGTTTTTATCTCTGTGCTGGACTTGACTATTGGTTTTTTTTTTCTCTATCTTTCTTTGGAAATATATCTCTGTCTGCATTTTATATTTTATAACGCTGCAATCTATTTTTTAAGCTGAACTTCTTTAAAAAAAAAAAGAAGAAGATGGAATCCTACTCACAGATTAATTATGGACTTATATTAGAAAAAATCTTGGAAGCGAGACTGGAACTTAAAGAACATATTAGATCGCTTAGTTTCAAGGAGGACTCAGAATTAAAAATTGAAGCTCAACCTTTGATTGACTATGATACACAATCAGATCTACAACTTAATGAGATGGATGGAATACATTTACAATCTATTGAATCTACTGAATTTATCGAAGAGGAAGAGGACACATCCTACATGATGGATTTCTTTGATGATCAAAGGCAGAACTCAACTAAAACATTTACAACTTTAAAAGCAACAGGATTGGACTTCCAAATACGAGGCACAAAAAACGTTGACAACATGACAGTACAGACAACACTGGATAAAAGAGAAAAAGAAAATGATTGGACTCAATGGTGGGAAAAGGCCTTTAGCCAGTTACTAAGATGGGAGGATTTAGAGGCCCTGTTGTGGAAACCTACCTGGCACAAAAAGAAAGCTAGAATTAGATTTAAAAATAAGAGTTAAAATTTTATTTGATGGGTAAAAAGGGCTTCTGGACGTTGATTGAACTAATATTTTTGAGATCTTTAAGGTTACTTTGGTATGAGTCAACACTAGAGTTAAATTATGGATTTGATTATGATTTGGAATGGCAATAAGAAAAATTGGAAAATTTATAATTAAAGGAGTTAGATTGAGATTGAGACTGGTGAAATATTATTGATATTTTTATTTATAAGAATTGAATGGTAATTAGTGAGGTATTAAATGGATTAAACTGAAACAATTGAGGAATCTTTTAGGGACGTGGACTGATCTATGAAAATATTGGATAGAATATATGAAATAGAATATAGTTGAGAAATATTAAGATATAATAGTTATATTACTTGTTTATGATAGAAATAATTATTGTCCTATTATTATTATTATAATGTTATTATATTACTATGTCTAATGCAATAGTTTTAAAATATATAAACTCATGTTTATTTACATAATATGTATGTGAAATAGAATAAGAGATATAATTTGATTGAGAAGCATAAATTGAAATTGGAATAATAGATAGAGGTGAGAAACAATTTATATTTTAGGAATGCTCGAATTGTATACCATAAGAGGGAACTTTTAAAGTAGTAGTTTAAATTGTATATGTATGACTGTATTTTTTGTTGTGTTCTATGGAGTGCCCTATCTCCACGATGTGTTACAAGCACTTGGCTGTAAAACAAACAAAAACTAATAAAACTTGTTATGGAGAAGAGATAGGACCGTGGATGGCTTCTTGAAACTCCCATTTCTTTCCCAGGCTTTCCCTCCCCCCTGTTTCTATGACAAGTTGAGTAGCAACAGAGGTTAACAAGCATCTTAGCAATTCAACCTTGACATGCTGACCCCCTGGAAAAAAAAGGTAGACATAAGGAAACAATACTGTAAGTACACGTATTCAAACATATCACCTTGGACATTGCAGGTATTTCTCATGAAACTTTCGTATTAATCAATCAGCTTTAACATCCTGGACTTTTACCCACTCAGCATCTGCTAAGGGGTAGCCTCACCACAGGACTAGGTACTATAACTTTCCCCTAGAAATCCTTGAGTCTAGTATTTTCTTAATTTCATAATGCTTCTCCCCCTCCACCAGTATAGGAGGAGGGGGTTCCTCTGCCTCTGGTCTTAAGCTGGAATTTTTGAATGGTTTCAACAAGCTGCAATGGAATACTGGGTGAACTCGCTTCAATTCTTTTGGTAACCGTAACTCCACAGTTACTGGATTAATAACTTTCACAATTGGGAAAGGTCTTATGTACTTAGGACTCAATTTCTTGCAGGGCTGCCTTAGCTTGAGGTATTTAATAGACAGATACACCCGGTCCACAATCCTATAACTCTCTTGGAGAGCCCTCTTCTGATCAGCCTGCTTCTTATACGATTCCCTAGCCTTATCTAATGCCTTCTGCACCTCCCCCCATGTACTTTTCAAATTGTCCATCCAATCAGCTAAGGACAACAAGGAAGGGGACCCCCGTGGTAATTCTGGCATAGGCACAAATTCTGCTCCCATCACTATTTTAAATGGGGTGAACCCAGTGCTGCTATGTACAGAGTTATTGTAGGCTACTTCCACCCAATTGGTCTGCTGATAGTTCACATAGCAGTGCAAATATTGCTCTATCATTGAGTTAGCTCTCTCTGCCTCCCCATTGGTACTTGGATGAAACCCAGAACTAAGCCCCTGTGAGGAACCTATCAAGTTGATAAATTCCCGGCAGAACTTTGTGGTAAACTGTACCCCCCGGTCTGAGATGATGTACCTCGGGACTCCATACAGCCTATATATGTGCTGCACAAACAACTTGGCTAAGGTATGAGCTGATGGGATCTTCAGGCACACCACAAAATGTGCTTGCTTCGAAAACAGGTCAATCACAGTCCAGATTACGGTATTCCCAGAACTCTCGGGCAGTTCCACAATGAAGTCCATGGCTATCTACTCCCACGGGCTGTGGGGATTAGCCACCAGCTGCAACAACCCAGGAGGCTTTCCTGGCAATCTTTTCATAGAAGCGCAGGTCGGGCACCCAGCAACATAGTTCTCTATGTCCTTGTTCATCTTGGGCCACCAAAATTGCCTCCTGGCCAAATGGAGGGTCTTCACAAAACCAAAATGACCTGCTGGCTTCACGTCATGACACCTTTGCAAAATTTGGGTTCTTAGGTTGAGTACAGTTTGGAACCCTTCCAAGCCAGACCCTCTTTCATCGTCATGCCCCCTTTATGGTTCCTAAGCCATTTGTCTCCCTCCCTTCTTTCAGCTTTTGAGTGACCTCATTGTCAGCTGCTGAGGGGGAGATGGCAGAGCTGGCCTCTTAGAGCCTTGCACTGCTAGTTGCCCCGAGGGAATGATTGAGTTAACTAATTCCTCCCGGGAGCTTTTGTATTGTGGTAGGCATGATAGTGCATCTGCCAAGAAATTTTTTCCTCCTGGCAGGTACCGAGGAGTGAAGTTAAATTGATTGAAGTATTGAGCCCACTGGACCTGCTTGGGGGACAGTTTCCTTGGGGTCTTCAGGGCTTCCAAATTCTTGTGGTCCGTCCACACCACGAAAGGGACTTTACTACCCTCCAAGAACTGCCACCAGCTAAGCAATGCCCAACGGACCACATAAGCCTCTTTTTCCCACACTGCCCAGTGTCTCTCAGTGTCATTTAACTTCGGAGAGGTGTAGGCACATGGCTGGAGATTCCCTTCTCGATTCTTTTCAAGCAGGACTGCCCCCACTGCTACATCGCTAGTGTCTGCTTGAATTATGAAGGGTGCTGTTGGGTGCTTAAGGGTTGGCTCAGCTGCAAAAAGCTGCTTGAGTTTTTCAAAAGCTGCTGTCATGGGAGAACGATCTCAGCGATCCATCTTTTTTCTCTTTAAACAGAGCCACGCGTGACTTTGCTTTTTGGATGAAACCTCTGGCTAGATTCTTGTTGATGTACCCCCTCAATTCTTTTAACTCTCTGGGCGTCATTGAATACATTTTTGCCTTAGGGAGTTTGGCTCCTGGTAGGATTTCAATCGCACAGTGGGGGGGGGGAAGGTTGTCACATTCCTTTTCACTGAAAGCTTCTGCTAAATCTCGGTATTCACTGGGTATAAGTTGGGTCCCTGGAATAGGTTCTATGGCTGCTCTTAATAGTTCAAGGGACTGTCCTTGGTCTTCAATAGCGACAGCTCCCTGCACTTCGCTGGGTGTGGTAGGTCCCGTCGCTAACCTTAATGTTCTCACTCCATCCTCCCACCAAATCAAGGGGCGCCATTTATCGAGCCAAGCTAGTCCGAGAATGACGGCCTCAGTCATTTTTGGGACCACTACAAAGCGAATGATTTCCCAGTGTTCCCCCATTTCTAAACGCACTGGTTCGGTTATGTGCATAGCAGGAGCTCCCCCCATGAGAGATCCGTCTGCCTGTTCAAATCTCATGGCTAAGGGCAGTAGCTTAGCGTGAATTCCTAGCTTTAGCACTGTAGGGAGGTTGATTATGCACCGGGTGCAACCCAAGTTTATTAAGACGTTTAAGTCCATTTGGGCTCCTGTTTTGCGTACTATGATTTTCGTGGATGGTAAAAGGTGGGATGGGTTGACTCACCATTGGGTCGTCTTCCCCTTCGTTGTCACTGTCATATGGTGCTGGCATCGGGAGTCACTCTGCCGGTGTTTCTGCTTTCCCCGGCTGGTGCTCGAAAGGAACCGGTGGTTGCAGTAGCTTGGGGGCGTCTCTCTTGGACTCACCTCAGTCTGTACTCAGAGGTGGTAGGCTTCGGGTGGCAGTCCAGTTCAATGTCCAAAGTTACAGCCATGCAGTACCAGTCACGGAGTTGATCGGGAACTCCTTGGTAGGTGCACGCCTGGAACAAATCTTGATCTAGCCCCACTCTGAAGTGACGTATTAGCGAGCGCTCTGGCCACTGTCTGAGCCTGCCAGCCAGCTTACGAAACTGTCAGACTTAATCTTTAGCTGGTCTTCCCCTCTGCTTTAGGTCATGGATATCCTTCTCGGCTTGCAGGGCTTGGGACTCATCCTCAAACCTGGGTCTCAGCTCACCCATGAACAGATTGATGTTCCACAGTTCAGGCGCCTGTTCATCATGTAGGGTAGTCACCCACTCGGCTGCTTCCCCCTCCAGGTTTGCTGCTACAGCATCAACCATCCTGGCCCCATCGGGGTAAGCATGAGCGTAGCGGCTCAGGTGGGCCCACACTTGGTTCAGGAAAAAAGACACCTTTTCAGGGTCTCCATCAAAAGTGGGTTTGATAGGAGGTGGATCTATAGGCCACTGTCCCCAGTATGCTTGTTGTATGCCCGGTCGCAGGTGTTGAAGTCATGGTGGAGCCACCCTCCGATTGCCCCTGGCCCTCCGACGAGGTCATCTGAACCTTCGGCCACGCCCCAGCAATAACAATAATCTTTATTGATTAGCCCGTGGGCCATATCAAGGTGCAGAGTTCCAAACACACATTATACTAAAAATACAGTAAAAACAATTTAGAATGGAATTAGTTAAAATATAATTTAGGATAAAATAGAAATAAAATACAATTTAAAATGAAATTGGGATAAAATACATTTTTAAAATGAAATTAGAATAAATATGGCAATTTAAGATGTAGATAGATAAAATATGATAAAATTATATTTCACTATCACCCCTACAATCTACCCCAATCAGTCTCACATATGCCGATCTCAGCCGAACCATTTTGCTCAGGTACTGTGCTGTGTTAAATGTAATTTTCAAATTCTTTTTTTTTTACATTATTTTTATTGAGTTTTATAAGGTTAGGGAGGGGATAGGGTCAGTATGGGGATTGGGGTTCAGGGTAGGAATCAGGGTTGGGGTTGGGACAGGGATAGGAACAACAATGGGGTTACCCCCCATTAACATTTTCAAGCTTTAGCAAACAGACTATTGTCCGGGTACATATGTTCAATAGCAGGAATTAATATAATAGTGAATAGCTGTAGTAAATAAGAAAAACAGTAATCATAAAGAGTATCAGTTAATCAATACATATCATTCATCTTATTAAGATATGTTCGCCATTAAATATCACAATCATTTCTCACTAGTTTGTTTTGCTAACCATTGGTAAAAATTATCCCATGTTTTAAAATAAACTTAGTCTTCTTTCTCTTTGATCTCTAAGGTTAATCTGTCCATTTCTGCACATTCTAAAATTTTCTTAATTATGATCTCTTCAGATGGTAAATTTTCATTTTTCCAATATTGGGCAAATGCTATTCTCGCTGCTGTCAATATATGCAATATTAAATACTCATTCACCTTCTCGTATTTGGCTCCTATTATTCCTAACAGAAACAGTTCTGTTTAAATTCTATCTGTATTTTAGTCATCTTTTCCAACCATGTATGAATCTTAAGCCAAAATTTTTTCACACTAGGGCAGTGGTGGCGAACCTATGGCATGCATGCCAGAGGCGGCACTCGGAGCCCTCTCTGTGGGCACACATGCCGTTGCGCCAGCCTCGCCTCCCCCCATGACCCCCTCCTCACCAGCAGCCCCTCTGGAGGAGAGTCGGCCCCGAGCATGGCCCACGTGGAGCAACGCAGCCAAGGACATGGCAGCCAGGCAGCATGGACAAGACTCTGCCCTCACGCCCCATTGCACACAGTTGATGCTGTGGGGCGTGGGCAGAGGGCATGGCCGCCATGGCGCTTCTGGACTGCCTGGGCGATCTGCGGCGGGCCCTGGAGGCGGTGAGTGGCCCTGCGGACAGGCAGAGCGGGGGACAGGTGGGGGCGGAGTGGGGGCGGGGCAGGGGGTGGAGCAGGGGCGGGGCCAGTTTTTGGGCATTCGGTCTCTAAAAGGTTCGCCATCACTGCACTAGGGCATACTCACCAGATATGATAGTAGGTACCTGGCTTTTGTTTACATTTCCAACAGTTGTTCGAAACGTTTTTAAACATTTTCGCTAATCTTACTGGTGTCATGTGCCATCTATAAAACATTTTATACAAATTTTCTTTATAGGAAGCTGCTTTAGTCAGTTTAATGTTTCTATCCCATAACTTTTGCCAATCTTCTAAGTCTATGGAATATCCAAAGTTGTTTGCCCATATTATCATTGTTTCTTTTACTTGTTCTTCTTCCATCTTCAAATTTAGAAGAAATCTGTAAAGTTTCTTAATCAAGTTTTCATCTGTTTTTAAAAGTATTTGGACAAATTCTATCTGTTCTTTATAAAATTCCATTGTCTTTACATCTTTTTCATATCTTGTTTGAATTTGCAAATAAGGCCACCATGCTAAGTCAATACCTTGTTGTTTGTAAGTCTTGCCTATCTTTCAGTTTTCCGTCCTTGTCCAAAATGTCTTTGTAGGTGACGACTTTGTCGTAGTTAATTAAATTTGGGTAAGCAAAAGTTTCCATTGTTGAAAGCCACTCTGGTAGTTTAATATAAATTTTTTGTTTTATTCTGTCCCATTCTACAAACAGTACATTCCTTATAGCATGGTTTTGGAAATATCTGTGTATTTTATTTTTCCCGTACCATAGAAAGGCATGCCAACCCAATTGTAGGTCATGCCCCTCTAGGTACAGTAACCTTTTATTTCTCAGCGTTATCCATTCTTTAAGCCATGGTAAAATAGCTGCTTGATGATATAGTCTCCAGTCCGGGAGTCCAAATGCTCCACTGTCTTTAGCTTCTTGTAACATTTTCACTTTGATTCGTGCTTTCTTCCCTTGCCATATAAATCTCAATATTGTTGCATTTAAGTCATCAAAGAAGACCTTTCCCAATTTTACAGGAATTGTTTGGAATAGAAAGAGTAGTTTCGGCAGGACACTCATTTTCACTGTGGCTATTCTTCCTAGCAATGACAGTTGGAGGTTTTTCCACTTTTCCAAGTCCAGTTTTATTTGTTTCAACAGTCTTTCATAGTTTCTTCTTTTAATGTTGTACATCTTGCTGTTAAGTAAATTCCTAAATATTTAACTTTTTTGACTATTTGCAGATTTGTCTTTTTTGTGAATTGGGTTTTCTGTTTGTCTGTTAGGTTTTTTGTTAGTACCTTAGTCTTTTCTCTATTTATTTTCAAACCAGCCACTTCTCCAAATT
This sequence comes from Azemiops feae, assembly GCA_023970755.1. Classification (NCBI taxonomy): domain Eukaryota; kingdom Metazoa; phylum Chordata; class Lepidosauria; order Squamata; family Viperidae; genus Azemiops; species Azemiops feae. Next base: position 168,588 of record JALGBA010001606.1, on the reverse strand, counting down.
TTTCTATTTTCTCCAACAATTTAGTAGCTGTTTCTAGTGGCTCCTCCAAAATGAAAACCAAATCATCTGCAAAGGCTTGTAATTTATATTTTTGCTCTTTTATCTCCAGTCCTTTAATTTCCATGTCCTGCCTAATATTTCTAGCCAATACTTCCAATGTTAGTATGAATAGCAGTGGGGATAATTGACATCCCTGTCTTGTACCTTTTTTGATGTAAAAGCTTTCTGTATAATCTCCATTTAAGATTATTCTGGCCGTTTGTTTATGGTAGATTGCTTGAATTACATTTATAAAGTTTTTCCCAAAATCCATTTCCATCAGCTGCTGGAACATAAATTGCCAGTTTAAATTGTCAAAGGCTTTCTGCGTGTCGAGAAATATTAATGCCATCTGTTTCCCTGGATGATTTTCGTAGTATTCCAGAACGTCTAAGATAATCCTTAAGTTGTTTTTTATCTGTCTTTTAGGTAGAAAACCATTTTGGTCTGTGTGAATAAATTCAGTCAAAAATTTCTTAATTCTTTCTGCCATTATCGAGGCAAAGATTTTGTAATCCACATTTAGTAACGATATTGGTCTATAATTTTTTATTTGTGTGGAATCAGTATCTTCTTTGGGTATCAAAGTAATGTTAGCTTCAGTACACGAGTTTGGTATTTTAGTCTCTGAGAAGATTTCATTACACAATTCCTTCAATGTCGGGCTTAATATATCTTGTAATGCTACATAGAATTCTGCAGGAAGACCGTCTGGGCCCGGAGTCTTGTCTTTTTTTTGCCTTTTTATAGCTTCTATAATCTCCATCGTTGATATTTTCCCATTTAGTATATTTCGGATATTCTCTGGGATTTTTGGCAAGTCTATTTCTTTCAGATACGTCTGTATTTCCTCTTTAGAAACTACCTCTGCCTTATAAAGTGTCTCATAGTAATCTTTAATAATTTTTTCATTGCATCATTGTGGAAATGTAGCTCTCCTTTTGAATCTTATAGCTTATTTATCATTCTTTTTTCTTTTTCTTTCTTCAATCTATATGCTAACCATCTTCCCGGCTTATTAGCATTTTCAAAGAAGTTCTGTTTAGTCCGTTTAATCTGCTGTGCCATTATATCCATCTCGGCCAAATTTAGTTTATGTTTTATTATCTCCATTTGTTTCTTAAGGACTTTCTTTTGTGGATCAATTTGTAACTCAAGTTCCAGTTTTTTGAGTTCTTCTCTCAACTTTAACTGTAGTTGTTTCTTTTCTTTATTCTTTTTGGCAGTATAAGTTATCGCCAACCCTCTAAAATATGCTTTAGCCATGTCCCATACATTTTGGAGGGATGTTTCTTCTTTCCTATTTATTTTAAAGAAAAATTCCATTTCCTTTGTTGCTAGTTGTAAGAATTCTTTTTCTTTCAGTATAGATTTATTCAGAGACCATCTTAGTTTTTTCTTGGTTCCTTTCCAAGTCATTTTTATTGGGTTGTGGTCTGCCCAAACATTGGTTTCTATCTCAACCTCTTGTATTATCATTTTCAGGTCATAAGATGTCCATATCATATCGATTCTAGACCATGATTTATGTCTATTTGAGTAAAATATATATTGTGATTTTTCTGGATTTCTCTCTCTCCATATATCTTGAATAGACAATTCTTCTTTCATTTTTAAAAAGGCTTTGGGTAAAGTATTTCCTCCTTTTCTCCCTTGTTTATGGCTTTTATAGTCCAGAGTTGCATCTACTATTGCGTTAAAATCTCCCAGTATGCAAAGATTTTGGTAATTTAAATCCACTAGTTTATTGTGTAATTGGTGATAGAATTGCTCTTGCTTATCGTTGGGTGCATATATTGCAACCATCAATATCTGTTTTTGGTCCACCATAATTTCCACCATTAGTATTCTCCCCTCTTCGTCTGTATAGACTTGTTTGGGATTCATCTTTTCTTTTATATAGAGAGCTATACCTCTTTTCTTTTGGGATGCAAGTGTAAAGTAAAGTTTGCCCATTTTCGGTTGTTCTAAAATTATAAAATGTCTCTTAATATGTGTCTTGAAGACAAATTATGTCAATTTTTAACTTTTGTAGTCTAGTAAACGTTTTTCTCCTTTTTGAGGGAGAATTCAGTCCATTTATGTTTATTGATAAAATTCCAATCTCCTCCATGTCTTTCAATTATATCTAGGTCTCAATCTTCTAATCTAGGCGATCTTATCTGTCTCTGGTCTCTCGGTCTTGCTCCTTCTTCTGGATAAGTCTTTTTAACTTCTTCCTCCTCTAATTGTTTAGCCGCTCCTTCAACGCCCGTTTCCTCTTGCTTCTTAGGTTCAGGATCCCCTTTTTCCAAAAACGCTCTGTGGTTGTCAAAAAATTCCGATGATTTAAGCGGTGTATCCAGTCTATATCTTTTCGAATCCCAATAGATTAAGATCCCTTCTGGGACCAACCATCTAAAATTCACTCCTTTTTCAAGCAATTTCCTGGTTAAGAAGTGGTGATCTCTTCGAGCCTCTCTTATCCTTCTGGGAATTTGTTTAAGCACTGCTACTTCTTTTTCTTTGTATTTTAGCGGTTGATCTCTTACTTTTCTCAGAATCTCGTCTCGTATGGATCTTTTAAGAAATTTAACATGAACTTCCCTGGGGACTCTGTTTCTTCTGGCATAGCTTGAATTGACTCTGAAGACCTTTTGGTCCAAACAGACCCACCGGCAGATGAAAATCGGACCCGGGGAGCGGAGAGTCTTTTCCTGGGGTCTATCTTCAGCGACGTCACCGGAAATCCTCCTCGTAATTTTGAAATTCTGGCCGCACATAAGGTAAGTTATTTTGATATGGGGATCCCAATGGGTCATTTGTTTAGTGTATAGGCCAAGGTACCTGTCTCTCACCCTCTTATACAGGCAGCAGTGAAATAGGATGTGAGCCAGGTCCTCAACCTCTGCCGCTCCACAGATGCAGAGACGTTCATTATAGGGTATAGAATGGAATCTCCCATATCTGACCATTGTGTCAAGCTGTTCAAATCTCGCTCGTGTGAATATTTCCCTAAGATGTTTTGGCAGTTGTAACTTCAAATAGCTGTCTGCTTGAAAAGTGCGTTTGTATTTGCTCAGCCATTTCAAGTTACTCACCTTACTAAGGATGGCTATGTCATTTTGTGCTTCAATATCCTTAATTCTTTGGGCAGCTCTTTTTTTAGGTCGTTCCCCTGTTACGCAAGAGACAGGAAGGCCACAGCTTCTTACAAAATTTGTCAATTTAGTGAACCAGGAAGTTTGTGATTGTGATTTTATCTGCTCTAGTAGGCATAACCTGGGGAGTCTATCACTCTCCATTTCATTAATTTTATGCAAGTAATTATATGTTCTAATTTTGGATAGAGCATGAATTGTATGAATTCCCAGTTCAGCTCTAACTGCTGCAGCAGATGTTCTTGGATCTACGCCCAAAATACATCTCAGGTGCTGGGACTGCGTTTGTTCTAGTGTTGTAATTGGGTATATACCCCAAACTTCTGCTCCATACAAAAGCATAGGAGTAACCTTAGCTTTATATACTCTGATTAATGGAACAAGGGACCCTGGATAACTATGATTCTTTAATTTAAGCAGTAGATTCAAACGAGCCTTTGCTCTAAGTGTGCTCTGTTGATGATGGCAAACCCAAGATCCAGTCTTGGAAAACGTTATGCCTAAGTATACAAAGGTGTTAACCTGTTCAATTGGTTCACCATCTAATTGCCATCTATGTCTCTCATGATGTTTTCCAAACACCATGATTTTTTATTTAGATTTACTGATGGTTAGGGAGTTGTCCTGGCAATAAGAGTTAAACCTTAATAGCCTGCACAATCCTACTTGTGAATACGATAATAGGATCATATCATCGGCATAGAGCAAACTATTACAGTATGTATTTAGGATCATCGGCATATGTACCATGGGATCCTTCATTAAGCCGGGCAGGTCATGAATGTATAGATTAAATAATAATGGGGCCAGGATACACCCTTGTCTTACCCCTTTGTTTGTGTGAATCCTGTTAGTCAGGGCCCCATTAACCCCATACCGCACCTTCAAACAGGTACTAGTATTAAGGGCTTTAATCAAAGCTAGCAATCTAGGTTCTATTTTAAGAGATGTCAATTTACTCCATAGTACTTCTCTGTTTACAGTATCAAATGCTGCTGTAAGATCTATAAAAGCAGCAAACAGGGGTCTCCTCTTATAGGCATATTTGGCAATTAGATGGTTCAGGACAAAGCAGTTATGGATGGTAGATCGGTTTTGTCTAAAACCTGCTTCTTGTTCTGCGAGGATATGATTTTCCTCTACCCAGATTTCAATTCTATTCAGAAGGAACCTAGCATAAGTTTTTGCTACAAGGTCAATAAGGCTAATGGGCCTATAATTACTAGGATCCTTTTTATTCCCTTTTTTATATATGGGAACAACTATTGCCATCTTCCACCCATCTGGTATATGGCAGGTGTTATTTATATGTGTAAAAAGACCTGCCAGTACTGGACCCCACCAGTCGGGGAATTTCTTAAATAGTTCTGCTGGCAAAAAATCTTCACCTGGGGCTTTATTACTCTTTAGGCTTTTAATGATGGATTGTATCTCTTTTACCGAGACTGAAGGCCAAAGGGGCGGAGTTCTAGTATTTACTAAGTCACTGCTTAAAGACGGTTTCTCTACAGGTTCCGTAGAAGCAAACAGACATTGATAATAATTCTCCCAGTCCTCAGCTGGGATTGGTATATCAAATGCAAATCTCTGTTCCTTTAGGACTCCTGCTACAGAGTGCCAGAATATTACTGAGTTATGACTGTTGGTAGCCAACTCGAGTTCTGACCAGATTGAGATGGCAAAACTTTTTTTCTTTAATTTTATAATTTTTTTATATTCCCTTCTTGTGTGCAACATCTCAGCTTGTGTATGAGCAGGAGGATTCCTCTGAGCGAGCCTCATGACTGCCTTCAATTTCTTTTTCAGGCACTGGCATTCAGGTTTAGTTGTTAGGTGTTTCTTCAGGGAGTTACAGAGATTAGAGAATGCATTAAAGGCCAACAGCCAGTCGGTAGTAGATGACTGGATTGTTGTGGCCCAGTTGGTAGCATTCTCTGCTTTAAGGCAGTCTGATATTACCTTACTGTCAACTTTGGCCCAAGTTATCCTTTTGTTTTGGGTCACCTCTACCCTTTTGGTGAGCCATCTGTCAGCCATGTTATATGGTCTCAAATCTGAGCGGCCTCGCAATATCACACTTACAGGCTGATGATCACTATTGTCACTAAAGTGTACCGTGACCTCCGAGAAGAGGTCGGCTTTGTCTCTAGTCACACAAAAAAGATCCAGTACACTACTTATATGGGCCGAGTGGTATGTGTAAGGATAGGTATAATTCTTATCCTTACCTCCCAGAATTTGGAGATTACCCTTAAAAATTAAGGTGACTAAGAGCAGGCCAGCAGCGTTACTTTTGCGGTCTCTCGAGAGCCACTGAGGATGGTTATCAAAAAACTCCCCTGGGACTCCCTTCTTCTGGGCTAACTTATACAAAGAGGGACCCAACCTAGCATTAAAATCTCCTAGTAGAACCACTATGGACTGAGGGTACAATACGTATATATCATCTAGAATAACTTCCAGACCCATCCAGTATTCGGAGTTATAATACCGGGATGTGTTTGGAGGGATATATACATTTACCAGTATTAACTCGAACTCTTTATATCCAAATTTAACAGCTAGAAAATACGAATACTTGTCTTTGTTGTATAGTTTCTCCCCCTGCCATTGTAATTCTTGCTTTATAAGAATGCATAACCCACCAGAGGGTCTCCCTTTGTTTTTTGTTTTTTGGGCTGGGGAAGTCCATCCCTGGAAGCCTGGCCGTTGTACTGGTTCATCCATTTCGGTTAACCAGGTTTCCTGAAAGGCTATTACATCAAATCTAGAGAGGAAATTCATTAGTCCACTATCAACCATCCCTTTCCAGCCAGCCACATTCCAGGTCAGCATCTGTATGGGATTCCCAGGGGCAAAGTGGTCTGGTTTGGTTGATTGGCTAGGTGGTAGAAATGCCGGATGTCAACTTGACGTTGGAGCTGGGTCGACTATGCTTCCCATATAAACACAGTTATTGTGAGGTTTGATATTTCTCCTCGTAAGTTGCAGAGCTTTTTGTTGCTCCTCTCTATCCTCACTGTCAGTATGCCTCTGCTTCCGCTCCAAGACTGGCACCTCTCCAGGTGGGCGGGTACTCTGGCTTTCCCTCTCCTTGTCTGGTTGACCCGCTGGATGGTCAATTTGGACTTGTACTACCAAGTCCTGTTGGATGTCCCTTTCCTCCTCTTTTTGTTTTGGGCTGGAACGCCTTCTCTTTTTGTTTATTGGGGTCTGAGTGCTTTCAGAAGCCAGACTTGATAGCAATTCCATGGAGTTGCTGCCAGAAGGAAGCAAAACATTCAAGCTTTCTGTTACACCAGCTGCCAACCTCAACACCGGACCAATTGCATCAATCTTCTTCAATATCATCTCCTGGTCTCATGGGCAGAGGGTAGCAAACTGGTGAACCAGCTCTTCCTCATCATCCATAAACTGAAGCTTTCCATTGTGTAGGTTTAAATATTCTTTTTTATTGTCCTTGTCTTTTCCTAACCTTGTTAATTGAGGACTTGTTTGTTTGGCCGTTGGTGTTTTGGAACTCCCAAGATTAATGTCGTCCTCCCTCACTGTCTTGGCTCTCTGCCCAGACTTTAACAAGGACTGAATTTGGGTGGTGTGAAATACCCGTCTTGGCCAAATACAAAATTTCTTTAATGAAGTCTCAAGCCTAAATAACACTGATGGCAGAACAGTTTGCCCAAAGGTTAGCAATATTCTTTTGCAGCCTTGTCTGTCGGGGAGCCAGGAAATCTCTACTAGCTCGTTAGAGTATACCCTGTAGCGTAAGAGTTGGGATAGACTGAGATCAAAACCACTCTCCTGTTGTGCCACCTACCCTTATTCAGAGGGGTGTTAGCAACTTGGAGTAAGATCCTGTGTCTCTGCAAGACCAGCCTCTCCACCGCATCCTCCTCACTCTGAAACCCCCAGTCCACACAGGCTGACCGAACATCATGGGTAAGCTTTGGGATGTGAGCCTTGCTGCTTACTTCTTCAGCTAGCTTATTGACGTGTTTTCTCATTAGGAGCTTTAATTCTTTGATCCCTCCATTTGCTTCCAGGAGGTGGTCAAATATAGCAGAGACTGTTTGTGCTGTTAGTAGACAATTTTTAGCAACCAACTCCAAGTCTCCTTTAGAATTGTTCCTAGTATTATTCTTGTTCTCCCCTGGAGTTGCAACTCCCTCCTCCACAGAGAAGCAGTCTTCTTCTTCCCAATCCAGAAGGGGGCTAGGTTTGTTTGCCGGGGTCACAAGGGGGGAAGAAAAGAGAAAAGGAGACTTACTTGCAGTGTCCATTATCTGAAAAAAGTCTTTTATCTGGGCATTGTCGCAGTCATGTTTTTCCAATCAGGCCAAGGTCCATTTAGTCAGCTGCATTACAATTCCACTAGACTCCGGCTTCTGGGCTCCTTCCTATGCTTTTATAAAAAGTCTGTGACTTTTATAAAAAGTCAAGCAGGGGTTAAAACAGGTTTAAAAATAGGTTAAAAATGGGTTAAAAGTGGTTAAAAATGCAAGGTTAAAATGGGTTAAAAAGTTAAAATAAAAATTAAATTAAATTTAAAAAAAACTTTTACTTTTGGAGGAGCTCTTTACAGCCTTTGCTGCCTCTCCACCATCTTGGCTCCCCGGCCACGCCCCAGCAGCAGGAGCCCATTCTCTGCCTGGGCAGTAGCCTGCGCTCCGGCGGCTGATGCTGCGCTGAAGCCTGAGGACACCTCTCCTCTCTTATCTATCTCAGATTCTTCCCTGAGTCTTTGTCATCCTCCTACAGGTGTTAGGTAGGCGACTGGAGCTCAGGACCCCAAGTATTAATTTTTCAGGAGTCTTGGTTTAATGTCATGGTTCCGATAGATGAGACCAATTGAAGCAGAACTCCGAGGCTTGAGTTTTCCTCTAAGAACATGTCTATTGGTTATAAACTATCAGCATGGTCAAAAGTGAAACCAAGACTAAAGTTTCCTCCAAAAGCAACAGTATTACAAGGTTAAAATTCCCACCCCACAACCTATGCAATCAACAGCATTTCCCAATAGAATAGTTTGGCGGGCTTTCTGACATTAGGCTCAACCCCCCAGCCGAGGGAACAAAAATGACCTTGGTTCTCACAGGACAGAGAATTGTTTAGGCTAGCATAAAACTTCCCATTCTTCCCCCCCAATCTTGTGGCAACCGAAAACGAGCAAGATGGCTCCAGTCAGGTTCGTTGCAGGTTTGACAGCTGCCTGACAATCCATAGTCCAATTGAGCGGCTGGCTTGCCTTTGGCTTCAGCCCTCCCCCTCCTGTTTTTAACAGCTCAGTAATAGGCAAGGCTATCTGTGCAAAGGAGGGGATAAATTGTTGGTAGAGGTTAGCAAACCCCAGAAAGCTCTGTAGCTGCCTCTGGGTTCGGGGGGCTTCCCACTCTAATATGGCTTTCACTTTCCCAGGGTCAATTTCCACCCCCTCGCTTGATATGTGATATCCTAAATAGTCCAAGCTATTCTTGTGGAAGTGGCACTTGGGTAGTTTAGCATAGAGTTTGGCTCTCAGTAGTTTCTGCAGCACCTCCCTCACTAATTTCATATGTTCTTCCATTGTCTCTGAGTAAATGAGAATGTCATCGAGGTAGACCAGTACCCCTTTGTATAGATGATCATGCAGCACCTCATTAATTAGTTGCATGAACACAGCTGGTGCTCCTTGCAGTCCAAAAGGCATCACCTGGAACTGGTAGCATCCCAAGGGGCAGTTAAAAGCAGTCTTCCATTCATCTCCCTTCTTGATCCTCGCACGATAATACGCCTCTCTTAAATCCAACTTAGTGAACACCTTTCCTTTGGACAGGTGCCCCAGCATGTCTTTCATGAGGGGGAGGGGGTACATATATTCCATGCACACACCATTAATCCCCCTCAAATCCATGCATAATCTTAGCTGGAGGTTGGAGTTCCCTCTCCTTCGCTTGATTGGGGGGAGACCTCCATGACCTGTTGTGCCACTCACGTTTTTTCCTTCATCTTCTTTGGAGTCTTCTTCAGCTTGGGTTGGCTCGGGGCCCTGGGCATCAACATGGGTTGGGGGGGCCAGGCAATTGGCCGCTCGGTGGCCTTCCTTCCCACATTGGAAACAAGCTCTGACAGGGTGATGCGGACCCTCTCTGGCGGTTGGAGGAGGGGATCCTCCCCCTCTTTATGCTGGCGGGCGCTTTTCCTGGCTCCGGCGAGGGCAGGTCTCAGGTGCTGTGTGTTGCCGATATTCCATCAGATCCAGCTCCACTGTGGTGGCCAGTTGGTACCAAGCTTGGAAATTGTCAGGGATCCCCCAGGGTAGGCAGTTCTGGTACACCTCCCTGCTTAGCCCATCTCGAAATTGGTAGACCAGCAGACGTTCTGGCCACCCCCTAAGTCTCCCAGCTATGCTGTGAAACTCCCTAATATACTCCACCACGGATCGCTTCACTTGCCTTATGGAGCGGATATCGGATTCTGCCTGGCGGGCTTGGGTGGGATCCATGAACGTTGCCCAGAGCCCTTCCAGGAAAGCATCAGTGTCCCCCAACTCCAGAGCCCCCTAGTCGTGGAGCGCCACCATCCATTCAGCAGCATCCCCTTCCAGGTTTTCTGCAATAGAGTTCACACGGGTCACATCATCTGGGAATGCTGCTCCGTACCGGTCCAGGTAGATCCACACCTGATTCAGGAAGTAGGTGAGCTACTCAGGTCGCTCGTCGAACGTGGGCTTCAGGGGCGGTGGCTCACTATCATCTTGAACCAGCAGGTAGCCAGGCAGCACCCCCACAACCAGTTGAGCAGCGTGGGCTGGAGCTCCCCCCGCTGCAGGGATTGGGGGGGGTTGCCTGTTCCCCACTGTTCCCCTGTCCCCTGCCGATCCCTGGCACACTCAGGTCAGTGCTGCTGGCTGAGGCGGGGGGGGGGAGGCACAGCTGGGGCCGTCTTCAGAGCTGCTGCTCTGCCTGGGGATTTTGCATGTTTCACTCCTCACACCTCCACTCCCAATGCAGCTGCCCAGACCGGGGATTTCGCCTGTTCTACTCCTTGCATAGCCAGTTCTCCAAATGTTTCTCGCAACTGCTCCACTGAGGGGCTGCGGGAAGTGGTTAGGGGCTTCCATCCTGATGATTCCTCCCAGTCTGCAGCCCTCTTGGCCTTCCACTCACTTCCCTGGGTTATAGCAACCTCTGGTGGGACTAAGGGGAATTCCAGCTCAGCTGCCTTCCTCACGCCGCCCGTCAGTTGGGTCTTCTTTCCAGTGTAGAGGGATCCTGCCACAACCCCCTCATCGCACAATTGCAGCTGCCCCATCTTCTCCACTCTCACCTTGGACTGCGTTACCTCCAAGTCCAGCTGGGCTGCCGCCAGTGCCTCCCGAGGAAGGGTCAGCCCCGGTTTCTCTGCGGTCTCGGTCTTCTTTCCTGCCCCCGAGGTCCTTATGCTACAGTCCTCTTGGAAGCCTCCGAGTAGGCTGCACTCATAACTTCATGAGAATTGATTTAATGTCAACCGTCCGGCTGGCGAATTCAATATTGAAGAAACTCTACGGTCTTCAGGTGCCATAAGAGATAATCTTGATTGAATACACATATCAGTACTGAAGAAGCAAAATAAACTCTAGTTTTCCCGCATGAAAATCTGGTTAGTTAACAATGGCTTTTCATAACTACCACCCACCATGTGTTTACATTGCCCAATCACATCCTTTCTGTTTGTTATGGGAACGGTCCACTAAGACGCTGGAAATAAAATGGAGGCTGTTTGGAAAGAAGGTTAGTTTATTGAACAGAACCAACAGCAGCATGTGGTTCTGGGACAGCTGACCAAGTGGGGTTGGGATAGGTGGGCTTTTATACATTTTTGTGCAATGAGGTGGGCTTTTGTGTTCTAAAAGAGTGTTGGGTAACTTCTATTGTGGCTGATGGCTATATCCTGTGTTGGATTTTTTGGGTGAGGGGTTGCTGGTTCTAATACTATCACTCTGCTATTGTTAGCTGTCAAACCTTGCTCCAAGGGATTTCAAAAGATCCTGTCTTGAATGGGCTTCTGCCCGTAGTATTTGTTTGCTCATGAATGGGGCCTCAGTCTTTCTGAATAGATTACTGAATCTGCATTTCTAAAAACTGGTTTCTGCTCAGTTTCTGCTTGGGGCCGGGAGACTTGGGGTTGTCTTTGCCTAAGCTTTTTCATTATTCCTTTGGGGAAACCAACTCTGAAATTTCCCTTGAAATTCAATGTAACTAAAAGTAACATTTCCCTCCCCTCTACTATGCTATAGATCATACAACCCAATGAAAGTAATTGGCGGGCTCCTCAATTCATCTTCGCTCCTCCTTCCAGCACTTGCAGGAATGACCTTGGTTCCCATGGGACCGTTCTGTGTTTTGTCTAGCAATACTTTCATTTTCCTTCCCCTCTCTCCCCCCCCCCAATATATGTGGCAACTTAGAACGACAAAGATAGCTTCAGCCAGGCTTGTTTCAGAAGTAGACACCATGAAGGTCTAGAAGCCAGGACAAAAGTTCTGTTAGGTGGGAAAGAAATTTATAGTGTCCAATATTCTGTGCCAATCCTTTTAGATGTTTGATGTCACTTCCTGTGAGCTTTCAATCAGGTTTACACATGCCCCAAAATTCTTCACAGCCATGTTTTGCCTTAGTAAATAATTACTGGCTGCCCATTTTCAAGGGTTCCTACCTGAACCTGCCTTAGCTCTTAGTTTAGTGCATCCAGGGTTTGTGATGTCAAATTGAGGTTAGCCAGTGTGCAAGCCAGGCTATTAATATTTCTTAAATTGCACACAGCAAGCCCTAGGGCTTCCACTAATGAGACCACCAGTATAACATATTCTGCTTTACTGGGTAGCATCATTTGTGAGTCACAGTCAGGGCTTGGGGTTTGGAAATCTCTTTTCTGCTACCTCCTCAGTGAAGGCATGTCCCCCCCCCCCATGGAATTGGCAGAAAGGTATGCATGCAAAGTCCTTAGTGCCACAGAGCAAGAACCAGCCTGGGGAGCTTTATGTGCAGGGAGGTGATAGCCTCAATGTGATTCTGAATGGTGTGTGTGCGTGCAGCTACATCTACAAGACAGGCAATACAAACATCCTGGACAAATTTCCCTCCCACCAGACAGAAGTCAGGTTCAGGACTTAATTGCCAACCATTCCCAAATGCTATCCCTCCATGAATCCATTTGACTACTTAATTACAAGGTAAATGAGGCAAGAAAGAAAACCTTACAATGAGTTTCCCCCCTCCCCCCATATTTTTTCCAGCTGTCTTCTGAGGCTTCACATGGGGGCCAATGGATCCATAAGTCCTTCTTTTCTCTGCAGCTTTCACAGGCATCTGGGTGATGTAGGACTTGGGAAGATCTGTTCCATTCTGGTTGCATGGTAACTTTCTAGTAGATGGCTGGATCAAAACTGTTCTGTTCTTATGGAGGTAGACATTGAAGAGACTCAGTAGTAAAGGAACTTAGTTTATTCATGACACACACACAAAACAGAACAGAAAGCAAAACTGACTCCACCCTTTTATACAGGGAGCCAGGGAACTGTTAACCAATAGATGCACGATTTCTTCCCGCGCTAAACATGCATTCCCGGGTTTTCAGACACCCAGTCTAGCTAGCAGGCCACGTGGTCTGCTAGCGTCGTTGGTGCACGCCTTGCACCTGCTGTCTTAACAACTCAGTACACTACACCCCTCCCCCCTTGGTTGGAAGTATAATGCACCCCCTGAACAAAATAATAATGACAGCCTTCCTGTGGAGACTTCCAAATCACCCCCAATAGCCTAGGCTTAATTTCAATGCCTAGGACCTCTTTAGGACGTGGTGCTGCCACTCAAGGACAGACATTGTAATCCTAGCAAGGTTGTTCTTTTGAGCGTGTTGTGAATTCTAGGCTTCGCTGACAGAACCCTCACTTAGTCCTGCAGGAACTTTGGTGGGCCTCTGGCCCGCTCCGATCCCCTTGGAGGCGTCGCTAGTGCCCAGCCTGCAAGCTTGCCTGCCGGGCTCGGCAGACCGGGACTTGGGGACCCGCTTAATGCGGTCGGGATTGGAGCATGCAGGCTGGCCGATTGGCGCAACTCTGCGTGCCGGTTTGGGGTGGTATTCCCCGGAGGGGTGGTATTCCCCTGGTCAGCGTTCCGCTGCGGGGTGGAATTCCCCTGAGGGGTGGTATTCCCCTGGTCGGCATTAGCAGCTGATTGGGAGCGATGTCCCGTAGGCGCGAAACCCGCCATTGGAGTGGCTTGGAAAGCCGATCGCGAGCAATGTCCCATGGACGTGGTGCCCGAGTCAGGAGCTGCCTCGCTGGCAAACCCCTCTTTCGATAATTGCAGTGATCTGCTGTCACTGCTTGGTTGATCTTCCCGATCAGGATCAAGGGCTTCCTCCCCCCCAAGAGCAGAGCCAGGAGTGGAAGAGTGGCTCGGCAATCTCCAACGAAGCTGGTCAATGTGCCGTCGCAGCACGCGACCATCCTCCAACGCCACTTTGTATGAAAGAGGCCCGGTGACCCTGCAAACCACAGCTACCACCCACAAGTTTCCATGGCCATAGTTGCGGGCCTAAACCGGATAACCCACGTTCAAACGCCGCGGTGCCCGCGGCTGGGACACCTGTGATGCACCCCGGTCCGGGTGTAACCTATCTAGCTTGGTGATAAGACGGCGGCCCCATCGGAGCTCGGCGGGGCTCTTGCCCGTAGATGTGCACGGAGTGGTGCGGTGGCAGAGAAGAAAGTCTGCCAACTGGTGATGCCAGTTGCCGTGCGTGATCCGTTTTAATGACTCTTTTGTTGTCCGCACCATGCGTTCCACTTGGCCATTTGACGCCGGGTGGAATGGTGCCGACATAGCATGTCGAATTAAGTTCGCCCGAAGGAAGGACTGGAACTCCGACGAGGTAAATTGAGCTCTGTTGTCGGAGACAATTACGTCGGGAAGGCCATGAGTGGCAAAAATGTCTTTTTAAATTCTCAAAAGCTGTTTGACAGCTCATAGTCCATGTAAGTGGCTGGCCCGGTCGCAGTTTTCCTCCTCCTTTGCCTGTTTTGAGTAGTTCTGTAAGGGGTAGGGCAATCTCAGCAAAGGAGGGGATGAATTGACGATAGAAGTTGGCAAAACCTAAAAAGCTCTGAAGCTGTTTGCAAGTCTTTGGGGGCTGCCACTCAATTATAGTTCTCACTTTGGCTGGATCCATTTCAATGCCCTCGTTGGAAATTCATCTAGAAGCTATGTATGTAACAAAGTTCATGCTTCGGTTAAACATGGCTGCACTTTGGTTCATAGTTATACTTTAAAATACTAACTTTAGGTAGTTTAAATAAAGAATAAACCTTATATAAATTGAATAATATGTCATTCATAAACTATATACTATTCTACAATAGTGTGCACTATTCTAAAAGTATGCTTTGAGTCAGTGAATATAGTCCCTCTCTATTCCTCCAGCTTCATCGTCATTGGCATCCTTCAGTCTCGAGAGACTATGGTATCGTGCTCTGGGAAAAGGTCCTTAAGCAGCATCTGGTGTGGCTAAAAAGGCCAATTCGAGAGTGGCAGTCCCTTCCACACTGAGGGCAGATACAATCTGTCCCCTGTCCAGCCCCCAGATTTTGCTGGTTCCGGGACTGCCTCTTTGCCTCAGCCTGCCGCACAAGTGTCTCTTCGAATTGGAGAAGGCCATGCTGCATCTTTAGCCTCCAGGCTGAACGATCAGAGGTCAAGGATTCCCAGCTGTTAATGTCCATTCCCAAGGCCTTTAGATCCCTCTTGCAGATATCCTTATATCGCAGCTCAGGTCTCCCTCTGGGGCGCTTTCCCTGCACTAGTTCTCCGTACAGGAGATCTTTCGGAATCCGACCATCAGCCATTCTCACGACATGCCCAAGCCAGCGTAGACGTCGCTGTTTCAATAGTGTATACGTGCTAGAAATTCCAGCACATTCCAGGACTGTGCTATTTGGGACTTTGTCATGCCAGGTGATGCCGAGAATACGTCGGAGACAACGCATATGAAAGGTGTTCAGCTTTCTCTCCTGCCATACGTGAAGGGTCCAAGACTCACTGCAGTACAAGAGTGTGCTCAAGACGCAGGCTCTATAGACCTGGATCTTTGTATGTTCTGTCAACTTCTTATTAAGCCATACTCTCTTTGTAAGTCTGGAAAATGTGGTGGCCGCTTTACCAATACGTTTATTCAGCTCAGTATCTAAAGAGAGAGTGTCAGAGATAGTTGAGCCGAGATACACAAAGTCATGGACAACCTCCAGTTCCTGTGCAGAGATTGTAATACAGGGAGGTGAATCCACATCCTGACCCATGACTTGTGTTTTTTTCAAGCCGATTGTTAGACCAAAGTCATGGCAGGCCTTGCTAAAACAGTCCATAAGTTGTTGAAGATCTTCGGCAGAGTGAGCAGTAACGGCAGCATCGTCAGCGAAGAGGAAATCCCGTAGGCATTTCAGCTGGACTTTAGACTTTGCTCTCAATCTAGAGAGATTAAAGAGTTTTCCGTCTGATGTGGTCCGGAGATAGATACCCTCTGTTGCAGTTCCAAAAGCGTGTTTCAGCATGACAGCAAAAAGGATCCCGAATAAAGTTGACACAGCCCTGCTTCACTCCACTTCGAATGTCAAAGGAATCTGATGTTAAGCCATCAAAAACAACAGTGCCCTTCATATCCTCATGAAAGGACCTGATGATGTTGAGGAGCTGAGGTGGACATCCAATCTTAGGGAGAATTTTATATAAGCCGTCCCTACTAACCAAGTCAAAAGCCTTCGTAAGATCTATGAAGGCTACGAAAAGTGGCTGTCTTTTTTCCCTGCATTTCTCCTGCAACTGTCTAAGGGAGAATACCATGTCAATGGTGGACCTGTTGGCTCTGAATCCACACTGTGATTCTGGATAGACTCTCTCTGCAAGCACCTGGAGCCTCTTCAGTACGACACGGGCAAGCAGCTTCCCTACAACACTAAGAAGAGAGATGCCGCGGTAGTTGTTACAGTCACCCCTGTCGCCCTGTCCTCCAGCTTACTACATCTCCTTTTGTAAAAGTACCTTAGCTAAGTGCCTCTACATGTCTATTCCTTAAGCAGAAATGGAAAATTACAACATGTACATTTATTGTGTATCTCACAATCCACCCTTTTTCTTCTTTACTCTACTTGGAATTTTCCACCCATTGATACCTTTCTTGTAACATCATTTCTGCCCTTTCCATATCCTCTTCATAGGTTGTTGTTGTTGTTAGTTGCAAAGTCGTGTCCGACCCATCGCAACCCCATGGACAACGTTCCTCCAGGCCTTCCTGTCCTCTACCATCTTCTGGAGTCCATTTAAGCTCACACCTACTGCTTCAGTGACTCCATCCAGCCACCTCATTCTCTGTCGTCCCCTTCTTCTATTGCCGTCAATCTTTCCCAGCATTAGGCTCTTCTCCAGTGAGTCCTTCCTTCTCATTAGGTGGCCAAAGTATTTGAGTTTCAACTTCAGGATCTGGCCTTCTAAAGAGCAGTCAGGGTTGATCTCCTCTAGGACTGACTGGTTTGATCGCCTTGCAGTCCAGGGGACATGCAGGAGTCTTCTCCAGCACCATAGTTCAAAGGCCTCAATTCTTTGGCGCTCAGCCTTTCTTATGGTCCAACTTTCACAGCCATACATTGCAACTGGGAAAACCATGGCCTTGACTATACGTCTTTTTGTTGGCAGGTGATTTCTCTGCTTTTTAGTATGCTGTCTAGATTTGCCATAGCTTTCCTCCCCAGGAGCAAGCGTCTTTTAATTTCTTGGCTGCAGTCCCCATCTGTGGTGATCTTGGAGCCCAGGAAGATAAAATCTGTCACTACCTCCATTTCTTCCCCGTCTATTTGCCAGGAATTGAGAGGGCTGGATGCCATGATCTTGGTTTTCTTAATGTTGAGTTTCAAGCCAACGTTTGCACTCTCCTTCTTCACCCGCATCAAGAGGCTCTTTAGTTTCTCTTCACTTTCTGCCATTAGAGTGGTATCATCTGCATATCTTAGGTTGTTGATATTTCTCCCGGCAATCTTAATTCCAACTTTTGATTCATCTAGCCCTGCATTTCTCATGATGTGCTCTGCATATTAGTTAAATAGGCAGGGCGACAGAATACAGCCTTGCTGGACTCCTTTCCCAATTTTGAACCAATCCGTGGTTCCGTGTCCAGTTCTCACTGTTGCTTCTTGACCCACATATAGGTTTCTCAAGAGACAAATAAGATGGTCTGGTACTCCCATCTCTTTAAGAACTTGCCACAATTTGTTGTGATCCACACAATCAAAAGCTTTAGCATAGTCAATGAAGCAGAAGTAGATGTTTTTCTGGAACTCCCTAGCTTTCTCCATAATCCAGTGTATGTTGGCAACTGATCTCTAGGTCCTCTGCCTCTTCGAAATCTGCCTTGTACTTCTGGAACGTTCTCGATCTACATACTGCGGGAGTCTAGCTTGTAGGATTTTAAGCAGAACTTAACTTGCATGTGAAATGAGTGCAATGGTGCTGATAGTTTGAACATTCTTGGCATTGCTTTCTTGAATGGGAATGGAAACGACCTTTTCCAATTCCTGTGGGCCACTGTTGAGTTTTCCAAATTTGCTGGCAAATTGAGTGTAGCACTTTTACTGCATCGTCTTTTAAGATTTTGAATAGCTCAGCTGGAATACTGTCACCTCCACTAGCTTTGTTGTTGCTCAGCTTTCCTAAGGCCCGTTTCACTTCACATTCTAGGATGTCTGGCTCGAGGTCAGTGACCACCCCATCGTGGTTATCAGGGACTCTAAGTTCATTCTTGTATAGTTCTTCTGTGTAATTTTGCCACCTCTTTTTTTTTTATACAATATTTTATTAAGTTTTATAAGTTTAAGGAAGGGATAGGGTCAATATAGGTATTGGGGTTCAGGGTGGGATTCAGGGTTGGGGTTGGGGTAGGGGTAGGTACAACAATGGGGTTACCCCCAATAACATTTCCAAGCTTTGGCAAGCAGACTATTGTCCGGGTACATATATTCGATAACAGTCATTAATATAATAGTAAATAGCTATAGTAAATAAGAAAAACCGTAATCATAAAGAGTATTAATTAATCAATACATATCATTCATCTTATTAAATATCACAATCATTTCTCGCTAGTTTTGCTAACCATTGGTAAAAATTTTCCCATGTTTTAAAGTAAACTGAGTCTTCTTTCTCTTTAATCTCTAAGGTTAGTCTGTCCATTTCTGCACATTCTAAAATTTTCCTAATTATAATCTCATCAGGTGGTATATTTTCATTTTTCCAATATTGGGCAAATGCTATTCTCGCAGCTGTCAATACGTGTAATATTAAATACTCATTCTCTTTCCCATATTTGGCTCCTAATATTCCTAACAAAAACAATTCTGGTTTGAACTCTATCTGTATTTTAGTCATCTTTTCCAACCATTTATGAATCTTAAGCCAAATTTTTTCGCACTAGGACATACCCACCAGATATGGTAGTAGGTGCCTGGCTTTTGTTTACATTTCCAACAATTATTCGAAACATTTTTAAACATTTTCGCCAATCTTACTGGTGTCATGTGCCATCTATAAAACATTTTATACAAGTTTTCTTTGTATGAAGCTGCTTTAGTCAGTTTAATGTTTCTATCCCATAACTTTTGCCAATCTTCTAAGTCTATAGAATATCCAAAGTTCTTTGCCCATACTATCATTGTTTCTTTTACTTGTTCTTCTTCCATCTTCCAGTTTAGCAGAAATCTATAAAGTTTCTTAATCAAATTTTCATCTGTTTTCAAAAGTATTTGATCAAATTCTATCTGTTCTTTATAAAATCCCATTGTCTTTACATCTTTCTCATATCTTGTTTGAATTTGCAAGTAAGGCCACCATGCTAAATCAATACCTTGTTGTTGTAAGTCTTGCCTATCTTTAAGTTTTCCATCCTTGTCCAAAATGTCTTTATAAGTGACGACTTTGTCATAAGTTAATTAAATTTGGGTAAGCAAAGGCTTCCATTGTTGAAAGCCACTCTGATATTTTAATATAGATTTTTTGTTTTACTCTCTCCCATTCTACAAACAGTACATTCCTTATAGCATGGTTTTGGAAATATCTGTGTATTTTATTTTTCCCATAGCACAGAAAGGCATGCCAACCCAGTTGTAGGTCATGCCCCTCTAGGTAGAGTAATCTTTTGTTTCTCAGCGTTATCCATTCTTTGAGCCATAATAAAATGGCTGCTTGATAATATAGTCTCCAATCCGGGAGTCCAAATCCTCCACTGTCTTTAGCTTCTTGTAACATTTTCACTTTAATTCGTGCTTTTTTCCCTTGCCATATAAATCTCAATATTGTTGCATTTAAGTCATCAAAAAATGCCTTTCCCAGTTTTACCGGGATTGTTTGGAATAGAAAGAGTAGTTTCGGCAGGACACTCATTTTCACTGTGTCTATTCTTCCTAACAGTGACAGTTGAAGGTTTTTCCACTTTTCCAAGTCTAATTTTATTTGTTTCAACAGTCTTTCGTAATTATCTTCTTTTAGTGTTGTACATCTTGGTGTTAAGTAGATTCCTAAGTATTTAACTCTTTTGACTATTTGCAAATTTGTCTTTTTTGTGAGTTGGGTTTTCTGTTTGTCTGTTAAGTTTTTTGTTAATACCTGAGTCTTTTCTCTATTTATTTTCAAACCAGCCACTTCTCCAAATTTTTCTATTTTCTGCAACAGTTTAGTAGTTGTTTCTAGTGGCTCCTCCAAAATGAAAACCAAATCATCTGCGAAAGCTTCTAATTTATATTTTTTCTCTTTTATCTCCAATCCTTTAATTTCCGTGTCCTGCCTAATATTTCTAGCCAATACTTCCAATGTTAATATAAATAGCAGAGGGGATAATGGGCATCCCTGTCTTGTGCCTTTTTTAATGTCAAAGCTTTGTGTATAATCTCCATTTAAAATTATCCTGGCCGTTTGTTTATAGTAGATTGCTTGAATTGCATTCATGAAGTTCTTGCCAAAGTCCATTTCCATCAGCTGCTGGAACATAAATTGCCAATTTAAGTTATCAAAAGCTTTTTGCGCATCAAGAAATATTAATGCCATCTGTTTCCCTGGATGATTTTCATAATATTCCAGAACGTTTAAGATGATCCTTAAGTTGTTTTTTATCTGTCTTTTAGGTAAAAAACCGTTTTGGTCTGTGTGGATAAATTCAGTCAGAAATTTCTTAATTCTTTCTGCCATTATCGAGGCAAAGATTTTGTAATCCACATTTAGTAACGATATTGGTCTATAATTTTTTATTTGTGTGGAATCAGTATCTTCTTTGGGTATCAAAGTAATGTTAGCTTCAGTACACGAGTTTGGTATTTTAGTCTCTGAGAAGATTTCATTACACAATTCCTTCAATGTCGGGCTTAATATATCTTGTAATGCTACATAGAATTCTGCAGGAAGACCGTCTGGGCCCGGAGTCTTGTCTTTTTTTTGCCTTTTTATAGCTTCTATAATCTCCATCGTTGATATTTTCCCATTTAGTATATTTCGGATATTCTCTGGGATTTTTGGCAGGTCAGTTTCTTTCATATACGCCTGTATTCCCTCTTTAGAAACCACCTCTGCCTTGTAAAGTGTCTCATAATAATCCTTAATAATTTTTTTCATTGCATCATTGTGGAAGTGTAACTCTCCTTTTGAGTCTTGTAGCTTATTTATCATTCTTTTTTCTTTTTCTTTCTTCAATCTGTATGCTAACCATCTTCCCAGCTTATTAGCATTTTCAAAAAAGTTCTGTTTAGTCCGTTTAATCTGCTGTGCCATTATATCCATCTCGGCCAAGTTTAGTTTATGTTTTATTATCTCCATTTGTTTCTTAAGAACTTTCATTTGTGGGTCTATTTGTAGCTCAAGTTCCAGTTTTTTGAGTTCTTCTCTCAACTTTGACTGTAGTTGTTTCTTTTCTTTATTCTTTTTGGCAGTATAAGTTATGGCCAGACCTCTAAAATATGCTTTAGCCATGTCCCATACATTTTGGAGGGAAGGTTCTTCTTTCTTATTTATTTTGAAGAAAACTTCCATTTCCCTTGTCGCTAATTGTAAGAATTCTTTTTCTTTCAGTATAGATTTGTTCAGAGACCATCTTAGTTTTTTCTTAGTTCCTTTCCAAATCATTTTTATTGGATTATGGTCTGCCCAAACATTGGTTTCTATCTCAACCTCTTGTATTATCATTTTCAAATCATAAGATGTCCATATCATGTCAATTCTAGACCATGATTTGTGCCTATTTGAGTAAAATGTATATTGTGATTTTTCTGGATTCCTCTCTCTCCATATATCTTGAATAGACAGTTCTTCTTTCATTTTTAAAAAGGCTTTGGGTAGAGTGTTTCCTCCTTTTCTCCCTTGTTTATGGCTTTTATAGTCCCGAGTTGCATCTACTATTGCGTTAAAATCTCCCAGTATGCAAAGATTTTGGTAATTTAAATCCACTAGTTTATTGTGTAATTGGTGATAGAATTGCTCTTGCTTATCGTTGGGTGCATATATTGCAACCATCAATATCTGTTTTTGGTCCAGCATAATTTCCACCATTAGTATTCTCCCCTCTTTGTCTGCAAAGACTTGTTTAGGATTCATCTTTTCTTTTATATAAAGGGCTATACCTCTTTTCTTTTGGGGTGCAAGTGTAAAGTAAAGCTTGCCCATTTTTGGTTGTTCTAAAATTCTGGAATGTTGTCTCTTAATATGTGTCTCTTGAAGGCAAATTATGTCCATTTTTAACTTTTGTAGTCTAGTAAAAGTTTTTCTCCTTTTTGAGGGAGAATTCAGTCCATTTATATTTATTGATAAAATTCCAATCTCCTCCATGTCTTCAGTTATATCTAGATCTCAATCTTCTAGGCGATCTTATCTGTCTCTGATCTCTCGGTCTTGCTCCTTCCTCTGAGTAAGTCTTTTTAACTTCTTCCTCCTCTACTTGTTTAGGCGCTCCCGCAGCACCCGTTTCCTCTTGCTTCTTAGGTTCAGGATCCCCTTTTTCCAAAAAGACTCTATGGTTGTCAAAAAATTCCGCTGCTTTGAGCGGGGTATCCAGTCTGTATCTTTTCGAATCCCAGTATATTAAGATCCCTTCTGGGATCAACCATCTAAAATTCACTCCTTTGTCAAGCAATTTCCTTGTTAAAAACTGGTAATCTCTTCGAGCCTCTCTTATTCTTCTGGGAATTTGCTTGAGCACTGCTACTTCTTTTTCTTTGTATTTTAGCGGTTGATCTCTTACTGCTCTCAAAATCTCATCTCGTGTGGATCTTTTAAGATAGATAACCTTTATTGTCATTTTTATATTGTGGGCACAATGGCACACATAAAAAATGAAATTTAGTTGCCCGCTCTCAAAGTGAAACATATACATGACACACACCTAAAACATACTATGTACAACATATATATAGACCCACATCCCTACATATACATAGCAAATAAATATTAAATACTGTCCATCTTGAATATATAAAGCAAGGAGGAAGTTTGAGAGTTCGCAAGGTTAATGCTGTATGGAATGAAACTATGGCTGAATCTGGATGTTCTGCTACGGATACCACGAAGCCTCCTCCCAGAAGGTAACAAGGAAAACAGGTCGTGAAGAGGATGTGTAGTGTCCCAGATAATCTTACGGACCCTGCTCAAGCAACGCTTCTGTGCTATGTCCTGGATGGGAGGGAGGGAACTGCCAATGATCTTTTCAGCCATTCTCACCACTCTCTGCACCGCCTTCCTGTCTGAAGCAGTGATGCCTCCAAACCAGACTGTGATGCTGTATGACAGGATGCTCTGATTGTCCCCCTGTAGAAAGTGGTCAGGACAGGGGAAGGAAGATGTGCTTTTCTCATGCGGCGCAGAAAATGCAGGCGCTGCTGTGCCCGCTTCACCAGTTTCTCACTGTTTAGCGACCAAGTCAGCCTACTCGTTAGCTGCACACCCAGGAATTTGATGCTGATAACCATCTCCACAGGTGAATCATTAATGCACAGAGAAGTGTGGCTGTGCCTGCCTTTTCTGAAATCAACAATGATCTCTTTGGTTTTTCCTGTATTTAAAACTAGGCTGTTTTCCTTACACCAGTTCACCAACCCCTCAACCTCCTTGCGGTAAGCTTCCACCTTGTCATCCTGAATAAGGCCCACTACTGTAATCTAACATGAACTTCCCTGGGGACTCTGTTTCTTCTGGCATAGCTTGAATTGACTCTAAAGACCTGGTCTAATTCTCCTTCCATTTGAGCCTTTCCCATTCCTAAAAGATCTGCGAGTAACTCAGTTAGCAGGTCTAAAAGGTTCTCATCCTTATCTTCTATTATGTTTTGAAATCTTAAAAAGTATGATGCTCTTTCCATCTCTATCACCGCCAAAGTATCTTCCAGTTCCGTATTTGTTTGAGCCAGTTTTTGGTTCTCATCTTTTAAGCATTCTAATTTCTGGTCGACTTCCACTGATTTGTCTTCTATTTTTGGGATCCTTTGTTGGTTATCTGTAATCGTCTTTTGGAAGCTTTCAATTTTTTGATTCATTTTATCGAGATCATTTTTCAAATCTTCGTAGTTTTTAGTCAAGGACGCCGCCTGGGCTGCAATTGCCTGTAAAATTGCCTGGGTATCCTTTTGTTGGGCATCCATTTTTTCTTGCTGTAGCACTGTCATGATTGATTTTTGGTAGACTGGACTCGCAGAAGTCGAGGCAGGAGCAGAGGATCCTTTTCTCCCAAGTTTAGTCAAGTTTGAAGCGCTCATCTTTAGACTGATGTCTTATATTGTAATCCACCAGGTGGCCCAATGGCCAATTGTAATCCAGTAAGCTCCTATTGCTAGGAGGGAAAACCACGAAAGGGGTTGAAGAGGAAAAAATAATTCCAAAAAAAAAGCAAAAAAATGGCAACAAGGAAAAAGAAAAAGGAGAAAAAAAGGAACAAAAACAGTGATAGTAAAAAGGAAGAGGAGAAAAACTCTCCTGCTAAAAAGGAATATTCGAAAAGGAGTTCCAGAGAGGAGAAAAAAGAAAAAAAAGGGAATAGGAAAAAACAAAAAGCAAAGGACAAAAATATCCAATTTATAATCCACCAGGTTCTGTTCAAAGCAAGGGAAAGAAAAAAAAAGTTCCTTAATATTCAATTCTTCTTGGCAAAATGTTTATAATCCAAGGAGGGAGATGGCTCAAAATATCATGTGTCTAACAATAATAGTCTGTGTTATACAACCAAACCAAACCAGAAAAAAGCCCCTTTTTTCTTTTTCAACAAGCTTCAAGGTCTTAGATAAGCGTGTCTGGGCATGCAGCCAAGCTTCTAATCTGAATAAGCACCAGACAAAGAGAAAAAGAAAGAGAAAGTTTTCAGTGTAACCACCAGGGGATACAATGTATCCATTCCCAGCACTTGAGTAAAAAAAAAGAAGTCCAGAGGGGAAAAAAAAGTTTGTAGGATTTTAAAAATAACAAGTAAAATTGCGGTGGCTTTCCAACATAAAACAGAGAAAAAAGGTGTCCATAAAAAGAGCAAGCTTCCCAAATTTCTATTAAATCTCAGACAGCTTTACTGTATTGAAAGTTTATTTTTAAGTTGCAAAGTAGCTTAAACCGCCGCTTGTATACAGGGGGGGGGAAGGAGACTCCACCCCCTCCCTAAAAGTAAAAGCTTCACTCTCAGGCTGCAAACAAACTATTTAGCAAAAAATACACCTTCACCAGGAAAGAAGACAGTGTTCTCACCCGGCTCAGCTGCTTGCTGTCATTCTGCGCTGTTTCTCCGTCTCCGACGATCAGCTGTTGTTGTTTTTTTATTATTAAACAAGTTTTATTAGTATTTTTTGGTTTTACATCAAAGTGCTTTAGGAATCCACGTGGAGATAGGGTGATCAATCATCCAAAAAAACAACAACACAATATAATCAAACATAAATAGTTCAATAATTCCTTAAAAGTTCCTTCTCTATTTCCCTCAGGCTATAACCTAGTATTAATACATTTCTAAATAAAATTCAATCGTTGTAAAAAGAATATCAATAGTAATTCACTTATATCAATCAAAATCCTGTTTTAAGTTTAAATATTTTACAATTACCATTTTCCACTTTAGCCTAAAATGAACACATAAGTTACATTTTGGGTCTCCCAATTTCCCATCAAACAATAATTATTTCTAAAATATACATATTATATCAACTATTATATTTTAATACTTCCCAACTATATTCTCTTTCCTGTACTCTATCAAGTATATATTTTCTATTTCAAATATATATTTTATAAATCTTAAAACCCCTTAACTCCTTACCTAAAATTTAAATCCTATCAAAATCATTATACTTATAAAAAGAAAAGATATTATTCCACCAGACACCTTATTTCATTTCCAATCTGTATTCTATTTCTTCATCTATTTACTTTTTGTTTACCACCTTTTCCATATTAGATTTCCCAACCATAGTCAAATTACATCCCAACCATAGTCAAATCCATAGTTTTCATCTCAATAGTATTAACTCAGTCAAAATCTCTAAAAGCTTTTTTAACCCGTCAAATAAAGTTTTAACCATTTTTAAACCTAATTCTAGCTTTCTTTTTGTGCCAAGCAGGTTTCCACCAAAGAGTCTCTGACTCATCAAATCTTAATGTTTGGTTATCCATATGTCTCCACAATTGAGTCTGATCGTAATCCTCTTCTCTTTTTTCCAGTGTTGTCTGCACTATATAGTCGGTCTTAATCAGTATGATAGTTATTCATTGTCCATGTTGTCAGTGTTTTTGATGCCTCGTTTTTGAAAATCCATTCCTGTTGCTTTTAGGATTATAGGTGTTTTGGTTGGAATCCACCTTTGGTCATCAAGATTCTCCATACTTTGCATCTGTGATATAATCTCTTCCTCTGTGTTGATTGGTTCCTCTTCAATAGATTGTAGATATATTTCCTCCATCTCGTTGAATTGTGGTCGTTGCATATCGGCCTCTTTAGGGTTGATCTGTTCTTCCTCTATTATTCCTTGATCTATAAATTGGTCAGTCAAAGTTTGAGAGTCAATTTTTAACTCTGGAGCATCATCTTCCATGTCCATTCTAAATTGTTCTTTCAGTTCCAAAAATTTTTCTAGTAAAAGTCCATAGTCAAGCTGTGGGTAAGATTCCATTTCAATAATAAAGTAGTCTTCCTCTGTTGTTCCTTGATCTATAAATTGGTCAGTCAAAGTTTGAAAGTCAATTTTTAACTCTGGAGCATCATCTTCCATGTCCATTCTAAATTGTTCTTTCAGTTCCAAAAATTTTTCTAGTAAAAGTCCATAGTCAATCTGTGGGTAAGATTCCATTTCAATAATAAAGTAGTCTTAATTTTTTAGTCAAAGTTTATCTTAGAAGGTAAATACATAAAAATTCTGTAGTAGAAATAGTATAAGGTATAGGATCCAAACAGAAATAGAAAAAAACAAAAAAATCAGGCCAAATAGAGATTCTATAGTAGCAAAATTATAAAATGTAATATCCACACAGGAGTAAGAAAAAATAAAAAAGTCAAGCCAAACAAAGAGATAAAGGCAGAAAAAATCAAAATCAGTATTATGAGTATCCAATTTATAGTCCAAAATAGTAATAGAAAAAGGTGCCTTAAAGGTTAATTATTATCTTGTAATCCAAAAAAAGAAAAGTCCATTTTTCTAGGAAATATATTTTGTATTATAAAGTCAAAGTAAACTACTAGGAAAAAACAAAGGAAAGCAAAAAAAAAATGAAGCCTTTCAGCTGGTTTCAATACAGATAGGAATGTCTGGGCATCACGCCAAGTTTAAGCTGAATACGCATCCGACAAAGCAAAGTGAAAGTGATCAGCATAAAATGGATACTTTCTTGCCATTTCAATCCACAAAACACCGCCCAGACAGCCGGTTTTTTTTTTAAAGAAACAGTAATGTTCAGAAGGGTGGGAGGATGAAAAACACTCCATCCCCCTCCCTAAAGTCTTCCACTTAGACTAAAGACAAGCAGGCAAAGAGAAAGAAAATCCACCTTCACAATAAGGATTTTTTCAGAATCCCCGAAATCCAACAGCTCAAATAGTCAGTAAAAATTATTTTTCTCAACGCTCGTTTTCCCAAGTATCCGAACGCTGCTTTCTGAAAATAGGGAAATAATTCTAGAAGCTTTTCTCAGGAAGGTAAATAGGGTATCAAGAGGGAAGGAAAGGTCTCACCCGGATCACCCACGGTGGTTCTTTTCGCTTAGATGTTGCTGTGACTTTCGGCTGAAGCAGCTAGATGATCGGCCATGTTAATGGCCGATCTTTTTCCCCGTCGGCCCAAAGGAGCTGTCTCGGACCGCAGAGGGAGCTGCTGCTCCCTCCGCCATCAACGAGTGGCCTCCTCAACGGTGGTCGCCCCTCCAGGGCGACTTTCGACCCTATCCAGGGTCTACCGGTGGGGGGAAACCGGCCGGCAAAGAGAGCAAACTCTTTGTGCGACCGCCTGCACTGCAACCAAAACCGGAAGTCACACGATCAGCTGTTAATGGTGGATCGCATGAATGCGGTCCGCCTTTCTTCCGCCGATTCCAGGGGCTGCTTTGGCTCCAACGAGCTGGCTACCGCCGGCCCTTGGTCCCCAAAGTTTCGCCCTTTGGTGGCCACCTCTCCGGGGCGGCATTCGGCCCAAACGGACCCACCAGCAGATGAAAATCGGACCCAGGGAGTGGAGAGTCTTTCCCCGGGTCTATCTTCAGCGACGTCACCGGAAATCCTCCATTTTGCCACCTCTTCTTAATCTCTTCTGCCTCTGTTAGGTCACTGCCATTTTGGTCCTTTATCATGGCCATCTTTGCATGAAACGTTCCCTTCATATCTCCAATTTTCTTGAAGAGATCTCTGGTTCTCCCTATTCTATTGTTTTCTTCTATTTCTTTGCACTGTTCATTTAAGAGGGCATTCTTATCTCTTCTAGCTATTCTCTGGGATTCTGCATTCAATTGGGTGTATCTTTCTCTTTCTCCCTTGCCTTTCGCTTCCCTTCTTTCCTCAGCTATTTGCAAAGCTTCCTCAGACAGCCATTTAGCTTTCTTGCATTTCTTTTTCTTTGGGATGGTTTTAGTTGCTACCTCTTGTACAATGTTGCGAACCTCCGTCCATAGTTCTTCAGGCACTCTGTCTATCAGATCTAATTCCTTAAATCTATTTGTCACCTCTACTGTATATTCATCAGGGATATGATTTAGTTCATACCTGAGTGGCCTAGTGTTTTTCCCTACTTTCTTCAATTTAAGCCTAAATTTTGCAACGAGAAGCTCAGGATCTGAGCCACAGTCAGCTCCTGGTCTTGTTTTTACTGACTGTATAGAGCTTCTCCATCTTTGGCTGCAGAGCACATAGTCAATCTGATTTCTGTGTTGACCGTCTGGTGATGTCCATGTGTAGAGACGTCTCTTGGTTTGTTGGAAAAGATCGTATTCTCTTGACAAAATTCTATCAGCCTGTGCCCTGCTTCATTTTGTACTCCAAGGCCAAACTTGCCTGTTATTCTGGTTATCTTTTGGCTTCCTACTTTAGCATTCCAATCCCCCATGATGATAAGGACATCATTTCTTGGTGTTGATTCTATAAGGTGCTGTAGGGCTTCATAGAACCGGTCAATTTCATCCTCTTCAGCACCAGTGGTTGGGGCATAGATGTGGACTACTGTGATATTGAATGGTTTGCCTTGGATTCGCACTGAGATCATTCTGTCATTTTGGGGATTGTATCCCAGTATTGCTTTTCCTACTCTTTTATTGACTATGAAGGCTACTCCATTTCTTCTGAGGGATTCTTGCCCGCAGTAGTACACCTGGTGGTCCTCTGAATTAAATTCACCCATTTCTGTCCATTTTAGTTCGCTGATTCCTAAGATGTCGATGTTCAGTGTTGTCATCTCTTGTTTGACCACGTCCAGCCTGCCTTGATTCATGGATCTTACATTCCAGGTTCCTATGGAGAATAGATCTTTACAGCATCGGACTTTCCTTTCACCACCAGATGCATCCACAGCTAAGCGTCCTTTCGGCTTTGGCCCAGTCGCTTCACTCTTTCTGGCGCTACTAGAACTAGCCCTCTGCTCTTCCCCAGTAGCATATTGGACACCTTCCGACCTGAGGGGCTCATCTTCCAGCATCATATCTTTTTGCCTTTTGGTACTGTCCATAGGTTACCTGGACATTATTTAACATCATGTCTAATGTTTTCTGCTGTCCTCTTAAAAGAACATATTCTTTGCATACTAAAATAATACTAGGCAAACACTGCAGACAGCAACAACAAATTACTCCTATAACTATAATTAATAATTAAAAACATAATCTCTGTTTTAGCCCAATCCCTAAGATCTAGAAATAGATTATTTAAAAAATTAAAGGGACTCCAAGAATCCTCCCAATGTTCTTTATCTACTTGATGTTTTATAGCAATTGATTCTTTCATTACATGTAAGGTTTTATTAATCACTCTTCCCTCCTTTGTCAAATTTTTAACATTCCAATACTACAATTAGAATTTACAATATCTTTCATTACTTCTAAATATTTTCTCTCTTATCTTGGGTCCAATGAGAGTACCAACCATTTGACATCCACCATACATTACTCCATCCTGGGCACATGTTTGCATTTTTGAAACCCCAAGGGTCTTGATGGTTTTGTGTCATATTTATCATTACTAGCATCAATCTGAAATGTAATATTGGCAATATTGAATGTAACCTGGAACAAAACCTTATCCCTTACCTTAATAGTCCCAAATATATGTTTGATTAGCCTGTCTTGTATTTAGAAGGGGTAAAATAAAACAAATTATTCCCATATCTCCAGCATACACATTAAATCTATCTATTCTGTATCCAGTGGAATTTGAATATCACTATCTCCCAATATAACTGAATTTAGGTCAGGTTGTGTTTATGTTTATGTTTTCTTAGATTCACTTCCCTCTATGGTAGGATATAACCAATCCTCCAATATTACTATGTCACAGGGTTCTTCACAAGCACAAACTGGTCCACAATCACTACAATGATAACAACAGCATTCAGTAATACAATTGCAATCACAGAACCAACACATTATGTAGAAGTTTGTAGAGTGCGGAGGTCCACAGCTTCCTCTGGGACCTTTGGATGGTACAGCATAGGCCACCACTCAAATCGAAAAAGCCAGAACTGCTACTCCTGCAACAAGAAAAATCCAAACAAAACCCAGGCTATTATTTCTTCATCCCACAATGACCACATCAGTTTTTGGTAATTTTTATTCACAGCGGGTCGTCTCCAGGAATCACTTTCCACTCTTGGTTCGCTCACAGGTCCCTTCACTCTGGTATAATGGGACCACCCTTTTTCTTTTTGTTCAAACTGCTGTTTCAGTTGTTAGGAGGACTTGGTAGGTCCCATCCCAGGCTGGAGTAAGCTTTTCTTCACACCAGCTTTTTATCAGGACCCAATCACCAGGCTGGAACTTGTGAACTGCAAAACTCCAATGGAGGTGCCTGGGCTAGCAATCCTTGCTTCCTGAGAACAGACAAAGAAGAAAACAGCCCCAGTATCTAATTCTTCATAAACATGTCATTAGTTTCATATTGTGGAATTTCCCCCACTTGAGGTAATTTAAAATCAACTTGAATGTATTGAAATGGCCTCAGCACTAAATGTTGCAGAGCTTTTTATTTACTCGTTTACATATCATATATTTATCACAGATTTGTTTAACTAAAGTATAAATACAACCATCCTGTTTTAGAAAAGTATTAACCATCCCTTGAGTCCCCCCCCCCCCCAGTGGCTGCTTCTGTGTCCTAGCTATTGCTTTATTCAACATCCGTCTCCCATCTGGCAACATCCACCTCCCACTTTCTTCTACTTCCCATTTTAACAATTCTTTCCCTTTACTAGCTATCAACCTTCTCTATTTCCATCCCTTCAATATTCTAAGTGCTTCTGTCAAGGCATACAATTCACACATTTGAGCTGACCACGTTAATGGCAGTTTCCCTGCTTCCAACAATTTTAAAACTTGATTTAATGCATGCAATTCACAAGTCTGTGCAGACCAACTTAAAAGCAACTTTCCTGCTTCTTCCTTCTATTATCCATTCCTTTGCTTCCCTTCTACCACTCTGGCCTAATTTCTTTCTTTTCTTCTTCCACAAGCACATCTTCTATCAACTTTACATGAGCCAACTTTTTCTCCTTTACTATTAATCAATCCTCTTCTTTTCTCTTCTCCAAAAGTATTCAAGACTCCATAAGCATACTTGGAGTCAGTGTATATGTTCCCCTTCTCCCTTATCAACAACCTCAGAGCCTGCCGTAAGGCATAAAGTCCACAGGTTTGAGCTGACCAAGGGAGGGAAAGCCTTCCAGCCTCCACTAATATCATGCCCCATCTACTATCGCATATTCATTATGTCTCTTTTCCCTCAACTACATTGCTAGATCCATCTATGAACAAGTGTTTATCTCCTTTCGGCTTTCTGATTTAAAATTGCCCACACTTGATGAGGGGTGCTAACCACCAAGGCTCCCCCAAATGTCAATTTTAGACAAAAATGCCACTAGCCAACTATTTCCCCCCACTTCTGGGTCAAAACCCCCAAAGCCATTCCTTTGTCCGTATTTACAAACAAATTACTTAGTGAAGAGCCAACACAGGAGCACTCACCAAACTCTGCTTGAGGTTGTTGAGTAATTCTTTTCCTCCTCTGTCCATTGTATAACATTAGACTCTTTTTCTAACAGTTTTGGATACAAATCTTTAGTCAAAACAGCATAGCTATCTATAATCCCAAAAATTTCCTCGACTCCTTCTTTGTTTTAGGCAAAGGTTGAGTTACAATTCTTTCAATTCTCTTAGGTATTATTTTCTATTTCTTTCATTAATCCAGGCGAATGTGGCAAGGGATCCAGGCCATTACAGATTACAAGGTGACTCCATCGAGATGCAAGGATGACACAGACTTCCTAAACAAACTGAATATATTTTTTGGTAGATTTGAGGCATCAAATAGCACTCCTGCTAGGAAAGCTGTGCCCCATCCTGACGAGCAAGTGCTAAGCTTTGATGTCACCTCTGTCTGGAAAACACTGCAGAAAGTTAACATTTGGAAAGCAGCAGGCCCAGATAACATCCCTGGACGTGTCCTCAGGGAATGCACAGAGGAGCTGGCTTGTTTTCTCACAGATATTTTCAATCTCTCATTGCAGCAGGCAGTGGTCCCATCGTGTTTTAAGATGGCCATCATCTTGCCAGTGCCAAAAAAGTCCACAATTACAGGCCTCAATGATTACCGTCCGGTTGCACTGACATCCACCATTATGAAATGCTTTGAGAAGCTGATAAAGGACATTATTGTATCTAGCCTCCCACCAGCATTTGACCCGCTTCAGTTTGCCTACTGACCAAATCGCTCTATGGAGGATGCTATTTCTTCCGTTCTCCATCTGAGCTTGAAGCACTTAGAGGAAAGAAATACTCATGTGCGTTTGTTGTTTGTCGACTTCAGTTCGGCGTTTAACACAATCATTCCCCAGCATCTAGTAGACAAACTGGGCCTTTTAGGCTTAAACACTCCTTTGTGCAACTGGATTCTTGATTTTCTTTCTAACAGATCCCAGTATGCGCGAGCTGGAACAAATACCTCTAATACCATTTTCTTGAGCACAGGTTCTCCTCAGGACTGCGTCTTAAGTCCGCTGCTGTTCACCCTGTTGACTCATGACTGTTGTGCTAGGTTTGCCACCAACCATATTGTGAAGTTCACAGATGATACAACAGTAGTGGGCCTTATTCAGGATGACAAGGTGGAAGCTTACCGCAAGGAGGTTGAGGGGTTGGTGAACTGGTGTAAGGAAAGCAGCCTAGTTTTAAATACCAGAAAAACCAAAGAGATCATTGTTGATTTCAGAAAAGGCAGGCACAGCCACACTTCTTTTTTTTTTTTAAACAAGTTTTATTGGTTTTTTAGTTTTTACATCAGAGTGCTTGGGAAACAACGTGGAGATGGGGTAATCAATCATCAAAAAAACACAATCATACATGTATAGTTCAGGTTAATTATTTAAAGATTCCCTCTCTATTTCCCTCAATTGATATAACATAGTCAAATTAATACATTTCTAAATAGAGTTCAATCAATCAAAAAATATCAATAATATTTCACCTATATCAGTCCAAATCCTGTTTTTAAGCTTTACTAACTTACAATTACCATGTTCCAATTTAGCCTTAAATAAACACATAATTTACACTTCGGGTGTCCCTAATTTCCCTTATTTCATAGGATAATTATATCTAAAATGAACATATTATTCCAACCATTATATTTTTACACTTCCCAACTATATTCTATTTCTTATTCTGGTAACTCATTTATAAATACCATATCTTCTTTTATCACAATCCATTTTCTTGTTCTCCTTCCATTGCATAATAATTATCACACCTAAAACAAAAATATTACTCCAAAAAATACCTTGTTACTCTATTTCAAATATATATTTTATAAATCAATCCATATCTCAAGTAATTATCATACCTAAAAACAAACATATTATTCCAGAAGATACCTTCTTACTGCATTTCACATCTATATTCTATTCCTTATTCTAATAACTCCTTGTTTACAACCTTTTCCATATTACAATTCCAAACCATAATCAAATCAATAATTTTCATCTCAGTGGTATTAACTCAGTCAAAATCTCTAAAAGCCTTTTTAACCCATCAAGTAAAATTTTAAATCTCATTTTTAAATCTAATTCTAGCTTTCTTTTTGTGCCAGGCAGGTTTCCATAAAAGAGCCTCTATATCATCAAATCTCAGTGTTTGGTTATACATATTTATCAACAATTCAGTCTGGTCATATTTCTCTTCTCTTTCTTCCAGTACTATCTGAGTAGTATAATCAATTTTGTTCAATGTGGTAGTTACTCGTTGGTTATCCATGTTGTCACAGTTTTCAATGCCTCGTATTTGCAAATCAGTTCCTGTTGCTTTTGGCATTGCAGATGTTTTAATTGAAATCATTCTTTGATCATCAAAGTTCTCAATAAGTTGTACGTGGGATTGTATGATGTCCTCTTCTATGTTGATTTGTTCCTCTTCTATTGTTATTTGAGTTATGGAGTAGTCAGTTGAAATCTGGAAGTCAATTTGAAGTTTTAGGGTAAATGCTTTTATTCTAGCATTCACTTGCTCAGTAGCTTCGTAAAATTTTTCCAGTATAAGTTTACAGGTAGATTGTGGATGAGATTCCTCCATCTCATTAAATTGTGTATGTTGTTGCATACAGGCCTCTTTGGAGTTGATCTGTTCCTCCTCTGTTATTCCTTGGTCTATAAGTTGATCAGTCAAGATTTGAGGTTCAATTTTTGGTTCTGGAGTATCATCTTTAGTATTCATTCTAAAGATCCTTTGCTCCTTAAGTTCCAAGATTTTTTCCAGTATAAGCCCATAGCCAAGCTGTGGGTAGAACTCCTCCATTTCAGTGGTAAGGTAATCTTTTAGTTTTTTAGTGGAGGCTATTAGTAACAATCAGCCCGTATCCACCTCCACACAGCTGTTACAAATTCTTTATCTTTTTCCTTTTATGGTAATTTGAAGGTCAAATCCAGCCTCACAATCAAAGAGAAAGTGTAATTGCAATGTCTTTTCGCCACAAGATGTCCCCAGTAAACTATAAAATCTTTTTCCAGAAAGGTTTTATTCCAGTTAAAAAAGGAATAAAAAGAAAAGAAAACAATATTGTCCAGTTTTATAAGCAAATAAAATAATAAAATTCTGTAGTAGGGATTTTTTCAGGACCCCAAAGTATTCAAGAGTAGAAATAGTCAATAAAAATTAATTTATTATTTATTGTCCAAAGCTCGTTTTCCCAAGTGAGCGAACGCTGCTTTATCAAAATAGGGAAATAATTCCAGGGGCTTTTCACAGGGAGATAGTAAGGGTAAAGAGAGGAAAGGAAAGGTCTCACCCGGATCTTCCACGGTGGTTCTTTAACGCTTAGTTGTTATTTTGACTTCGGCTGGTGCAGCTAAATGATCGGCCATGTTAATGGCCAATCTTTTCCCCGTCGGCCCAAAGGCGCTGCCTTGGACCGCGGAAGGTGCTGCCGCTCCCTCTGCAGTCGACGAGAGTCCTCCTCAGCGGTAGTCGCCCCTCCAGCGGTAGTCGCCCCTCCAGGGCGACTTTTGACCCTGTCCAGGGTCTACCGGCGGAGGGAAACCGGCCGGCGAAGAAAGAAGACTCTCCGCACGACCGCCAGCGCCACGAACCGGAAGTCACAGCCACACTTCTCTGTGCATTAATGATTCACCTGTGGAGATGGTTACCAGCATCAAATTCCTGGGTGTGCAGCTAACGAGTAGGCTGGCTTAGTCGCTCAACAGTGAGAAACTGGTGAAGCGGGCACAGCAGCGCCTGCATTTTCTGCGTCTCATGAGAAAAGCACATCTTCCTTCCCCTGTCCTGACCACTTTCTACAAGGGGACTATCGAGAGCATCCTGTCATACGGCATCACAGTCTGGTTTGGAAGCATCACTGCTTCAGACAGGAAGGCGGTGCAGAGAGTGGTGAGGATGGCCGAAAAGATCATTGGCAGTTCCCTCCCTCCCATCCAGGACATAGCACAGAAGCGTTGCTTGAGCAGGGTCCGTAAAAGTATCTGGGACACTACACATCCTCTTCACGACCTGTTTTCCTTGTTACCTTCTGGGAGGAGGCTTCGTGGTATCCGTAGCAGAACATCCAGATTCAGCCATAGTTTCATTCCATACAGCATTAACCTTGTGAACTCTCAAGCTTCCTCCTTCCGTTATATATTCAAGATGGACAGTATTTAATATTTATTTGTTACGTATATGTAGGGGTGTGGGTCTATACATATGTTGTATATAGTATGTTTAGGTGTGTGTCATGTATGTGTTTCACTTTGAGAGCGGGCAACTAAATTTCATTTTTGATATGTGCCGTTGTGCCCACAGTAAAAAAATGACAATAAAGGTTATCTTATCTTATCTAATCAATAAATCAGTGTGTCCTGCACACAGACATAAAGAATAAATAAAACAAAAAAAGCAACTTCACAGAGAAACAAACAAGCTTAATGAGATATTCTGAGTTACTGAAATATATGTGGGTATGCAAGTAAGCCCCAAGCCAGGCATGTCAAACTGCCGGCCCACGGGCCGGATGCGTCATGGCGAAACCGCGCCCACCCCATTGCCGGCAATGGGGAAAAAGTCGTGATACGTCGCGTGACATCACGTGACGTCACGAGTTTGACATGCCTGCACTAGGCTATTGCAAAACCTAAAGTTATATATCAAACTCTAGTATCAACTCTCTGCTTTTAATAAAATTTAATCAAATTCCAACTTAATCAGATTCCATTCAGATGGAAGCAAAGGTTAAAAACATTTACAAATTATAAGCAAAACAATTCAGAGTCATTTCTTCTGGTTGATTAATATATAGGTTTAACTAAACATTTTAAAACTCAAAGATTTCCAGAAAAAAATCAAAATTGTAATGTCAAGGTTTTTTTTATGTCTCATTTGTTTACAAATAACATTATTTCTTGCTCAACTAAGACTTGTCTAAAAATACAATTATCTCTACTGCCTCCCCGCCCCCATCTTTTGAGTAAAAAAATATTGCAAGCTGAGACTGCAAGAGTGGGTATTAGATTTCACATCCACCCCGCCTTTCTCAGACCAGAGCTCTAAGCAGAAAAAAAATGGTTAAAAGGAACAGAAAAACCACACACACACACACTTCTGTCTCTCTCACTCTTAAAGCAACACAGCCAGCGAAAAAGGAGACAGGAGAAGAAAAAGAAAAGAAAAAAACTGTTTCAAAAGACTACACAGAAATCTCACACACACACCCCTCTCTTTCTACTCAGCATAATCTAACAGGCACATAACTTCTTTTATTAACATATATGTTTAGTGCTTGACATAGCCGATTTTCAAAACTTCCATATTTTGGGCAAAATGCACTAGTGCTTTTAATAGAATTTCTTAGCCACTCAAAATAACAATATTGAATCATGGTACCTTTACTCTTATCCCGTGTGTATTTTCCCAGATGGGTCCATCCCATCCTGCTAGGATTTAAAACAGCAATATTTTATCATAATACTTTTACCTCGAGTATATGGTTTATCCTGCCAACCTTTGCCCTAAGGGACTTTCCAGGGGAATCCCAAGGTTAGTCTCCACAGATGCCTTGTTCCCCTTACTGGTCTTATTGCCCATGACTGATTTTTCCCTGCCTATGAGACCCCCGATGCACATAGTCACCCTATTGCTCTCTTTGTATGTACAGGATCCCAGATTGATCCCTAATACGTTCTACGCTCCTACCTGCCCAGGTGGGTCTGCCCACAAAGTACGAATTACCCACACTCAGGGTCCCTGACCGCCCAGGTAAATCCGCCCACACAATACAAATTACTTACACTTAGGGTCTGTGCACAGAGTTTCCTGGTCGAAATATCTCCTCATTCGATTCACCTGGCAGTTCTTTTGAAGTTGTTTTGTTCCAACGGGTTGGTTTGAGCAGACCTCAGCTCTCGGGAGTTCAAAGAGGTCTGGGGTCACTAAAATTGGTGAGGCATGCCTCCCCCGACTTCAAAGGAAACCCGAGAACTAAGAGTTGCCTTTGCCCTGAGTTGGGCACCAAAATTGTGAGGAATAAAAATTCAACTCCAAGGGTGTTGGAAAACAAAACAAGTTTTATTGAAGACTGGTGGATCTCCTGGTAACTGCAAATCCCAGAGACCACACTTGAATCAGTTTCAGCATAAACTTTTATATCCTGTCCCGTAGAATACGCCACATCCTTCTTTTCTAGACCCAGTTGATAGGTCCAGTCTGGTCACATGCTTTCCAACCGCCTAGCAACCCGACCCTCCAATTATTAGACCAAAAGCCGATTTTGTTTCTGTCTTATCTCTCCTTCCTTGTCTGTGGCATGATTATCTACAAGGTGAGCCTGTCAACCTAAACTGGATAATTACAATTAAAAAGGATTTATATCTTCCCTTGTTTATCTATAAGAATGCCTGCTTTTCATCTAGAAGCTATGTATGTAACAAAGTTCATGCTTCGGTTAAACATGGCTGCACTTTGGTTCATAGTGTTGAAAGAAAAGTCTTCATCATGATTCATCCAAGCCAGGGATAAATAACATGGCGACTGCTTTAGAAAGAAGGTTGCAGTTTATTGAAGAGCCAGACAGAAAGATGGTTCTGGCAGGAGAGAGGAGAGAAAAAAAGGACTGAGCACATGTGGGGAGTAGGTTTTTATACCCTCTGAAGCCTTTTGTTTGAAGTAGTTTCCTGTTCCTGTTTTAGGCTTTGTGTTTCCTGTGTCACGTATTCTGACCTGAGTCTGGGTGTGCCTTTCTGGTATTCTTGATGGTGGTAGGTTAATCCTATTATGTCCCAAAGGTCATATCCTGCTTCCCTGGTGCTGGGGCTAATGACTCTTAGAGTTTGGGTGGGGTATGCAGATTTTAGGTCTTTGTCTTCTTGATCTGCTAGCTGGGGCCTTTCTGATGGTTTACATCTGCATTTGTACAGAGCTGGCTTCTGCTTGGGACAGAGAAGACTTGGGGGTAGGGTAGGTTTCTGCTTTTAAAATCCTTTTTTCTGCCCTTTTAATATTTCCTTCTCTGGGGGGCTGACTTCCCACAATAGTTATACTTTAAAATACTAACTTTAGGTAGTTTGAATAAAGAATAAACCTTATATAAATTGAATAATATGTCATTCATAAACTATATACTATTCTACAATAGTGTGCACTATTCTAAAAGTATGCTTTGAGTCAGTGAATATAGTCCCTCTCTGTTCCTCCAGCTTACTACATCTCCTTTTGTAAAAGTACCTTAGCTAAGTGCCTCTAGATGTCTATTCCTTAAGCAGAAATGGAAAATTACAACATGTACATTTATTGTGTATCTCACATAGGGTTGTCTTTCTAATCCCATCAGCTCCAAGCTTCCTGGCTGCAGTCTTTCTGAAAGGATTATCAAATCTGCATTTCTAAAAGCTGGCCTGCTTGGTTTCTGCTTGGAGGAGGGAGACTTGGGGCTGTCTTTGCCTAAGATTTTTCATTATTCCTTTGGGGAAATATAATATTCTGTCCTTTTTAATAACCCCCCAAAATATTTCCTTCTCTAGGAGGGTGGGTGACTGACTTCCAACACTACTGTGGTTTGCTTGCATGTAGTTTGAAATTGTTTGCAGAAAGATCCCTTGCATTCTACTCTACTGTGTTTGCTTTTGCTTTGAGGATTACTGTGTACTACTGAAGGTTGCTTGTAGAACAGCTGATGGGCAGGTGGCAGCAGTTCCCTTCCGAGACTCCAGTGGAGCCCTGCAAATTTACCCCCCCACACACACCCCAATTTAAGTCTAGGCACCTGCCTGGAGGCACTGCGGTTTGGAGGCGGATGGCTGCCTGCCCTTGCCACAACAGCTGATGGGTAGGCAAAAGTGTTCCCTCTGGAGGCTCCAGCTGGAGAGCCCTGCAAATACTCTAGCCCACGGGTCGGCAACCCGCGGCTCCGGAGCCGCATGCAGCTCTTTCAGCCGTCTCCTGCGGCTCCCAGTCTGCCTCCGCCATGTGCAGTCCCCCCAAAAAAAATGGGACTAAAAAAGTTCAACCAATCAATTCAAACTTCTCACGAAAAAAAAAAACCTCGCGAAGTTTGAATTGATTGGTTGAACTTCTTTGGTTTGTGGGACTGCCCACAAGCTGTTTGTGGGACTGCCCACAAACCTCTTTTGTTCTTCGGACTGCACGTGGCGGCAGCGGAGGAAGAGACGGGAGGACTGCTGGAAAGGTGAGTGGGCCCTTTTTCTACCTTCCTCGGGCTCCCCTCCGACTATGCCGCCGCCGCCTCGCCCGACTTCCTCCCCCCCGTTTCGCAACAGGGCTGTCCGGCCCTGCTGCGCCTTCCTCGAGCTCCCCTCCTCCAACCACGCCGCCGCCGTTTTTAAAGTAAACAGATCTTTATCGCAACTGCTAATTAAATGGCACTTCGTTGGGCCGATGCCAATCCCAGCTTGCCCTAAAAGTGCATCAGATGCATTTGCTTCCCTCACAAACAGCTGCTTTGAGACCCTTCTCTTCGCCGTGAAAATGTCACGTTGCTTCACGCGTGGGCTTTG
The DNA here is from genome assembly GCA_023970755.1 of Azemiops feae. NCBI lineage: Eukaryota > Metazoa > Chordata > Lepidosauria > Squamata > Viperidae > Azemiops > Azemiops feae. The sequence goes on along the minus strand of JALGBA010001606.1, from coordinate 128,176 downwards.
TCACTTCTGGAGAGGCGCATCAATTTTAAAAAAGAAAAGCCTGCATTCACAAGTTCGGTTTTGCAAGGTGCCACCCTGAAGGGTGACCGAGAAAAGCAGGGTGCAAAGAGCGGTTAGGGCCCTGCAGGGAGTGGCTGCAACCAGGGGCTGGACATGCATTTGCAGGGATCATGGGGAGCAGGGCGCAGAGCTCAGGGACTGGATCAGGTGCGCCCCAGCCACGATCCGTGGAATGGGCGGGGAGTTTTCTCACGTGTGGGCACAGGATGGGTGTCAGGGGAGGCTGGAAGAGAAGTCTCAGTCCCCAAAGGAGACGCGGCGACCGTTCCTTAAGCGCCCCCGCCGGGGATCGCAGCCTGGAAGATGCACGCCCCGTTTCTCACCTGCTTGATCTGGCCGTCCACCAGGTTCTCCATGATGTGGATCGCCAGGAGGGCGATGCCGGCGATCAGGAAGGCCGGCGCCAGCATGCCCAGCGTGACAAGGCAGACCCGCTTCATTGTTGGCCGGGAAAGAGGCTCGCCAGAGCCCGGGGACTTGCAGTAGGCCAGGAGAAGGGAGCGAGCGCCCTGCCACTCCGCCGCGCAAAGATGCCCAGCCTGGGAGAGAGCACCGGGGGTGGTGACGGCACCTCTTCCTCCTCCAAAGGGGCACCTCCCGACTCCGAGGGGCGCAGGCAAGCCGCTCTGCTTTGCCTGATGCTTACTTTCGGTTTTCAAAGCGGCCTCGGCGTCACCCGGCCGGCATGCTTGCTCGGGAGGAGCTCAGCCTGGATCGGCTGGTGGGCAGGTCGCGCGTCCTCCTGGCTGGCCGCTCTTCTCCAGCCCGACCCGCCGCCCCAGTTGGCATACTTGCAGATTCCCCCCCCCCCAATAAATAAATAAATAAATAGAAAAGGCCGATTTTAAAGGTTGTCCAGCTAAAAGGGAGGAAAGAAGCTGGGCTGGAGCGCCCTGGAAAGGCGAGCAGGCAGCGCTTCTGCACAGGCTGGTTGGACTTTCGGCAGGTTTTGCCTACAATTAAGGCAGGGCGAGGTTTTTTGCTTAGGGGAGGCTGAGGGGGGAGCTGCTTGTGGGGGCATGTGTCTGCTCACATAAGTGCAAATGTGTTTCTTTTGCAGGGAGGCTGCTTTGCTGAAGGTTATATCTTCCTTCCTTCCTTCCCATATTCTTCCTGCCTTTCTTCTTCCTTTCTTGTCTTCCTTTCTTCCTTCCCTCCCTCCCTCCCTCTTTCTCTCTCTCTCTCTCTCTCTCTCTCTCTCTCTCAATAAGCAAACAATCTGGGCTCTGACTGGCTGCTCCGCGCCTCCTCCTCCTCCTCCCCCCCCACACAAGTAAACTGCATGCAAAAACCCCACAAGATCTACCAGCAGTGTTTTCGCTCCTAAGTCAGCCTATGTCTGTGCACACGCACAGACTTAAACGGAGGCTTCCAAACCTGACATGCATACACATGTGGATGTCTGCAACTGGTCGTTGCAAAAAATAGGAAAAAAAAGGGGAAAAGTGGGCATGACTATTTAAAGATCCCCACTTTTCCTTTCCTTCCTCCTCTTTGGCAGTGTTGACTTCTGCTCCTCCAATCCTGGCTGCTCCTCGCGGTCCCTGCCTGCCAGCCGCTGCATTCGACTTTTCTTTCATTTGCTTGCGGACTGGGGAGAGAGGCGCTCCCCCACTTCTTTCCACTCCCGCCGCGGCAATTTCTGAGAGTGGGGAGCAGCTGCCTGCTGGGCAAGCCCCGAAAGCTTTCTTCCTCTCCCCGATCTTGCCTTTCTTTCTTGCCCTCTGATATAGGCGTCTGCTGGGTTTCCTCAACCTCCCCCCCATTTTATTTTAATCCCACTACCGCCTCCCTCTTTCGCAAAGTTGACATTCCGGGGACTCGGACCTCGCTTCGCTCCCGGAGTCACTTGGCGAAGCTTGAAGGAGAGGCCGCCTGCTCCCACCTCCTGCGGAGCAGAACTGCTGCTTCCTCGCCCTCCCAGCGAAAGAACCCCAGAGAGCTGGAAGACGTCCTTTCTCCCACTTTCCACTTCTCATCCTCTCTTTTCCGAGCACCCCTTCCAGAAACCAGTCGGTTGAGATTGCAAACTCCTCGCCATCTTCCCCCTTTCCCGCCGCCGGTTCTGGGTCTGTGGATTCCGGCCGGGTTTTCCTCCATCCGTCAGCCAAAGAGGAGGAATGGAGCATCCCTCCCAGAGCGAGCCAGAAGCCTCAACTCCGGCCTCCCGCAGCAGGCTGAGATAGGCGAGCCCGAGCGGCCATCTGCTGCCGCCTCGGAAGATTTGCCGCAGCAGCTCCTTCTCCCCATTGGCCTCCTCCTCCGCTCCCTCGGAACCTTCGCGCCAAAAGGCGGAAAGAAGAAAGTCCCAGAGAGGGAGAGCGCGGGGCAGGGGGAGAGCAGTCTTTTCCGAGGGGAGGAGAAGCCAGGACGGCAGAGCCGTCCATACCAGAGCTGGACGGGGGCAGGGCCGGTGCATGTCTCACCTTAGGCTACACTCTTCAATCAAGCCCCCTGTTCCGAACGTGCGCACATGCGCAGACGCATTTTGCGGCTCCCAGTTTTTCCTTTTGTGAGGGAAACGGGTCCAAGTGACTCTTTCAGTGTTTCAGGTTGCCGACCCCTGCTCTAGCCTCTCAGTTCACTTAACGATGGCAGAGGTCATTTAACAACCGAAGCAAATAATAATAATAATAATAATAATAATAATAATAATAATAATAATAATAATAATAATAATAAAGTTGGAAGGGACCTTGGAGGTCATCTATTCCAACCCCCTGCTCAGGCAGGAAACCCTATACCATTTCAGACAAATGGCTGTCCAGTCTCTTCTTAAAAACTTCCAGTGTTGGGCTTCCGGTTCCGGATCGCGACACCAGCAGTCGTACGGAGAGATCTCTCTCTCCCACCGGCTGGTTTCCCTCCGCCGGTAGACCCTTAATCGGGTCGAAAGTCGCCCCGTAGAGGCGACCACCGTTAGAGGAGGCTCCTGCTTGACTGGGGAAGAGCGGCGGCTCTCCCCAGTTCGAGCTTTCTCCTTAGGGCCGCCGGAGGAAAAGATCGCCCAATAAAATGGACGATCACTTCGTCGCACCAGCTGAAAGCCAGAAGAACATCTAAGCGAAAGAACCCCCGTGGAGAATCCGGGTGAGACCTTTTCTACCCCCTTTTTTTCCCTAACTACTTTCCTGTTAAAAGCTTTTTTTGAACTATTTCCCTGTCGTGAGGAAGCAGCGTTTGGGCAATGGGGAAAAACAGCGTTGGAAAAAAAAATATATAAATAAAAACCAGTTAATTTTGATGGACTATTTAAATTTTGGAATACTGAGGGGACCTGAAAACATTTTATTCTTGACTATTATTGTTACAACTACGCATTTATTATTTTGAACCCTTTCTTCATCTTTTCAACACGAAAAATAAAAAATCTATTATTTGGAAAGGAAAAAAAAACACGATTTTTTGGTTTGCTGAGGACATCTTGTGTCGAAAAGTGGTACTGCAATTATATTTCTTTATGGCTGGGAATGGCTATGACCCTGAAAGAGTGATAACTACAAGATAACGGATGCAGCTGGCCTATTGAAAATTGAAGGTGAATGCTTGCTTGATTCGTATGAAGTAGAGCCTTCTTTAAAGATTAAAGATTAAAAAAGCCTTATTACTATCGATATGGAACTTAATACACAACTGGACTATGAACTTATATTGGAAACAATTTTAGAAGCTGCAGAGGATGTGAGCTCCTATTTTCAATCCCTTTTCCCTACACTGAGAGAAACCGTGGAAACCACAAAACAAACTAATTTTATTCAACTTCCAACACAACCTATCGAGAAGTCTGATGACTATACAACAACTTCAACAGAGATGTCTGAAGCATCAATACCAATACCAACAGAGACTGACACTCAGATACAACTTATTGAAAATCGAGAAAAGGTGGATAAACAATTGGCAAATATAACATGGAATAAAACAGCTTTTACCATCCAAAGGCTATTAGAAGAAAGGAAAGAGAACTTTGACCAATTTGAAGCGTTAAAGAATATGGACCTTTTAATAGTGTGGTTTGATTATGTAGGAACCTTACTATGGAAACCACTATGGCATAGAAAGAAGCCTAGAGTTAGATTTAAAAATGTATTTTAAAGTCTTATTTAATGGGATTAAAAAGGCTTTGATTTCTTGACTGACTTAACAACTAATGGAACACGTGAAATTTTTAAGAGGATACCCTTTGTAATATTACTCTGTTTTAGATATGATATGTATTGGAGAAGTAAACTTTATCTACTGGTTTAAAAAGATTTTTATAGATATAGAGGCATTGATAGAATATATATTTAAATTAGATAGAAATTTATTTGTTGGCCTGATATTTTTATTTTAAGAGAATTATTTGGAAATAAAAGGAGAATAAGAGGGATGGGTGATAAGAGAAAAAAATGGTATCAATGAAGAAGATATGGGAATGTTGTTGCGAGAACAATATACCAGATATAATTATGTAAAAAAAAAAGGGCACCCGAAGTGTTAATAATATGTCTATTTAAGGCTAATTGAAATATAGTAATTGTAAGTTAGTAAAGCTTAAAAACAGGATTTGGATTTTTAGAATTGAAATGTAACTGATATTTGATAGGATCGTTTGAAACTTATATAGAATTTATTAATTTGAATAAGTAAAATTAAATGAGGGAATTAGAGAGGGAAGTTTAAAAGACTTGATTTGAGTTATATATTTGTGATTGTCTTTCTTTTTTTGGATGTTTAATATACCCACCTCCATGGTGGTTCCTAAGCACCTTAATGTAATCCCTGTACCCCTATAAAATCTAATAAAATATATTTAAAAAAAAAAAAAACTTCCAGTGTTGGAGCATTCACCACTTCTGGAGGCAGGTTGTTCCACTGGTTAATTGTTCTAACTATCAGGAAGTTTCTCCTTAGTTCTAGGTTGCTTCTCTCCTTGATTAGTTTCCATCCGTTGCTTCTTGTCCTGCCTTCAGGCGCCTTGGAAAATAGCTTCACTCCGTCTTCTTTGTGGCAGCCCCTGAGATATTGGAACACTGCTATCATGTCCCCCCTCGTCCTTCTCTTCATTAAACTAGACATACCCAAATCCAGCAGCCGTTCCTTATATGCTTTAGCCTCCAGACCCCTAATCACCTTTGTTGCTCTTCTCTGTACTCTTTCTAGAGTCTCAGCATCTTTTTTACATCGTGGTGACCAAAACTGGATGCAGTATTCCAAGTGTGGCCTTACCAAGGCATTGTAAAGTGGTATTAATACTTCACGTGATCTTGATTCTATCCCTCTGTTAATGCAGCCTAGCACTGTGTTGGCCTTTTTGGCAGCTGCAGCACACTGCTGGCTCATATTTAAGTGATTGTCCACTAGGACTCCGAGGTCCCTCTCACAGTTACTACTATTGAGCAAGGTACCCCCTATACTATACCTGTACATTTGGTTTTTCTTGCCTAAATGTAGAACCTTACTTTTTTCACCATTGAATTTCATTTTGTTAGATAGTGCCCAGTGTTCAAGTCTGTCCAGGTCCTCCTGTATCTTAAGCCTGTCTTCTGGAGTGTTGGCTATTCCTGCCAGCTCGGTGTCGTCTGCAAATTTGATGATTTCCCCATCTATCCCCTCGTCCAAATCGTTGATGAAGATGTTGAAGAGCACAGGGCCCAGAACAGAGCCCTGGGGCACCCCACTACACACTTCCCTCCATGTAGATGCGGTTCCATTGAGGACCACACGCTGAGTACGGCCGGTCAGCCAGCTGCGGATCCATCTGGTGGTGATGCTGTCTAACCCACATTTTTCTATCTTATCAAGAAGTAGGTTGTGATCTAATTTATCAAATGCCTTACTGAAGTCCAAGTAAATTATATCCACAGCATTCCTCTGATCCACTAATTTTGTCACTTGGTCAAAGAATGCAATAAGATTTGTCTGGCATGATCTGTTTTTGACGAACCCATGTTGGCTTTTAGTAATGACTTTGTTTGCCTCTAGGTGTTCGCTGATTCGTTGTTTGATTATCTTTTCCAGAATCTTCCCAGGTATTGAGGTCAGGCTGATAGGTCTGTAATTTCCTGGGTCCATTTTTTTCCCTTTTTGAAGATGGGAACTATATCAGCAAGCCTTATCTTTGTTCATTTAACAGCCCGGTTGATTTGCTTAATGAGTGTGGTAAAAAAAATGTTGTAAAAATGAGTCTGATTCATTTTATGAAGTTTTGACTTAGAACCCTAATGGGCAGTCTCCATTACGGTCGTACCTCAAGGACTACCTGTATTTGCTCGTTATTTGTTCCTTTAATACTTCTGAGAAAGTGGATGCTAGATTTTTTTGACATGTTGTTTGCGCAATGCTAACAGTATAATCTATTATACTTACTTCAAAGTAAACTCCATAGAAAAGCAAAATAGGATTGCACTGTAAGTAATTAATATTCTTTAATATGCTAGCATGTTTATTGCTGTAGTTTAATTTTACAATTAATATTTTCCAATTAGTATTTATTTTCCTCTTGTAGTTTTTTTTCAGTTGTGTAATATCATTAGTATATAGGAATTCCGGCTGATGGGGTCCAGGAGAAGGACCTTTTATGCTGTGACTCCCACCCTCTGGAACATTGTGCCCCATCAAGGTGAGATCCACCCCCACCCTCTTGGCCTTCCGAAAGAGCCTCAAAACTTGATTCTGCTGTTTGGCCTGGGGCTCTGATGGAAGCATTCCATGCTAGAGGTGGTTAGTTGGCTAGGAAGAAGTTCCTACCCTCACCCCCCTTATATTTTGGTTTTTAACTTATTTAATCTCTGTTTATTTTAATGTTTAATATTTAAAAGTTTTGTAGTTGCTTTTACGATGTTCTAAGCCACCCAGAGTTGCTTTACAGTTGGGCGGCATATACATTTACTAAACCAACCAACAAACAAATAAATGCAATTTGCATTATTTTGACTCCAGACATGTTCTTTTCCAAGACATGACATTCCAGTTTCCCTTCCCCAATAATAACTCAACATGCCATGGCTATTGAACATTGTTATGCTTCACTGGACTATTTTGGAGTATTTTTTAAAAGCCTTTTTGATACTTCTGGAAACCTCAGTGTTTCCTTGAATATGGTGATACCTTCTTGTGTACCTGAGCTGGGATGTTAAGCTATATGAGGACCAGCAATTGGAAGGAAGTTGCTGTTGAAAGATGTGCTGAGTCATGATTATTTGTATCAAGAAAACATAAATACTTCACAGGAGGAGATATATAGTATACTGCAACTAATTCAAACAACAATGACTTTAAAACACAAAGAAATCCAAAATAACTTTGAAAATATAAATCAATCTATTTCTCAGTTAACTCTACAACAAGAAATTTGCAGAAAACAACAATAGAGAAGGAGCAGATAAAACAGATAAATGGATATAGAATTGAGAATAGAGACTTAAAGATGGAACTTAACAAAACAAGGAAACATGATTTAATCCTAGTGGAAAAAAATTCACAAGAATTGAAAAAAAAAACTTATCCCTTAAGACTACAAAATGAATCTGAGGACAAGAAAACAGATTGGATAAAATGGACTGTAGAGATGTCAGGAACATCGGAGAGAAAGGAAATGATAAGAGAAGCGGAGAGAAAGAAAAAGAAAAAGATTTTCAACAAACATGGAAAGGCAGAAGCCCCGTAGAAAGACACTTCACCTGATTTACTTTTTATATCTACAGCAACATTTATGAACATACGGAAAACCTTTTTGATTCAGCAAAATACATTGATTAAGAAAGATACTGGGCAAAGGAAAAAGACTAAAGTGGAAACCAAGAAAATAGATGATGGGACTTACCAGAGAGAATACTTAAAAAAGAAACATTTATTTGAATATGGTTAAAGAAATAGAAAAGTTTTGGAATATATATGTCATTCTAAGAGGGATGAATTCCCTAAATAATATAGTATGCTTTTTCCCTTTTTTGTTCTCTTTCTTGATATGAGTAATATAAAAAAGTTGAATAAGAGTTAAAGGACTAGATGACTAAATGTATTAAATGGAATGTTTAAAGATTAAACATATTTTTAATTATGGTTAAAAAGAATAAGAAATTTAGGAAATAAATATATATTAGCTTAGGAGGGATATATATTTTAAGTAGTATGTTATTTTTTATGTTTCTTTACTCTTGCTCTTCTTTTTTTCCCCATTGTTTTATCTATTCCTTAAGAAATGTAAAAGTGTGAGATGGTTCATATGGAAAAATAGAGTTAAATTTTTAAATGTAATTAATTTTTGAGAAAATCATAACCAGTAAGAATACCTAGAATTTGGTGGGAGAAACAAACTAAAATAAGGACTGTAACAGGATCTATGATAAGGCAACCAGAATGATTGGATAGAAAAGAAATATTATGTTGATGTGATTATTAGTTTTAGGAATATTGGGAAAATATATATATTTAATTGTTATCTATCAAAACAATAAGAATTGTATTAACTCAATGTTTGCAAAAGAGGATATTTTGGGAAAAGAGGAAATCAACTAAAACCATTATGTGGATTATGGATTATAGAAATCAATTGTTAATGATTGTTTTACAAATGTAACCCAGACAACACACTGTTCACCAATTATTAAGTGATTTATGTTTTTTTAAAAAATCAATAAAATATATTACAAAAAAAAAGTAAATACCTGAAAAAATATGCTTCAGTCTGTTTATTGTCAACGCTGCTAACATTGGATGTTCTTGCTTTGACAACATATGGAGATACAGCCTTTTTCTTTCTCATGCTTTACTCTTAGAATTAGATGATACTGGGGGAGGAGGAGGAATGTGATGGGAGTTAGTTAGACATAACAATATTGTAATAGTGTGTGAATTCAGGGCTTTTGAAATAAGAGATGATAAGAAATGGCGGGTTGGAGAACAGGAGGGAAAGCCTGCATTTCAAACTAATTGGAGAATGTGATTTATGACTGTTAATTAGAGGAGGGAATTGTGTTTGATACTGTGTGCTAAGGGGAGGGGAATCCAGATTTTGGCTTCGACTATGTACGTGCTGAAGCTATGCTGCTCGAATAAAGATTATTTAAGGTAAACAATGCCTCAAAGTTCTTTGAAGAGTTTCATCTGTCGGAACCATGACATTAAGCCAAAATCTCCAACTTTCCTAACTATCTAGGGGTCCCGAGCCCCAGTCGCTGTCCCTAGCATTGAGGAATAAGCTGATGAAGATTCAGGGAAGATTTCGTCATGGAGAGGGAGAAATTCCCTGAAGCCAGTACCCCGGCAGCAGCTGCTACCCCGGGGGGGGGAGCGACAGCCAGCATGCCGGTGGAGAGGGAGCTTTTTCAAGCCTCCCAGCTGGGGAGAGCTACCAGGTCGTCTGCCACCGAGGACTCGGGTTAGTGGAAATACCTGTCTGCAGCTAGTAGTCAGTCAGTGGAGAAGCTGGTGGGAAAATTTGAGGGGCTAGAAATGAGAAGTGGAGAGCAACCTTCCCATTCCCCACGTGCCAGAGATCAGGATGATCGACGGGGCAGCCTTCAACTCCTGCTGAGAGGAACACCCAGCCCCTCCTTCGCAGATCAGGCAGCCTTCCTGTCCCTGAAGCCCCCTACCAGGGCCTCCAGCCCCACAGAGAGAGACAGTTCCAGTCCCCGACCCTTCAGAAGCCCCGACCACCGACGATGTGAGGGCCTGGGAAGTTGCCGGGACAACCAATCCCCAGACCGGTGTGCATATCGATCACCCAATCTGGGCCCCCTGCAGCAATGGGGAATAGAGCAGCCCCTGCAGGTGGGAAATCAGCAATCTCTGAGCCTGCAGCAGCTAATAGAGATGTCAACGCTGTTAATATGGGATATTATTGCATTGACAAGATATGCAGAACTGTTTGGTATTTTTGGAGTTAAATCAGATGACATACAGAGGGAGAATTGTGAAGAAAGCGGGAGATTGGGAAGGGAAGTGAATCTTTGGCCTCCAGCCTAATTGGAAGACGTAAATCATGACAGTAAAGTAAGGGAGGAGTTAGCAAGATAAGACAGATGCCAGCCAGAGAAATCCAGATTCTGGCATCCGTTTTGTAATGTACCGAAGTATTGTAGCAAAACTTCTGGCAAGGAATGCAAAATAAATAAACTATGAGAGAAAATAATGTCTCCGATTTTAAGGAGTGCTTCCTCCTTCGGACCACAACATCATGCCAGAATCTAAAAACTTTTTAATGAACTGGGGGTGCGTTACCCCACCTCTTTCTCCTAGCCTGGAGTGAGAATGACAGAATTCAGGAGCAGGCCAATCTATCATGAAACGGGAGTTTGTTAAATACAGCCCGGCAGCACCTGATATCCCAGAGGGGGAAGTAACGGACAGCATGCTGTGGGAAAATGAATTTTGGCAAACAAATGAGAACCGGTGGACAGACAATGGGCAAACTGCCATTCAAGACCTGGGTGAGTTACTGGAAATATCTCAAACCCCAGGGGAGAGAGGCAGAGACCCATTCCTGAAAAAAGAAGCTTACAGCCCCTCCAATTCGTATCAGACAGCCTTTCAGACCCTGTCTTCCTCTATCAGAGACCCCAGCCCTGAAGAGAGAGGGATTCCATGTCTGAGGCCTCTGCAACAATGGGGAGTATGGCATTCGAAGCAGGCAGGGAGCAGACAACTTTTGAGCTCACCACAGCTGATAGAGACCTTGCAACATATTGGGATGGTGCAGGGCCCAGGAGATCAGCTGCTAGAGGGAGGACGGCCACAACAAGGAGATTGGCCCCAGCCCCCGAACGTGCAACCCCTGGACATAAACCAGCAACCAGGATGGGGCCAGCAGCAGCAACAGCCACAGTGGGGGCCCCATTCTCCACCATTCAGAGCAACCTTCGATGGGGACCCAGAGAAACTGATTTTTTTCCTCAACCAAGTACGCTCTCACTTGAATCGCTGGGCTTATCTCTACCCAGACCCAGGGGCTATGGTCGATGTGATTGCGTCCGGCCTAGAGGGAGAAGCATCCGAATGGCTGAACAATCTATATAATGAGCAAGCCCCAGAATTGGAAGACCCCACCTCTTCCTCCTGGGTCTGAAAGAAAGATTTGAGGACCCATCCCTTGACTTAAAAGCAAGAGAACAAATCCACAAAATAAAACAAGCTGGCAGGCCTGCCCTGGAGTACGTGCGAGAGTTTCGCAAGATAGCAGGTCGGATTGAGGGGTGGCCAGAGCAGTCCCTAATCCATCACTTCATTGAGGGATTAGATGATCATCTCTCCCAGGCCTGCATTATTTGAGCAGTACCTGACCGACTGCACGAGTGGTACCAGACAACGGTGAAGCTAGATGTTCAGCTCGCCCGCTATAAAAAGCCTTCCCCACCTGAATCAGAGCAGCAACCAGAGCAATCCGAACACCAATCACCCCCACGAGACCCTCCGGCTACCACGATGACTGAAAGAACCGGGCCACCTGCAAGCGCGTCAATAAAGTATTTCCGGTGCGGAAAGAAGGGACATCGAGCAGCAAACTGTCCGGTCCCCTATCCCCAACTGCAGAGCAATCCGGAACCAGCGAAGAGAAGGAGACCTGCCCAGCGGCTAATGAGAGAAAAATCCAACCGGGCCACGCAAGCACCTGTTTCCCAGATTACACCTCCCCCGAAGAAAGCACCTGGGCCCCTCGTAGTTGCGGGACAGACCCATTATGAAGTGAAACATATTCTTGATTCTAGAATTTTTAAAGGGAAATTGCAGTACCTAGTACAATGGAAGGGATACCCGATGTCTGAAGCCACTTGGGTGAAATCCAGTGAGGTGAAAGCTGACAGGCTCGTCAAAAGGTTTCATACGAAATACCCCAACAAACCGAAGACTAGTCATTAATATTTGCTTTTGTTTACATTACAGGATCTGTCCTTTTTGTAAGGGGGGCCGGATGTCAACGCTGTTAATATAGGATATTGTTGCATTGACAAGATATGCAGAACTGTCTGGTATTTTTGGAGTTAAATCAGATGACATGCAAAGGGAGGAGAATTATGAAGAAAGCAGGAGACTGGGAAGGGAAGTGAATCTTTGGCCTCCAGCCTAATTGGAAGACGTAAATCATGACAGTAAAGTAAGGGAGGAGTTAGCAAGATAAGACAGATGCCAGCCAGAGAAATCCAGATTCTGGCATCCGTTTTGTAATGTACCGAAGTATTGTAGCAAAACCTCTGGCAAAGAATGCAAAATAAATAAACTATGAGAGAAAATAATGTCTCCGATTTTAAGGAGTGCTTCCTCCTTCGGACCACAACAAGAGGCCTTGCAACAACTGGGGGTGATGCACAGGCCAGAAGACCAGCAACCGGTGGGAGGACGGCCGCAGCAAGGGGGATGGTCACCGCCCCCTAACGTACAGCAACCACTGAGGGGCCCGTAGATGATGGAGTTCCAACAACAACCCCCTCCGAGGCTGCAGGGGGCCCTACAGCAGTTGAGGATGCCACAGCTCCCAGCAGACCAACAGCAGGGGGAATGGCAACAGCCCCCGAACGTGCCACCCCTGGGAATGCAGCAGCAGCCAGGGTGGGGGCCCCAGCAGCAACTGGGGGTGCAACAACCACAGTGGGGAGCCCAGCAGCCAATGATTGCTCCACCTTTCAGAGCAACCTTCGATGGGGACCCAGAGAAGCTGATTTTTTTTCTCAACCAAGTGCACTCTCATTTGAACCGCTGGGCCTATCTCTACCCAGACCCCTCGTAGTGGCGGGTCAAACTCACTATGAAGTAAAGCGTATTCTTGATTCTAGAATTTTTAAAGGGAAATTGCAGTACCTAGTACAATGGAAGGGATACTTGCTATCTGAAGCCACTTGGGTGAAATCTAGCGATGTGAAAGCCGACAGACTCATCAAAAGGTTCTATAAGAAACACCCAACAAACCGAGAGACAGCCCCTAACATATGCTTTTGTTTACGCTACAGGATCTGTCCTTTTTGTAAGGGGGGCTGGATGTCAACGCTGCTAACATTGGATGTTCGTGCTTTGACAACATATGGAGATACAGCCTTTTTCTTTCTTATGCTTTACTCTTAGAATTAGATGATACTGGGGGAGGAGGAGGAATGTGATGGGAGTTAGTTAAACATAACAATATTGTAATAGTGTGTGAATTCAGGGCTTTTGAAATAAGAGATGATAAGAAATGGTGGGTTGGAGAACAGGAGGGAAAGCCTGCATTTCAAACTAATTGGAGAATGTGATTTATGACTGTTAATTAGAGGAGGGAATTGTGTTTGATACTGTGTGCTAAGGGGAGGGGAATCCAGATTTTGGCTTCGACTATGTACGTGCCGAAGCTATGCTGCTCGAATAAAGATTATTTAAGGTAAACAATGCCTCAAAGTTCTTTGAAGAGTTTCATCTGTCGGAACCATGACATTTATGTTATGTAGAACTATTGTCCATTTGAGGCGTATAATTTTGTTTACTTCAGTAGATTTGAATCAGTGTTATCCTGTTACCATTTTCCTTTCTTTTACCTATTTATACTGTAATTTCTTTTTTTCCTTCTTTGAGTCTGTGTCTTTGCAATTCACATTATGTGAATTTGGGGTCCAGGCATAGTCACAAAGTATATGTAATTCCTATATCTACACTCCAGGAACAGAGAAGGAATGGAATTAGCAGTTATGGATTATCACAGAACCTTTATTATTCTGGCATTGCAGCAAGAGTCTAGTAAAACCAAATTTATCAGAAAGGCTAGAATTTCACATATTTCCAAGATGGTGGCAGTGTAGGAAGCAGTATCAGATCACAGGGAGAGAAGTTACTAAGCTAAGTAGGAAGGTAGAAAGAGAGGGGAAAAAAGGAAGGAAAAAGGAGCAGAAAGTTAGATAAGGAAGATAGAAAGGATAAAGGAAAAGAAGAAACTAGAGTAAGGAGGAAAACACCAGCAAAACAGCAGCACAGCAAATGAATGGCTGCACGTGGAGTCAGAGGCAGCTGGCAACAGAGAACGATAGATCCAGCTCAGGAGCCCAACTAAGCAGCCCAATGCTGGAAAAGAGGCAACTGAGAGCAGCAAACCGGCAGCTGAACAGCAGACAAGAAGGGAGGCTGTTTGAGGCAGTGAACCGGTGGGTCACAGTAAATTCAGTAATTGCCTAGATCCATACTCCATTCTAGGCAGCCCGGCTCAAAGGGGCAGCCAGGCATCCTGACTCAGGTCCAAGCAAACTAGAGGCAGCCCGACTACCACAGCCCTCTCCCTGTGTCCTTCCAGCCCCTCAGCCCTCCCCAGTGACTTGCCCCAGGTGGAGGACTTGATCAACATTCCCTCCCTTGAGAGATCAGCAGCCACCCCCCCACCTCCTACTAGCCTGGTAGCCCATCTGGCGGAGGACAAAGGGCCTGGAGCAACCGTCCAACAAAGGGAACCGGTGGCTGTGAGAAATTGGTGGTGGCAAAATCTGTGGAGGGGAGAAACACAGCAGCAGAATCAGCAAAGGAGAGAAACACAGCAGCAAAATCAGCAAAGGGGAGAAACGCAGCAACAGAATCAGCAAAGGGGAGAAACAGCAGCAGAATCAGCGAAGGGGAGAAATGCAGCAGCAGAATCAGCGAAGGGGAGAAACGCAGCAGCAGAATCAGTGGAGGGGAGAAACGCAGCAGCAGAGACAGGCAGCACAGCAGCAGCAGAGGCACAATGAGTTAGAGAACTCTGCTCTCTAAAGCTGAGTGGCTGGCCTTACCAGCTCAGTTGCTGGAGCAGAACTGAGCTGACTGAAAAGCTGAACGGCAGGCCTTACCAGAGCAGAGACAAGGCCGAAAAGACCCAAGCACTGAAAGGCGGAACGGAGCTGGCAGAGAAAACAACAAGAGGCCAGAGCAGCGAACAATGGAAGTGAAGGCAACAATTAATTTTGAGGTCCCAATAGGAAGGGAGGTGTTGAAATAAAAATCTTTATCATGGTCCAGTCCAAGCCGGGAATAAACAAAATGGAGACTGCTTTAGAAAGAAGGTTCTAGTTTATTGAAGAGTAGAACCACAAGACATGTGGCTCTGGAGCATCTGACCACCTGTTGCTGGGAGTGGTGGGTTTTTATACCTTGGGCTTCTGTGTTTGGAGTTGTTCCTGTGGCATGAACTTTGACCTGAGGTTCTGTGTGCCCTTCTGGTATTCTGATGGTGGTGGGTTAATCCTATTATGTCCTAAAGGTCATGTCCTGCTTCCCTGTGGCTGATGGCTATGTCCCGTGTTGGATTTTTTGGGTGAGGGGTTTTTGGTTCTAGGGATCTTTGTCTTCCTAATCCCATCAGCTCTAAGCTTCCTGGTTCTGGTCTTTCTGAAAGGATTATCAAATCTGCATTTCTACAGACCTGGTTTCTGCTTGGGGCAGAGAGACTTGGGGGGGGGGGGTGTGTCTGCCTTTTAAGATCTTCTCCATTATTCCTTTGGGGAAATATAATATTCTGCCTTTTTAATATCCCCCAAAATATTTCCTTCTCTGGGGGGGGGGCTGACTTCCCACAGAGGGAAGACCCCAGTAGAGAATAAAAATAAATATAGGACAGAAAATAAAAGATAAATAAATAGCCAAATAATAAGGACAAGAGTGGAGCATTAGAAATCAAGGAAGAATGGGATTAATAAAGAGGCAAATCTTAATAAGGTAAATCTTAAATAATAAGGTAGGGAGGAATTGGAGCTCAAAAACTTAAAAAAAAATAGAGGGAAGAAAAGGATAAATACAACTAACATAATAGTAAGAAAGTTAAATAAATAAGGTAGAAAAACAGGCAGAAAAAAGGATAGAAAAAACAGACATAATTACCTAGAACAGAGAGGGTAGAAACAAGGCTAACAGCAAAGCACATCCACCAACCAAAAAAGAGGGATTTTCAAACAACAAACTCATGGAACAGGCGACTGATACTATTGTGGTATGCAATACATGTTCCATGTATGTGCTTATGCCAAAAGAACATCCAAATTATACATGCATTAAATGTAAACTATGTGAACTATTAGAGGAAAAAGTAAGGGATCTAGAGGCAACTCTAGCCAAACTCCAACCTACACAAGAAAGCTAGAAAAATTGTCCATTCTGGTGACTGGCTGAGGAGAATGGCTGCATCGGAACGGCGCTCTGGATAGAAGTGCCGCTTTCACAGCCACTTCCCTTCGCCCGGCGGATTTTTCGGAGTCCCAGGTCCCTCGGAGGGGGATCGGAAGAAAGAGGCGTTCTGCGGAGCGGTCCTAGATGGCGGTCGGGTCCGATAGAAGCAGGAAAGCCTCGGAGAAGCCGGATGTTGGAAGGAGATGGCCCAGCATGGCGGCCGCGAAGAAGTAACAGCAGCCAGCCGGACAAAAAGCAATGGAGAATTAGCGGTATGACAGTGTCATGGAACTGGCGGTGTGTATGCCTAGCGACCCCGTGTGAGTGATCCGGGGAGAACTGCCCCGGAGGATTTCTAAAAAGGGAGAAGAAAAAAGGAGCCGCAGAAAGAAAGGGGTGGAATTTTCTCCCCTGTGGATTAGCGGCGATAGAAAAGCTGGGGCAAAAGAGGCTTTTACCTTAACTAGCTGGATTGTATTGGCTGAAAAAGATAAAGATTAAGAGTGGTCTCTCTTCTTCCCAGTGAGAAGCAAGTAAGAATTCAAAAACTGAGGAATAAGGAGTGCTGACGAAGTAGAGAAAGCGGACATCTTGAACTAGTGTGGAAGGTGGAATAGTATTGAAAGGGAGAAGGGAGACATCTACTGGTTGAGAAGAAAATAGACATAGAGATAAAATAAAGACAAGAGAGACTGCTCTAGAGAGAAGGAAAATCTGTGACTAAAATTTAGGGCTTATACCAATTAACAAACAAGCAAACAAGTTCTTGCTGTGTGACAAAACTGGAAAAATTAATATGAGAACAAGAGACTGAAAGTTCTGAGAAGACGAGAAACTTTTTATATCTGCATACCCTGTTGAATATATTTATAATTATAATTGTTAAACTGCATATTGTACTGAATGAATGTATAATACTGATCTGCTTGTACAGAATAGGCTTGGGATAGGTAAATTACTTTCTCAGGCGTGTTGGAAAGGAAAACAAGGATTGTATATAAGTGGGAGGGCTGGTTCACAACATTGCAAAAGATGACAAGTATTCCCAACTTATCAAGAGTTGGGACAGGAAGGAAGCAAATTACTCAGACGACATCAGTTGAATTGAGCCCAGCGGGGCAAAGATCAATAGAAGAGATGATGCAGCGAGAAAGAGCAAGTTCATTTAAGGACTTGCAATTGATGTTACAATCTATGCAGGAAGTAATGTTAAGAAATCATGAAGATTTGAAAAAAGAAATAGGAGAAGTAAGGAGTGACACTGGAGAACTTAAAGAAAAGATGGGGACGATGGATGGGAAACTCGAATGCTTTCAACAGCAAATTCTAAAGAATGAACAGAAATTACTAGAGATGGAAGAAAGAATGAATAAGGAGGAGAAAAGGGTAGATGAAATGAACGAAAAACTTATACAAGCCAATAAAGAATTAGAAAAAACAGTCATTTCTCTCGAAACAGAGAAAGCGGACCATTACTTACGCTTTCAAAACGTGAGAAAAGAGAAAGGGGATGACCTCCCAGAAATGATGACAAATTTGCTAGCGAGAGTTCTAGGAAGTGGGAGGAAAGAAATGGCAAATGAGATGGATGAAATATATAGGATCCATACTAATTATGCGAGAAGACATAATCTGCCCAGAGAAGTTCACATCAGATTCGTTAAAAAACCGATTAGAGATGAAATTTTACATAGAACCAGAGACGATCCGATAGAATTTAGAGGAAAACAACTAGTTGTTCTTAAGCAAATCCCTAGAAGGGTAAGGGATTTAAGAAGGCCATACCAACATATAACATCTAAACTAACAAGACAAAATATTAACTTCAGGTGGTTGACGCTGGAAGGAATCATGGTGATATGGCAAGAAAAAAGATACAGGTTAGATACAATAGATAAGGCAGAAGAGTTTTTCAGGCAATATTTTGGTAGTGAAGAAGAGTTAGAAACAAGAGAACTTAGAGGAGAAGGTGCCACAGGAGAACAGGCTATAGAAACAAGGGAATTACAAAGTGAAGAAAAGGAAATTGGGGGAGGGGGGAAAGTGGACAAAGGAAATGGTGATGAGGGTAGATTTAAAGAATCTAAAGTGATTAGACTTACAAGGGCGGCAAAAGCGAAACAAAAGTAGTGATATGGAAGAAATGGCGATTTTATCCTTGAAAGTCAATGGCTTAAACTCCCACGCAAAGAGGAATATAATTCTCAATAAGCTTAGTAAAATGCATCTGGATATAATAATTTTACAAGAAACACATATAAACAGGCAACATCAAGACTTATTGAATTATCCCAAGTTAGGAACTATGTTTGTGTCATCATCACAACAGAAAAAGGGAGGAATAGTGATGTATGTTAGGGAAGGAATCTCGGCAAGACAAATTTATAAGGATGAAGAGGGTAGAATATTAATAATCGAGGTTTCTTTGAATAAAAAAAAAGTAGCTCTCATTGGAATTTATGCCCCAAATGAAAGACAAAAACAATTCTATAAAAAATTGCATAAGGCTATTGGAGAAATTGAAAATGAGAATATTTGCTTAATGGGTGATTTCAATGCAATAGTGGACAGAGAGTAAGATTATAAAAGTGGTATAACAAGGAAAGGAATTAGAAGAATACTACCCAGTACCTTTTTTAAAATGGTGGAGGAATTAAACTTACAGGATAGCTGGAGGGAGAGAAATTTGAAAACAAGGCAATTCACGTACTATTCTGGTCGCCACCTATCTTGGTCTAGAATTGATATGGCCTGGACATCAAAAGAACTAAACCTGGAAGTAGAGGACGTTACAATAGATACAAACCTATGGGCAGATCATAATGCAGTTATAATTAGATGGAAAGGACAGGAGAAAAGAAGGAGGTGGACCTTAAAAAGAGCAATTTTGAACCAAAAGGAATTCAAACTTAAGATGGAAGAGCAAATGTGTATGTTCCTCCAAACAAATAAGAAAGAAGATACGAATAGCCAAAACCTATGGGATACGGCCAAAGCAGTTATGAGAGGAGTTGCGATTGCATATATGGCTAGTGGCCTGGAGGAAAGTTGTCCATGGGGTCGCGATGGGTCGGACACGACTTCGCAACTAACAACAACAACAACATATGGCTAGTGATAATAAAAAAAAAGGCAACGCCAAAAAAGCTTACAGGAAGACCATAAGAAATTGGAAATACAACTACAAAAAAACCCGCAAAGTCGGGATCTGAAACATCAATTAGATTTAATTAAACACAAACTGAATATTACGGAGAAGGAGGAATTGGCGCAGAAAATAAAAGATACAAGACAAAACATTTTTGAACATGCGAACAAACCTGGGCGATGGCTGGCTTACAGATTAAAGAAACAAAAAGATAAAAGATGGATTAGTAAATTATGTAATGAAGAGGGGGAGATGATTTATCAGAGTGAAGGAAAAAAAATGTGACGTATGAATTTTATACGAAACTTTATAAAGATGAAAAAAGTATTAGTGAAGATAAAATACTACAATGTCTCCAGAGAGCCGACTTACCGAAGGTCCCGGAAGAAGTTCAAAATATCTTAAATAAGGACATAACACTCCAAGAAATTACAGAGGCAATTAAAAAGCAAAAAAGCAACAAGACGCCAGGTCCGGATGGACTACCATCTGAAATATATAAGAACTTTCAAGAATTTTTAGGCCCAATCCTATTAGATGTGTTCAATGAAGTGTTTAAAAAAGCAAAGATTCCGACCTCATGGGAAGAAGCAATTATCACATTAATTCCTAAGGAAAATTCTGATTTGACACTTATCCAAAACTATAGGCCCATATCATTACTTAATTCGGACTATAAAATTTTTATGGCGATAATGGCAGAAAGATTGAAAAGGTTTTTGGTTGAATTCATCCATCCTGATCAAAACGGTTGTTTGCCTAGGAGGCAGATAAGACATAATGTCAGGATTATACTAGATGTGTTGGAATACTACGAGACCCACAATGAAAAACAAATGGCGCTTGTCTTTGTCGATGCGCAGAAAGCATTTGATAATGTTAAATGGGATTTTATGTTGAATCAGTTAAAACATATGGAATTTGGCGAAAAGTTTATAAATATGTTCAAAGCAATTTATTAAAAACAGGAGGCAAAAGTAGTAATAAACGGAGAAACTACTAAAAGTTTTCAAATACAAAAAGGCACACAACAGGGCTGCCCATTATCACCACTACTATTTGTCCTCTCTCTAGAAGTCTTGACTAGAATAATTCGAAAAGAAGAACAAATTAAAGGTTTAGAAACCAAAAAGGAAATATTTAAGTTACAGGCTTACGCAGACGATTTGGTTTTTATCATGGAAGAGCCCTTGAAGTCTGGTGTGAGGTTGTTGGAAGTATTGGGAGAATACGGAGAAGTAGCAGGTTTAAAGATTAATAAAGAAAAAACTAAAATGTTAGTTAAGAATATGACGAAAATACAAGAAATTGAGCTAGTTGGGAAATTAAATATTCAGATAGCAAAGAGGGTGAGATACCTAGGGATTCAATTGACGGCAAGATGTGTTACACTTAAAGGAGATAATTACGATAAATTAGTTGATAAAATAAAAACAGATTTAGACAGATGGAAAAATTTGCAGCTCTCCTTTATGGGAAGAATTGCAACAACAAAGATGAATGTACTACCTAAATTACTCTTTTTATTTCAATGTATACCAATCAGATTAGGAAAGGAGTTCTTTGGAAACTTAAACAAAATTATATCTAAATTTATTTGGCAAGGGAGAAAATCGAGAATTAAATTTAAACTCTTACAGGACTCCAAGGAAAGAGGCGGCTTTGGCTTTCCAGATTGGGAAATATACTATCAAGCAGCCACGCTCACCTGGGTGAAAGAGTGGATACATTTGAGAAACATGAGATTATTAGCCTTAGAAGGTCATGATATGCAGATAGGATGGTACGCAATTCTTTGGGAAAGAAAGCACAAGGCTCATCAATACTTCCAGAAACATTACATCAGACGGGCACTATTAGATGTATGGGCTAGAATTAAAAAATGCAATTATAGGGAAATCCCCAATTGGGTATCCACATTGGAGATATTCATACACCCAAATTTCATGAAATTAGGAAAGGTGATCACATACAAAGATATCCTAGATGAATGAGGAGAATTAAAATCGAGGAAAAAGTTATTACAGGAAGGGATAGATCTTGAATGGTGGGCGTACCTTCAAATTCAATCGCGATATATGAAGGATAAAAAAGAATGGGGAATAAAACTAGAACATACAGAATTAGATAAAATTTTATTAGGAACGGAGGAAAAAGAGATAAAAAGGATATATCAATATTTATTGGAACAGGATATGTTGGAAGAGCAAGTAAAAGACACAATGTTAATTTGGAGTAAAAGTTTTGGCATTGGTATTGATTTGGATAACTGGCAAGAATTATGGGAAAGGAATAGGAAACTTACATTAGCTACTGCGTATAAAGAAAATTTATATAAGATGTTCTATAGGTGGCATCTTCCCCCTGTGAGATTAGCTAAAATGGATAAAAAGATCTCACCGAAATGTTGGAAATGCAAAGAATCGCTAGGGACTTATTACCATATGTGGTGGGAATGCTCAAAAGCACAAAGATTTTGGCATTTGACCAAACAGTGGCTAGAAGTGATACTAATACAGAACATCGAGTTAAAGCCAGAACTCTTTCTGCTGGGTATCACTAAGAATAAATACAATAAAGGATCCCTATACCTGTTACTACACATGCTAACAGCAGCAAGATTAGTCTTTGCACAGAGATGGAAAGACAATGAGATACCCTCAGAAGAAGAGGTAATAAATAAGATTTTATCCTGTGCTGAAATGGATAGGTTGACGTTAGAACTCAAGGATAAGAGTGAAACAGAGTATTATGAAATCTGGAACAAATTGTATAATTGGTTGGGGAAAAATAGATGGAAAGACTCTCTGATTCAATAAAATATATTGATTAAGAAAGATCAAAAGAAAAATATTTAAATATTAAAGTGAAAATTAAGAGTACAGATGATGGGATTTACCAGAGAGAATATTTTAAAAAGAAAAAACAAAAACATTTGTTTGAACATGTGGATTATGAATTACAGAAACTAATTGTTAATGATTTTTCTTTACAAATGTAAACTTAGCAAACACACTGTTAACTATTTATTATGTGATCTATGTTTTAAAAACCAATAAAATTTATTTTAAAAAAAAAATAAAGCTATACCCAAACCGAACCAAATAATGAACAAATAACTCCCAGAGGATTTGACCCTACTGATAAACCCTTGGAGGAAGACAAATGGAGGTATGTCACACATAGAAGGAAACACAATAATCAAAGAAAGAAGCAGTAGACATCTAACAAACTCCTACTGCCCAATCTTACCCAACCAAAAGCAGCCCCATTAAAACTGAGCAATTGATTTCTCCCCCTAGGTGGAAATACGCAGACCCACAACCTCCCCCCCCAAAGAAAACATGCAGACACCTAGCAAAGAAACATCACCAAATATCCCTAAAAAAGTCACATCAACAAACACACCTGAGATAAACAGAAAAGCACCCCAGACTGCACCCCCCAAAAAAGGAAGGCGAGTGTTGGTAATAGGAGATTCTATTCTCAAAGGAACAGAATCATCCATCTGCAGACCGGACATACAATCCAGGGAGGTATGTTGTCTCCCTGGAGCAAAAATCAAACATGTGGCTGAGAACCTAACCAAAATAATTAGGGCCACAGATTACTACCCTTTCCTCCTCCTCCACATTGGGACAAATGACACAACAAAGAACCTGAGTACAATATTGAGATATTATAAGCAACTAGGCAATAAAGTTAAGAAGCTAGGAGCACAAATAGTGTTCTTATCAGTACTCCCAACAAAGAGCCAACACCCATTGAGGGAAAAAAGAATGCTAGCAATAAACCACTGGCTAAAGGGTTGGTATCACCAAGAAAACTTTGGTTTCCTAGACCATGGACTGCATTTCCTATGTGAAGGACTCTTGGCAAGGGATGGGCTGCACCTCACAAAAACAGGGGAAAATGTACTCGGAAAAAGACTGGCCCAATTCATCAGAAGGGCTTTAAACTAAAATTGAGGGGGAAGGGTGACCAATTTTTAGAATCTCTAGAACACAAAACCAATTATAAATACCAAGAAAACAAATCAAACAATGAGGTAGGGAGTGATGAGAAAAAAAGAAAAACTCAAACAATAATTAGGAGATGCAGGAAACATATGCATGGACAGGCATAAAAGTCTTAAATCCTTATATACAAATGCTCAAAGCTTGAGGAACAAACAGGGTGAACTAGAAGCAATAGTACACAAGAGTGGGTATGACATAGTTGGCATTACAGAAACCTGGTGGGATGAAACCCATGACTGGAATGGACTGATGGATGGATACAAATTGTTCAAAAGAAACAGATCTACAAAAAGAGGAGGGGGAGTTGCACTATATGTAAGAGAACACTACATATCTACAGAAATGCACATGATCAAAGATAAAATCCCTCCAGAATGTATATGGGTCAATATAAACGGGGAAAAAGTGACATTGCCACTACATCTCTACAGAAATACACAAAACCAAGGATGAAAACCTCCTAGATTCCATATGGGTCAATATAAAAGGGGGGAAAATGACATTGCTATAGGCGTATACTACAGGCCACCGAAGCAATCAGAAGAAATAGATGAACTCTTTGCCAACCAGTTAACAAACCTATGTAGGAAGCATACCACAGTAGTAATGGGAGACTTCAACTATGCAGATATCAACTGGGAGACAAACTCTGCAGTGAGTGGGAGATCAAACAGATTCCTAACCAACCTAGCCGACAACTTTGTCATCCAAAAGGTGGAGGAGGGAACTAGACATAAAGCCATAGTGGACTTAATTCTTACTAACAGAGAAGAAATGATAGAGGGAGTTGAAGTTATCGGAACCTTGGGCGAAAGTGACCACGCCATACTGGAATTTAATATAATGCAAACACTAGCAACAGAAAACAATCCAACCAGGGTCTTAAATTTCAAAAGAGCTGACTTTAAAAAACTCAGAGAGAACCTAGGAAAGATCCCATGGATGAAAATCCTAAAGGGGAAAACAACCCAAGAAGCGTAGGAAACTCTGAAATTCAAGAAGAAACCAGCATGGCTGCACAAAGATCTCTGACAAATTGAAAGACAAAAAGGACAAATACAAAAAATGGAAAGAGGGTCACATAACTAAGGCCAGGGCTTTTTTTGTCATAGAACGCCCAGAACGGAGTTCCGGCACCTTTTTTGGATGGAACCTTGTAGGGTAGGCAAGGCAGGTTGTATGACATGTGTGAGTTCCAGCACCTTTTCTTTTTACAAAAAAAGCACTGACTAAGGCTGACTACCAGCAGACAGCCAGAACATGCAAAGATGAAGTCAGGAAAGCACATGCTCAGAACGAACAAAGACTTGCAACAGAAATCAAGGATAATTTAAAAAGTTTCTTCCAATATATTAACAACAAGAAAAAAGTCAAGAAATCTGTAGGTCCACTAAAGAGAAAAGATGGCAAGGAAATAACAGGCAATAGGGAGAAAGCAGAACTGCTTAACTCATACTTTGCATTAGTCTTCACACAAAAAGAAACTATAGCCCAAAATACCAACAAACCCACTGCAAAAGACAAAGTAGAAACAAAAATTAAAATAAGCAAGAAAATGGTAAGAGAACACCTATCCGACCTTGACGAATGTAAATCACCAGGACCCGACAGATTACATCCCAGAGTTCTGAAGGAGCTGGCAGATGTTATCTCAGAACCATTGCACCATATCTTTCAAAAATCCTGCAGCACCAGGGAAGTACCTGAGGATTGGAAAAGGGCTGATGTGGTTCCCATCTTCAAGAAAGGGAAAAAAACAGACCCAGGAAACTACAGACCAATCAGTTTAACATCAATACCTGGGAAGATCCTGGAAAAGATAATCAAAAAACAGATCTGCGAACAACTAGAAGCAAACAAAGTTATAACTAGTAGCCAGCATGAGTTTATCAAAAACAGATCATGCCAAACCAACCTTATTTCATTCTTCGATAAAGTGACTAAACTAATAGACCAGCGAAATTCTGTGGATGTAATATACTTGGACTTCAGTAAGGCATTTAATAAGGTAGACCACAACCTACTCCTTGGTAAGCTAGAAAAAGGTGGAATAGACAACATCACCACCAGATGGATCTGTAGCTGGCTGGCAAACCGTACTCGACGAGTAGTCCTCAATGGCACTACATCCACATGGAGAGAAGTAAGCAGTGGGGCACCACAAGGTTCTGTCTTAGACCCAGTACTCTTCAGTATCTTCATAAATGACTTAGATGAGGGAATTGAAGGTGAACTCATCAAATTTGCAGATGACATCAAACTGGCAGGAGTAGCCAACACCCCAGAAGACAAACTCAGGATCCAAAAAGATCTTGACAAACTTGAACAATGGGCCCTGTCCAACAAAATGAGTTTCAATGTGGAGAAAAGCAAAGTTTTACATTTAGGCAGGAAAAATCAAAGGTACAAGTACAGATTGGGCGAGACCTGGCTTAAAAACAGTAACTGTGAGAGGGACCTTGGAGTCCTAGTGGATGATCACTTGACTATGAGCCAGCAGTGTGCAGCAGCAACCAAAAAAGCTAATACAATCCTGGGTTGTATAAACAGAGGCATAGAATCAAGATCACGCGAAGTATTAGTACCGCTTTATAAAACCCTAGTAAGACCACACCTGGAATACTGCAGCCAATTTTGGTCACCATATCACAAAAAAGATGTTGAGAGTTTGGAAAAAATTCAGAGAAGAGCAACTAAGATGATCAAAGGCCTGGAAACTAAAACATACGAAGAACGGCTGCGGGACTTGGGTCTGGCTAGTCTAAAGAAAAGAAGAAATAGGGGTGACATGATAGCAGTATTCCAGTACTTGTGGGGCTGCCACAAAGAAGAGGGGGTCACATTATTCACCAAAACACCAGAGGGCAGGACAAGAAACAATGGTTGGAAACTGACCAAAGAGAGAAGCAACCTAGAATTAAGGAGAAACTTCCTGACAGTGAAGACAATTAACCACTGAAACAGCTTGCCTCCAGAAATCATGGGCGCTCCATCACTGGAGATTTTTAAGAAGAGGCTAGACAGACACTTGTCTGAGATGGTATAGGTTCTCCTGCTTGAGCGGGGGGATGGACTAGAAGACCTCCAAGGTCCCTTCCAGCTCTATTCTATAATAGACTAATTGGGCTGACCTCCTGCCTTTCGTGGAGGTAGCCTACAACAATACTGTGCACAGTAGCACTGGACTCACCCCATTTAAAATAGTAACAGGTCGAGATTTTGTGCCTATGCCTGACTACCCCCAGGAGCCTCCTACTTCCCAGACTTTGGAATAATGGGTGACATCTTTCCAGGGGGGTTGGGTTAATGTGAAGAAAGCATTGACCAAGGCTACCAAAGTGTACAAGGAGCAGGCAGATAAATGACACTCCCCTCAAAAACCTTTTTATGTTGGGCAATTATGGGTGGGACATTTAACTTTGCATTGGGCAATTGTTACCCTGCCTGCAAGCTATCTGCCCCACCCCCCATTCCACTTCTCCATTTCTTATCCTCTGTTCTCCATGCCTATGTCAGACCAACAATGCCTCTTCTGGAAGAGTCACCCACAAAGGGGGGAGGGGACCCTGTTCTCATATCTTTCAGCCCTGCAGAGACAACTCCACAACCTTTGGAAGCAGAGCACACTGACCCAGATGCTGCCTCCAGAGGAGACCCTCCATCCATTTGAGCCAGGGAATTGGGTTTTTGTAGTGTACTGAGTTGTTAAGACAGCAGGTGCAAGGCGTGCACCAATGACGCTAGCAGACCACGTGGCCTGCTAGCTAGACTGGGTGTCTGAAAACCCAGGAATGCATGTTTAGCGCGGGAAGAAATCGTGCATCTATTGGTTAACAGTTCCCTGGCTCCTTGTATAAAAGGGTGGAGTCAGTTTTGCTTTCTGTTCTGTTTTGTGTGTGTGTGTCATGAATAAACTAAGTTCCTTTACTACTGAGTCTCTTCAATGTCTACCTCCGTAAGAACAGAACATTGGCGATGAAGGTGGGATTGCTGCCACAACAACAAAGGCCCGACTCACCCTGAAGGAAAGGCCTAGACCACGTAGAGGGACGGTGTTCCTACCTCGGCTCACTCACCTGCCAGTACGCAAACACTGGAGGAGAGTGCTGCGAGGAACTGCCCCGGAACCCCTCCAGCAGATTGTGCAGCACGTGGTAGTGAAGAGACCGCCGAAACCCTGCCATGGCGAAAATAGGGCGACTTGCAGAATTCGACGTCACTCACCCTGAAAGGTGGAGCTCTTACATCGCCCAGGCTGAAAATTACTTCAGAGTTAACCGGATTCTGGAAGGCGAGTTGAAGGCCGCAATGCTGCTCTGTGTTTGTGGCCAAGCTACTTTCGATATTGCGGAGTACTTAGTGGCCCCCGCGCCGTTGGAGACTGTGACTTACAGCAATTTAAAGAAAATGCTCAAAGAACATTTCGAGCCGAAACTGTCGGTCATCGCTTGGCGACACGCTTTCGAGCAGCGGGACCAGCGTCCTGGAGAGTCCACCGCAGACTTCATCGCAGCCCTTCGCCAAGCAGCGCGGCCGTGCGAATTTAAGGACCTGGAAGAACGGTTGCAGGACCGCTTAGTCTGTGGCCTGAGGAGCCGAGAGCTGCAACAAAAGATCTTCGCCAAAGAAACTGTCTCTTTCCAAGATGCATTGAGAGAGATAACGGGCGAAGATGCAGCAGGAGGTGCTGTTAAGGCCTTGCGGCTCTCAAAGAACACCCAGTGCTCGAATACCATCCACCACGAGGATGCAGAACCTGGGGAAGATGCCGAATCGGACCAAGAGCTCGATCAGGTGCAACAACCCCTGGGAAGAAGACCTCCGCGGCCTACTGACAAGGCAGTTCCATCGGGTACGGAGGTCGGCACAAACGAGCTGACTGCCGTTTTCGTGCAGCAATTTGCAGGGGGTGTGGCAAGCAAGGCCACATCGCCACAGTATGTTTGGGCCACAGGAAAGACCCCCCAAAGGAAGAGTTGCCTCGGAAAGGTACCGGGGTCCCCAGCCAGAACAGGGTGGGGTTTTGTGCAAGCAGGAGAAGTATTTATAGGACGGGGGCTCACCGGCCGTTAAAAAAGAAACTGCACATCGAAGTCAGGCTACAAGGGGTCCCCTTGAGAATGGAACTGGATATGGGCTCGGCTCTGTCCATAATTTCCCAGAACACGTTTAAACAGATCTGTGGCAGAAGCGGCCAACGGATTAAGCTCAGGCCGTCAAACCTGGTCTTAACAGATTTCCAGAACTCCCGAGTCAGTGTCAAGGGGGAGGCCACGATCGGGGTACAATTCAAGGGGTTCGAGGGCCCCTTGGACATCATTGTAGTCGACGGGAACCGCACGAGTCTAATCGGACTCGATTGGTTCGAGGCTCTGGGGATTCAGATGACGGGCTTTAATAGTCTGCAAACGGCCGACCTAACGGAAGTGTGTAAAGAATTTTCAGACGTGTTCAGCCCAGAGTTAGGGAAATACAAGGGGCCACCAATTGCTTTGAGGTTGGATCCCTCTATCGCTCCAGTAAGGATTAAACCTCACCGGGTGCCCTTTGCTCTCAAGTACAGAATTGACGCCGAGCTGGACAAGTTGTTGCAGCAAGGCATTCTAGAACCTGTGGACAGCAGTCCATGGGAAACCCCCATCGTCACGCCACTTAAGGCCAACGGAGAAGTCAGAATCTGTGCTGACTATAAAAGCACCTTGAATAAAGCTTTACAGCAACACTCCTATCCGGTGCCAGTAGTCAGCCATATTCTGGCGTCGCTAAAGGGAGGTCGCAGCTACTGGTGGACGACGCCACGGCAGAGGCTCAAACAATTGTAACCCACCGGGGAGCCTTCAAGGTGCGGAGGTTGCAATTCGGGGTTAACGTAGCCCCTGGCATTTTCCAGAGTGTCATGGAGCGCACGCTCCGAAATATTCCGGGTGTATGCCCATACTTCGACGATGTCCTCATCGCAGGGGAATCAGTGGAAATCCTGGCTGACAGGCTCCGGGCCGTTGTGCAGCGGTTCCGCAAAGCGGGCCTGAGGCTAAAACAAGAAAAGTGTAAAGTGGGAGTTACTTCCACGGAATTCTTGGGATTTCGCATAGATGCCGAAGGCATCCACCCTGCTGAATCCAAGCTCAAAGCGATTCAGCAGGCGCCCAGCCCTAAAACGAAGGGAGAGCTTCAAGCCTTCCTAGGGCTCCTTAATTTTTATAACGCTTTCCTCCCTCACAAGGCCGCAGTGGCAGAGCTGTTACACCGGCTCTTAGACAAACAGGCTCCACGAGAAAAGTTTTGCTGAAGTCAAAGCCTTACTGTCATCTAATGCAGTGTTGGCTCATTTCAACGAGTGATTACCAGTTAGCATAGCTTGCGATGCATCTCCGTATGGGATCAGGGCTGTCTTAAGCCACCTCAAGGCTGATGGGACACAAGTCCCTGTAGCCTACTATTCCAGGACCCTTTCTGCTGCTGAGCGCAACTACGCGCAAATAGATAGAGAAGCACTGGCAATCGTAGCAGGCATCAAGAAGTTCCGTGACTTTTTGTATGGCCGCCGTTTTACGGTCTTTACGGACCACAAGCCACTTCTGGGGTTGTTCACAACGAACAAGCAGACACCCCAAATCATCTCTCCTAGAATGTTGAGATGGTCAATATTCCTTTCTGCCTATGATTTTTGCCTGATTCACAAACCAGGCAAAGAGATGGGCCACGCAGACAGCCTCAGTAGATTGCCCTTAAGACAAATAGAGCCTGATCCTGCACCGGCAAACCACATTCTGTCTATTCAGGATTTGCCTGAGTCCCCCCTCCATGCTGGGGATGTAGCTGCAGAAACAGCTACTGACAACACGCTAACACGCGTATTGAACTGGGTGTTATCGGGATGGCCGGACACGTGTCCTGGCACGGAATTCCAGAGTTTCTGGAAACGAAAGCATGAGCTATCCACCTTTAAGGGTTGTATACTGTGGGGCAGTAGGGTAGTAATCCCGACCTCACTGAGGACTAGAGTCCTTGTTTCTCTGCATGAGGGACATCCGGGAATAGTCCACATGAAGGCGCTTGCGAGCAGCCACCTGTGGTGGCCAGGGCTCGATAAGGAGATCGAAGCCCAGGTCCAAGGGTGCCATATTTGTCAGCAGTCCAGGCCAGAAATGCCCCAAGCGCCGATTCATAGGTGGGAAACAACACATGCTCCTTGGTCGAGGATCCACATCGACTACGCTGGTCCCTTTCAGGAGCAGCTCTTCCTCATTGTGGTGGACAGTCACTCTAAGTGGCTGGAAGTAGTTCCAGTGTCTGCTGCAACCTCCACTATCACCATCGTGCTGAACCGGTCCTAAAGCACCCTTGCCCAGGGGAATCCTTTGTAATCCAAGTTCACGCCAGCGACGTGGCAGTCGGAGCTGTATTACTGCAAAAGAACAAAAGTGGAGTTCTACAACCCTGTGCCTACACCTCTAAAAAATTTACTGAAAGCGAGAGGAGATGGGCAATCTGGGAGAAGGAGGCCTTCGCTATTAGGTGGGGACTGTTAAACTGGCGACACTATCTAGAAGGGAGCAAGGTGCCATTTGAAGTATAGACAGATCCCAAAAACCTAGAGGCACTGAAAACTCCCCGCAAATTGTCCCCAAAGCAAGTATGCTGGGCACAGTACTTTAACCATTTCAACTTCACTCTAAAGTACATACCAGGAAGAAAAAACGTCCTAGCTGATGCGCTATCGAGATTGCCCCAGTACAAAAGCGAACGTGAAGAGGTTAATCAGGCAATTATCTCCAATCCACAAACTGCCGCTCAACTCACGCCTCGCAGGGTCCCAAATCCTGATGACCCTGGGTTAAAGAAAATAAAACAAGAGCTCCTCACCGATCAATGGTTCAAAGATAATCAAACCTCCCTAACATGCAGGGATGGCTTGGCTTACAAAGGGGGGAAACTATATTTGCCTGAAGCCCTCCATCTTAATGCTCTCAAACACAGCCATGATGTAAAACAGGCTGGACACGTTGGATATCTAAAAACTCTACATCTCATCCGCCGGCAATTTTGGTGGCCGGGGCTGAAACGGGATGTGGAAAACTATGTAAAGAGTTGTACTGTATGTGCCACAATGAAAAGAATCCCAGGGGAAACCCCTGGGTTACTGCAGCCGGTGGCAGACCCTTCTCAACCCTCGGAAGAAATAGCTATGGACTTTATAGTAGACCTCCCTGAAAATAGAGGAAATACTGTCATCTGGACTGTGATAGACCTGTTTTTGAAGCAGGCTCATTTCATCGCCTGCAAAGGACTCCCATCTGCCCAACGACTGACCAAATTGATCCTGAAACATATCTACCAGCTGCATGGCACCCCTAAGCGAATACTTTTGGACAGGGGGGTGCAGTTCACAGTGATGTTTTGTAGAAGTTTCCTTAAATTAATTGGATCATCTCAAGGCTTATCATCTGCTTTTCATCCGGCCACCAATGGGGCTGCAGAATCTGCTAACAAAATGGTGGAGCAATATCTCAGATGCTACGTTTCCTACCAACAGACAAACTGGACTGATCTCCTCCCTTTCGCAGAGATGGCGTACAATAATTCTGTTCACAGCAGTACCGGCTACACGCCTTTCAGAGTAGCCACGGGAAAAGAGTTCAGCCCAATACCTGAATACCCTCAGGTGCCCTCCGCCTCCCAGACACTTGATCAATGGGTGAGGGGGTGGGAAGAAGTTTGGAGAAACACGAAGACTGCGTTAAAAAAGTCTTCCGAGACCTATGAAAAGCAGGCTGATAAACAGAGGGCTCCCCAAAGAACATTCCAAGTTGTGGAAAAGGTTTATCTGTCAACTAAATATTTACGCCTCAAATTGCCCAGCAAGAAATTGGGACCAAAATTCTTGGGGCCTTTCCCCATAGTAAGGATCATCAACCCCGTCACAGTAGAATTGAAACTCCCTAGGCTTTTAGGGAGGATTCACCCTGTCTTCCATTGCAGCTTGTTAAAACCTTGTCGGGGCTCCACTTTAAGACCTCTCCCCCTAAGAAGGCACCCAGGCCCCTCGTGGTAGCAGGTCAGACTCACTACGAAGTGAAACGTATTCTTGACTCTAGAATTTTTAAAGGGAAATTGCAGTACCTAGTACAATGGAAGGGATACTCGCTGTCCGAAGCTACTTGGGTGAAATCTAGCGATGTGAAGGCTGACCGACTCATCAAAACGTTTCATGAGAAAAACCCCAACAAACCAAGAGATAATCCCTGACATATGCTTTTGTTCACATACAGGACCTATCCTTTTTGTAAGGGGGGCCGGATGTCAATGCTGCTAAAATTGGATGTTCTTGCTTTGACAAAATATGCAGAACTGTCTGGTATTTTTAGAGTTAATTCAGATGATGGTGGGAGGGGAGGAGAAAGATAAGGAAAGCGCGGGATAAGGAACGGAAGTGAATCTTTGCCCTTCAGGCTAATTGGAAAATGTGATTTATGACTGCAAAATAGGGGAGGGGAATAGCCGGAAAAGTTATGTGCAAGTAAGAGAAATTCAGATCTTGGCATTCATCCATACCGTGCCGACGCTGTTTTCACTGATTAAAGACTTTTAGCATAAACAATGCCTGGAAGTTCTTTGAAGTGTTCCATTAGTTGGAACCATGATACAAACACCTTCCAGGGGGGAAGAACTTCCTAGCCGATGCACTCTCCCGCATGCCCCAATACAACAGTACCAAACCTAGTGTTACAAAGCCTCTTATGCCCGAAACGCAACTAGCGGCATGAGTAACTACCCGGGCACAAGCAAAATTGAAAAGCCCATTAGCCAGCCAAGCCGGGATCGAATTCAGAAAAGCCTTAGAAACCGATGAATGGTTCCTAAGCCACAAAAACCTATGCACAATCACAGATGGACTACCCTGGGTGGGAGAGAAGTTATACATACCAAAAAGCCAAAGGCTCACATTTATGCAGTTATGCCATGATACAAAATCAGCGGGCCATTTTGGATTCGTGAAAACACTACATCTAATCAAAAGACAATTCTGGTGGCCCTCTCTCAAAAAGGACATTGAAAGCTATGTGGCCAGCTGCCCTACATGTGCAGCAGCAAAAAGACTGCAAGGAAAATCACCCAGGCTGCTGCAGCCGGTAGCAAGTCCCTCAGCACCATGGAAAGAAATCTCCATGGATTTTATAGTAGAACTACCAGAAAGCAGTGGGAATACAGTTATTTGGGTGGTGACAGACCTATTTCCCAAGCAAGTGCATTTCATTCCCTGCCCGAAAATCCCAACCGCCAAAACCCTAGCAAAACTGTTTGTTCAGCACATCTACAGATTACATGGGGCACCCCAGCGCATCATATCAGACAGGGGGGTGCAATTCACATCAGAGTTCTGGAAAGAGTTCCTATCCCTTTTGGGAACCACCCAGGGACTGTCATCTAGTCATCACCCGCAAACGAATGGTGGGACGGAACGTTCAAACTCAGTACTTGAACAATATTTAAGATGCTTTATTAATTACCAGCAAACAAACTGGACTGACTTACTTCCATTCGCCAAAGTCGCCTACAACAATGCAGTCCACTCCAGCACTGGCTACACCCCTTTCCAAGTAGCCACCAGCCAAAGTTTCAATCCAATGCCAGAACTATCACCCAACGAACCAGCCATCCCCTCCCTAAAGGAATGGATCGCTCAATTACAAAATACCTGGCCGGTAGTTAGAAAAGCGCTAGACGAGGCTAGACAAACTTACAAAGCGCAAGCAGACAAGAAAAGAATCGAGCCGGAGCCATTCAAAATAGGAGAAATGGTTTATCTCTCAACCAAATACCTAAAATCCCTACAGCCATCAAAGAAACTAGGCCCAAAATACGTAGGACCATTCCCAATCATTAGAATCATAAACCCAGTAACGGTGGAATTGAAACTCCCAAAATCACTCAGGCAAATCCACCCCATTTTCCATTGCAGCCTCCTCAAGCAAGAGCAACAGTCGCCCTTAAGACCAGCTGTTGCTCCCCTTCCCCCTCCCATTATGGTAGAGGGAGAACAACATTTTGAAATAAAAGACATTCTAGACTCCAGGAAATATCACGGCTCAACCCAATACTTAGTAGCCTGGAAACACCTTCCACCTTCCCAAAACGAATGGGTCCACAAACGCCACAACGCTCCAAAGTTAGTGGAAAAATTTCACACAGAATACCCAAACAAACCTGACTAACCCATTTGCCTTTATCTTTATCTCTCCACAGGTGGACCTCTCTTTTTTTAAGGGAGGCAGGATGTCAGAACCCATATCGATAGATTCCCCAATCCTTTCCTCCCCCCTTCCCGCTTTTGCTATTTTCTCTTCTTTCATGCTGACCCGAATCTCACTCTCTTCTCATCCTGGGTTCTGCCATACTCCTAGGGGGGAGGGGGGGAGTGCTTGAGGGTTATTGCCTTGACTTCCTCTATTGCTTTAATGTAACACTTTGCTTTCCTGCATTATTTCTTGTGAACTTTCCCATCCCTTACTGTCAGCTAGCAAAAGGGAGGGGAAGAATGGAATGCAACCTCCGGCGACTGCTTTATCTCCACGCTCCCAGAGAAGGTGCAAAGAGCCGCCTAAACATCGCAGCTACAACCAGAGACAGCCCGATGTTATCTCCCTGTTCCCACGAGGAGCCCAACACCTGGGGATTGGGCCGTTTGAACTGACCGGATGAACTATGGGGTGGGGTTTTGCTTGGGACACTTTTACCTATCGATCTGAGCGGGAAATCCTCAGATCCTGTCTAGTATGCCTACTATCAGCTTCTCCTAATAAAAGTTCCTTTTGGAAGAAACTGCTTCCACTAGTTCTGCTTTCTTGGGATGAGGTTTTGAAGTGGGCCCTGACAGCAAAGGAATTTTACAGTACTAAATCTGCTTTCTGTAGACGCTGGCTAGTAGTTTTGCAAGCAGTTCCAAGGCAAATGCAAACACAGTAATGAAAAAAACCTTTGTAAAGTACTTACAAACAAGAACAGCATTTTGTAAAGTACTTACAAACAAGGGCAGTACTATAATGAAAAATAAAATTTTAAAGTACCTACAAAGGCAACTACAGTACTCCAGTCCTCAAGGCAACAGCAATGAAAGAAGCAACAGGGGCAGCAATGAGTGGAAAAAAAGGCCAGCTGCAAAGGCTCTGATCTTGATTGGTCATGTGACCAAGGGTAAAAATGCACTGACCATATGGGCCTTGGAAATTACCTGTCATAACTGAGGGCAAAAAAGGGCAGTCACAGGGCTAAAAATGGCCACCGCTTCAGGAGTGACTGAATCTAGGACACATGTCTGCAGAGGCCTCTTGTTCGTCATATTTTTTTTTATAAAGTTTTATTATTATTATTTTTAACAGAATTCAATAATAATTATTCAACAAAAAGTGTTGTCTGAGTATCTTATTCACTAATACAAATTAAATTCCTAATCCCTAAATCTTTTCTCTAACCATTGATAAAATAGGACCCAAGTTTGAAAATATTCTGTTTCTTCTTTTTCTTTCAACCTTAAAGTAAGTCTGTCCATTTCCACACAGTCTAATATTTTTTTGATTATTTCTTCTTCTGGTGGTATTTCTTCGTTCTTCCAATATTGTGCAAATATAATTCTTGCCGCTGTTATCACATGTAGAATCAAATATGTACTTTGCTTATCACGTTTTTCTGGCATTATACCTAGTAAAAAAAATTCAGATTTATACTCTATGTGTTTCTCTAACATTTTTTCTAACCAAGTGTGGATTATTGTCCAATATCTCCTTGCTTTAACACATCTCCACCACATATGATAATAAGTACCTGGTTTGTGTTTACATTTCCAACATTTCTCTGACATATTTTTAAACATTTTTGCTAATCTTGTTGGTGGCAAGTGCCATCTATAGAACATTTTATATAAGTGTCAACGCTGCTAACATTGGATGTTCTTGCTTTGACAACATATGGAGACCTGGCGGAGGCATTTAGTGAGAAGGAATGCGACACCCTGCCTCCCCACTGACCCAATGATTGTTCCATTGAACTGTTGCCAGGAGCCAAACTCCCACAACTGAGAATGTATGCCATGTCCCCCCTCGAAATGGAGGAGATGCAGCGATACGTGGACAAAAACCTAGAGAGGGGGTTCATTGAATGGGCCAAGTCTGCTGTGGCAGCCCCTGTGTTGTTTAAAGAAAAAAAAGATGGGTCTCTTCGTCTCTGCGTAGACTATAAGGGTCTCAACGCTGCAAGTGTGGAAAATAAATACCCCCTCCCCCTCCTGAAGGACTTACTAACCCAGTTGGCTAAGGGGAGTGTCTTCACTAAATTAGACCTAAGAGAGGCATATTACCGGGAGAGAATAAAGGAGGGAGATGAGTGGAAAACTGCCTTCAACTGCCCCATGGGGAGCTATCAATTCAAAGTCATGCCATTTGGACTACAGGGGGCCCCAGCCGTATTCATGCAGTTGATTAATGAGGTCCTACATGATCATTTATACAAAGGGGTTCTGGTGTATCTTGATGACATCCTGATATACAGCACGAATATGACTGATCATATAAAGCTGGTAAGAGAAGTGTTAAAGAAACTATTGAATGCCAAGTTTATGTCAAACTGTCAAAATGTGAATTTCACCAAAACCCATTACATTATCTTGGCTATAGAATTTCCAACGAGGGCATTGAAATGGACCCAGCCAAAGTGAAAGCTGTAATTGAATGGCAGCCCCCAAAGACTCGCAAACAGCTCCAAAGCTTCCTAGGTTTTGCCAATTTCTACCGTCAATTCATCCCCTCCTTTGCTGAGATTGCCCTACCCCTTACAGAACTACTCAAAACAGGCAAAGGAGGAGGGAAACCGTGACCGAGCCAACCACTAGCATGGACTATGGGCTGTCAAACCCCTTTTGAGAATCTAAAAAGACTATTTGCTGTTGAGCCGGTCCTAAAGCACCCCTGCCCAGGGGAGCCCTTTGTAATTCAAGCCGACGCCAGCGACGTGGAGGTCGGAGCTGTATTGCTGCAAAAGAACCAAAGTGGAGCCTTGCAACCCTGCGCCTACACCTCGAAAAAATTTACTGAGAGTGAAAGGAGGTGGGCGATCTGGGAAAAGGAGGCTTTTGCAATCAGATGGGCCCTATTAAACTGGAGACACTATCTAGAAGGGAGCAAGGTGCCTTTTGAAGTATGGACAGATCACAAAAATCTAGAAGCACTGAAAACTCCCTGCAAATTGTCCCCGAAACAGGTGCTCTGAGCACAATACTTTAATCATTTTAACTTCACTCTAAAGTACATTCCGGGAGGGAAAAACTTCCTAGCTGATGGTCTATCCAGACTGCCCCAGTACAAAAGCCAGCGTGAAGAGATTAATGAAGCAATTATCTCCAATCCACAAACTGCTGCTCAACTCATGCCTCGCAGGGCCCCTAATCCTGATGATGCTGGGGCAAAGAAAATAAAACAAGAACTCCTCACCGATCAATGGTTCAAGGACAATCAAACCTCCCTAACATGCAGGGATGGTCTGGCTTGGAAGGGGGGGAAATTGTACTTGCCAGAAGCCCTCCGTCTTAATGCTCTCAAACACAGCCATGACGCAAAACAGGCTGGACACTTTGGATATTTTAAAACTCTACATCTCATCCGCCGGCAGTTTTGGTGGCCTGGGTTAAAACGGGATGTGGAAAATTATGTCAGGAGTTGTACTGTATGTGCCACCATGAAAAGAATTCCAGGGAAACCCCCTGGGTTACTGCAGCTGGTGGCAGACCCTTCTCAACCATGGGAAGAAATCGCTATGGACTTTATAGTAGACCTCCCTGAAAGTAGAGGAAATACAGTCATCTGGACTGTGATAGACCTATTTTCAAAGCAGGCTCACTTCATCGCCTGCAAAGGACTCCCGTCTGCCCAATGACTGACTAAACTGTTCTTGAAACATATTTACCGTCTGCATGGAGCCCCTAAACAAATAATTTTGGACAGGGGGGTGCAGTTCACAGCTACGTTTTGGAGGAGCTTTCTTAAATTAATTGGATCATCTCAAGGTCTATCATCTGCTTTTCACCCGGCTACTAATGGGGCCGCGGAAGCCGCTAACAAGATGGTGGAGCAATATCTCAGATGTTATATTTCCTACCAACAAACCAACTGGACCGACCTCCTCCCTTTTGCACAGGTGGCTTACAACAACCCTGTTTACAGCAGCACTGGATTCACGCCTTTCAGAGTAGCTACAGGGAAAGAGGTCAGCCCAATACCTGAATACCCTCAAGCGCCCTCTGCTTCTCAGACACTTGATCAATGGGTGAGGGGGTGGGAAGAGGTTTGGAAAGCCATGAAAGCTGCTTTAAAAAAGACTACCGAGACTTATAAAAAGCAGGCAGACAAAAAGAGAGCCCCTCAAAGATCATTCCAAGTTGGGGAAAATGTCTATCTGTCGACTAAATATTTACGCCTTAAATTACGCAGTAAGAAATTAGGACCAAAATTCTTGGGGTCTTTCCCCATTGTAAGAATCATCAACCCGGTCACAGTAAAATTAAAACTCCCTAGGCTTTTAGGGAGAATTCACCCTGTCTTCCATTGCAGCTTGTTGAAACCTTTACGAGAATCCACTTTAAGACCTCCCCTTAAGAAGGCACCCGGACCCCTCGTGGTGGCAAGTGCCATCTATAGAACATTTTATATAAGTGTCAACGCTGCTAACATTGGATGTTCTTGCTTTGACAACATATGGAAATGCAACCTTTTCCCCAACTTATGCATCACACTTAGAATTAGATGTGCTGAGGGGAGTATATTTCTTTTATTCTTATTAGTTTTATCGCTAACATAATCTTTTTGGATATCAACTATCCCGTTATAATCACCTACAATGCATATATTCCTATGTCCTGTTGCAATTATCTTTTCATGCAATTTCTTATAATACTCCCCCTGGTTTTTATTAGGCGCATAGATAGCTACCAACAAGATTTGAGTATACCCTCATTTTATTTCCATCATTAGGGTTCTTCCTTTTGGGTCTGCATAGACTTGATTAGCCTTTATCCCTTCCTTAATATATACCACCACCCCTTTCTTCTTCTTCTCTGCCAGTGCTGTATAAAGTGTCCCTAATTTTTTATACTCTAAATATTTTTCATCTTGTTTTCGGATGTGTAACTCCTGGAGGCATACTATATCTGTCTTTTGTTTACTTAGTTTTGTTAATATTTGTCTCCTTTTTACTACTGCGTTTAGTCCATTAACGTTTATTGATATTAATGTAAAGATAGTCTTTACATTGTTCTCGAACCCTTCTAGGAGTTTGCTTCAATGTAATGATTTCCCTCTCCTTATAAGTCATTGGTTCTTCTCGGGTGATATTGTACACTATATCCCGGATTTTCTTTTGGGCAAATCTAATATGGACCTCCTTGGGCAGTTTATGGCATCTAGCATAATTCGTTTGGATTCGATATACTTCATCCAATTAGTTCATAATTTCTTGTTTGTCCCTTTGGAGAGATTCTGCTATAATACCTGCCATTATCTGTCCTAGATCTTCCTCCTTCGTCTCTGTCACATTTTGGAATCTTAGGAAAAATGATGCCCGGTCCATTTCTAATTGAATTATTGAATCTTCGAGGTCCTTGTTTATTGCCGTCATTTTCTGATCTACCAGGTCTAATTTTCCCCCAGTCTGTTCTATTTTGTCTTCTATTATTTTTATTTTTTGCTCATTCTTTTGAATTGCTTCCTGGATTGAGTTCATTTTATTATCCAATTTCTGAATGTCAAATTTCATTTCTCCATGGTTGTTAAACATTGTTTCTTGCATTTTTACCATTGTTTCCTGGATCAGTGTCAAAGTGGCTTGCATTGTTTGCATGTTTGGGGTCGTATTAGTTTTTTCCGTCTTTTGTGACCCCTCTGTCGACCGTTGGTTTAATGGGGAAGCCGTTGTTATCATTGGATTTGATGCAGTTTTTTTCCCTGCCTTTAAAGTCATTGTTGTAATACTGGTCATCTCTTTCAATACCCTACTTTGCTCTCCCAGTATTCTATAAATATTTTTCCACACTGTCATCAACCGTTAACTATCTATCTTTTGTTGTTGTTGTTGTTTTTGTTTTTCCCCCCTCTTTTTCCCCTCCTTGTAGTACTAAGTATTAAATGATAATCAATTCCGCTAATCCTAGCTATCTCTATTCTTAATCAACTTTAAACAACCTTAGTATATTATTCAGCTTAAATATCAATATCAATAATTATGTAAATTAATCAAAATATCCCAAGAACTTTAAGTCGATAAGCAGATCTAAGTATAAATATAAATATTAATTATTTTAATTAGTATATATCAATTAATTAGTATATATCTAAATTTGATTCTAATTCTAATTATCAATTTGTACAAAAGTATAGTTACAGTTATCAATATATAAGCAATTCAGAGTATCTATATAGTTAGTTTTAAATGCTAAATTATAAACACGTGAATATATCCAGATTTATAGGTGGCTAGATTCAGATATAAATATATAAATACCTTAGCTCTATATAAAATGCGTATTTTATAAATGTTACTGATTAATAAATACTTACAGTACCCCTAATATTTATATCTAAAATATATAGGTATATTTAGTCCTTTGAATCTTCTTAGTTAATTTAGAATTAATCAATAGAGAATAATAAGTGTGCCTTAAATGCAAAGTTCAGGCATTTACTTCTAAAGGAGTGTAAATCCTCAAATCTTCTCCCGGTTATAACCTGGTTATAACTCTCTTTACTCCTCTTAAGTTATTAGTGCCTCGATTATATTTATATATTTTCTATAGTCTGTTAAGTTATTATTGTCTTTCTCCACTTTTATTCAGCCTCAAATTCTTCTGGTCACTCAGTTCAAAAGTTCTATTGAAGCGGTGGGTTCTCCCTCCACTTTCTGGTTGGGTTGCTCATCCACTCAGACCTCTCTTGCCGTCATGGTGTGCCGTCGTCTGCTCTCACCGCTTCTCTTCTTCTCCTTTCTTTTCTTTTCCTGTCACTCTTGCATACCCGATCTCTCTCCTTCTTCGCTTTCTCCTTTCCTTCAGATTCTGACCGAAATGTCCGCTCGTCTCACCACCACACCACTAGCTCGAACACTTTTGTCCTTCCTCCTCTTCGCCACTTTAGCGGTTAAACATATTCCGCTGAATCACTGCTCCTCCCGCCGAGTCGCCGCCCGCTCCCCCAGCTGGAGATCCCTTTTAGCCAAACAATCAGGACTCACTTTTCCAAGCAGTCATCAGCCTTGCGGTTTTCAGGATAATCCGCCACTTCAAATGTCACAATCTGCTATGAAAATCTTCTCTTCCCTGTGCTCTCTGGATCATCGCAGCCTCGGGTCCACCATGATGCGATGGCAGACACTTTCACGTTGGTTTGACAGGGGTGTCCTTCTTTGCAGCAAGTGATCGCCTTTCACTACGCTGCACTCTGGACTTCCCCTCTAGTCCGCTAAGCCCTCCAGGCTCTCCGTGCCCCGAAAGGTCCCCAAAATGTGAAATAATCGGGTTCTGGGAATGGGAGCCGTTCACCTTCCCCCGCGCCGCTGAGACGATGCCACCGGAAGTCCAGAGTGCATTTTTTAGAATGATAGATGAATTAAATTTGATAGATATGTGGAGAACCCTACATCCAAAAGGAAATAAATATACATTTTACTCCAACCACCATGCATCTTGGTCTAGAATTGATATGCTGTGGATGAATAAGGAAATATCTATAGAAATAGAAAAGACTGAGATCTCCCCAAATACGTGGGCAGATCATAATCCCCTTGAGATAAAATGGAGAAGCCAAAGGAAAAAAATTAAAAGATGGACACTAAATCCCCAAATTTTAAAGGAAAAGGAATATATTGAAAGGATAATGAAGGAATTGACATTATTTTTTAAAGAAAATAAAAAACAACACACTTCATTAACAAACCTATGGGACACTATGAAAGCTTATATAAGGGGGATAACAATAGCTTATATCGCAAAGAAAAATAAGGAAAAATGGAAGCAGCATAATATTCTAAAGGAAGAAATTGGAAAACTGGAGAATCAACTCCAAACAAAACCAGGAGATGAATTAGTTAAAGAAACTTTGACGTTTGATAGACATAAATTAAACATACTAGAGCAAGCGGAGATTGCCAGAAATTTAAAATTTTCTAAACAATACTTTTTTGAACATGCTAATAAGACTGGAAGATGGCTGCCTTATAAATTGAAGAAGGAAAAAGAAGGACGGATTATCCAACAATTATATGATGAGATGGGGACCTTACAAAATAATGAAGAAGAGAAAAAGAAAATTGTACAATATTATTATGTGAACCTTTATAAACAAGAAGAAATAGCAACGGATAAAATTGATAATTATTTGTTGGAAGAAGGGATCATACCATTAGAGGAGGGAAAAAGGGCAATACTAAATAGAGAAATAACGCCAGAAGAATTGAGAGGGGCAATTTTAGGACTTAAGAACAACAAGACACCAGGACTGGACGGCCTCCCAGGGGAAATTTACAAAAAAATGAGTGAGATTATGGAACCAATATTGTTGGAAATATGTAACGAAGCACTACACGAAGCGAAAATACCGGAATCGTGGAGGGAGGCATACATCACCTTAATCTCGAAAGAAGGTACAGATAAAAATCAAGTCAGTAACTACAGACCAATATCCCTCTTAAATGCAGACTATAAAATATTTATGAATATAATAGCAGACAGGCTGAAAAGAGTATTGAATGAGATAATACATCCGGATCAAAATGGCTTCCTTCCAAATAGACAAATAAGAGATAACACAAGAATGATAGTAGACATACTGGAATATTATGAAGCTCACCCAGAGAAACAAGCGGCCCTTGTTTTTCTGGATGCTCAAAAGGCTTTTGATAATCTAAATTGGCAATTCATGATTAGGCAAATTAGACATATGGAATTGGGAAATAAATTCAAAAATATGATAGCGGCAATATATAACATGCAGAAGGCTAGGGTAATAGTAAATGGGGACACTACCAACACGTTTCAAATAACCAAGGGGGTACGTCAGGGATGCCCACTGTCGCCACTTCTCTTTATTCTAACATTAGAAATACTATTAAATAGAATTAGAGCAAACCGAGAAATAAAGGGAACGAAAATTAAAAGGGAAGAGTACAAAGCACAGGCCTTCGCGGACGATATGGTATTTATCATTGAAGAACCTTTGGAATCTGGTCCCATTCTAATACGAGAAATAGAAAAATATGGGGAAATATCTGGACTTAAAATTAACAAAAGGAAAACCAAAATGATAGTTAAAAACTTAACAACAAATCAGAAAAAAGAATTAGATGTGTCCTCTTCCTCTTCAATAAATTCAGTAGATTCAATAGATTGTAAATGTATTCCATCCATCTCATTAAGTTTTAGATCTGATTGTGTATCATAGTCAATCAAAGGTTGAGCTTCAATTTTTAATTCTGAGTCCTCCTTGAAACTAAGCGATCTAATATGTTCTTTAAGTTCCAGTCTCGTTTCCAAGATTTTTTCTAATATAAGTCCATAATTAATCTGTGAGTAGGCCATCTTCTTTTTTTCTTTTTTTTAAAGAAATTCAGCTTAAAGAATAGATTGCAGCGTTATAAAATATAAAATGCAGACAGAGATATATTTCCAAAGAAAGATAGAGAAAAAAAAACCAATAGTCAAGTCCAGCACAGAGATAAAAACTGGCAGTCAGTTGTTATGTTGTAATCCAGTCTGGGCATCACGCCAAAATCAGGAAGTGGGAGTTCAAATGGAGCAAGTTACATTGTATCAGTCAAAGTTTCTGGGCTTCATGCCAAGTCCCAGGATGCATTGTATCCAAAAGAATCTACATAAGTCCGCCCAGAGAGCAAAAAGTTTTTTAGGCAGTACTGTTCAGGAGGGGGGGGAGAAAAAAAGAACATTCCACCCCCTCCCTAAGGATTTTCACCTAAACTGAAGATAAACAAGCCAAAAGAGAAAGTCACAATAACCCGGATGCTCGAGTTCCAACTGCTTATGTAGACAAAATAAAATAGTAAAAAAAACAATAATTGTTTTTCCAAAGCCCGTTTTCCCCAGTAATCAAACGCTGCTTTCTCAAAATAGGGAAATAGTTCTTAAAGCTGTTAGCAGGGAAAAAGGTAAATTAACAAGAGGAAGGAAAGGTCTCACCCGGATCTTCCACGGCAGGTTCTATGTCTAATGCAATAGTTTTAAAATATATAAATTCATGTGTTATTTACATAATATGTATGTGAAATAGAATAAGAGATATATTTGATTGAGAAGCATAAATTGAAATTGGAATAATAGATAGAGGTGAGAAACAATTTATATTTTAGGAATGCTCGAATTGTATACCATAAGAGGGAACTTTTAAAGTAGTAGTTTAAATTGTATATGTATGACTGTATTTTTTGTTGTGTTCTATGGAGTGCCCTATCTCCACGATGTGTTATAAGCACTTGGCTGTAAAACAAACAAAAACTAATAAAACTTGTTATGGA
Source organism: Azemiops feae (assembly GCA_023970755.1). Classification (NCBI taxonomy): domain Eukaryota; kingdom Metazoa; phylum Chordata; class Lepidosauria; order Squamata; family Viperidae; genus Azemiops; species Azemiops feae. Next base: position 83,317 of record JALGBA010001606.1, on the reverse strand, counting down.
AAAGAAAAAAGAATTAGAAAAGGAAATGGATTTACAAATTGTTAAAAAATAATAAATACTTACGGATATGGCTGACTGCGAGATGTTCGTCCCTAAAGGAGGATAACTATATGGTATTAGTCCAACAAATAAAGAAAGATTTGGAAAAATGGGGGAGACTACAACTATCGCTTTTAGGTAGGATTGCAACTATTAAGATGAACATTCTACCCAAATTATTATGTGGGATAAAGGGAACAGGACACACTCATATTTCTATAGACATAAAATAAGAGATGCATTGTTACGAACCTGGGATGATATAAAGAAAAAACATTATATGAAAATTCCTGGTTGGCTATCCACCGTGGAGGCAATGATCCACCCCAATACATTAGATATAAGCAAAATGCCCAGATACTCAGAAATTTTAGATAAACAGGGAAAGCTTAAAAATAATCTGGTACTAAAAGAACAGGGAATATCTATTGATTGGTGGCCATATTTACAACTGCAATCTAGATACAAAAAAGACATGGAAGAGTATGGAATTGACACGGAACCAAAACAACTAGATAAACTATTGATAGGCCCCAAAGGAAAATTAATATCCAAAATATACAATTATTTATTAGAATTTGATAGAGTAGAGGTGGTGGTGAAAGAACTGATGATCGCATGGGCAAAAAACATAGGGCACAATATAGAATTAGAAGATTGGGAAAGAATTTGGAACAAAAATTATACCATAACAAAATCCGCTGCATATAAGGAAAATCAGTATAAAATGCTATATCGTTGGCACCTAGCCCCAGCAAGGCTGGCGAAAATGTATCCGAATCAAAGCCCAAAATGTTGGAAATGCAACCATCGTCAAGGTACCTTCTTTCATGCTTGGTGGCTGTGTCCTGAAGCGAAAAAGTATTAGACTAAGATACAAGGGTGGCTACAAGAGTTAACAAAATGCCAAATAGAACTAAACCCGGAAACATTTCTCCTGGGAATACTTAAAAAGAAATTTGACAGGAAAATAAGATATCTGATTTTACACATATTAACTGCGGCAAGAATTGCGTTCGCACAATATTGGAAGGAACGCAATATACCACCAGAGGGATTGATCATTCAGAAGATATATGAATGTGCCGAAATGGATAAACTCACGCTGGAACTAAAAGAAAAAGACAATTCGGAATTTTACATGGTTTGGGAAAAATGGTATACTTGGATAGATAATAGAAACAAAAATTGGAAATATACATAAGGCTACTGTGGGTTAGACATTGAATGTACAGTATATAGTGTATATATTGTATAGAATGCTGATCCGAAGTATATAAAAATGACACAATCTGCTGAATATGTATTAGAGTTGTATAAAGGAAAATGGTAATAAAAATTATTTTTTAAAAAAAAAGATGTGCTGAGGGGAGGGGGAGGAATGTGATGGGAATTAGTTAGACATAACAATATCATAATAAGAGATGTTAAAGGCATGGCGCGAGAAAGAACTGGGCGGAAAGCCAGCATTTCAAACTAATTGGAGAATGTGATTTATGACTGTTAGTTGTAGGAGGGAATTGTGCTTTGATCTATGTGCTGAGGGGAGGAGAAGTCAGATCTTGGCTTGGACTATGTAAGTGCCAACGTGTTGCAGCTCGAGTAAAGATTCTTTAAGGTAAACAATGCCTCGAAGTTCTTTGAAGAGTTTCATATGCTGGAACCATAACAATAAGTTTAGTTTCTTTCCCACAAACTTTGCCACTTCTCTAAGTCTATATTATATCCAAAATTCTTTGCCCATGCTATCATTGTCTCTTTTACTTGTTCATCTTCCATTTTGAAATTTAATAAGAAATTGTACATTTTTTTAATTAACTTTTCATCGGAAGTTAGTAATGTCTGATCAAACATAGGCTGCTCTTTATAAAATCCATACTGTTTAATATCTTTGTCATATCTGACTTGCATTTGTAAATGTGACCACCATGTTAAATCGATGCCCTGATTTTCCATCTCTTGCCTGGATTTTAAGTTCCCTTCAGAATTTAGAATATCTTTGTATGTCCATATTTTATCGAGAATGACTAGATTTGGATGTACAAATGCTTCCATTGTTGAAAGCCATCCTGGAATTTTCAAATAAATTTTACATTTTATTTTTTCCCAAGTTAATAATAGTGCATTTCTAATGTAGTGGTTTTGGAAGTATTTATGCATTTTATTTTTTCCATACCATAAAAAAGCATGCCAACCAAGTTGAAGGTCATGTCCCTCCAAATACAGCAATCTTTTATTTCTAAGAGTTATCCATTCTTTTATCCATGTTAACACTGATGCTTGATAATATAAAACCCAATCTGGCAAGCCAAAACCTCCATTTCCCTTGGCTTCTTGTAACATTTTCAATTTAATTCTAGCTTTCATTCCTTGCCAAATAAATTTTTGAATTAGAGAGTTTAAATCTTCAAAGAATTTTTTCTCCAGTTTTATAGGTATCGTTTGAAACAAAAATAGTATTTTTGGTAATATATTCATTGTTGGTCATAATTTTGAACCCCTGTCATAAGTACAATTTTGGGGTGCATTCATAACTTTAAACAGTCATTAAACGGCCATTCATACCTCAAGGACTACCTGTATTATTCAACATGTGCCACCTCTTTCTTTGGAGTAATGAGGTTAAAAAGCTACTACTTATTCAATGTTAGCACATAAGTCAGGGGTGTCTGGGCAGCTTATAACATTAAAAGCTATAAAACCATAAAACAAATATTTCTAAAAACAATAGAAATAGAAATACAATCAAAAGTAAGATTACAGTTAAAAGATGGGGAGGGAGGGAGCAGAATGGGCAGATGGAAGGTGGGATTTTTTCTTAATGTATCAACCACCTCCAGCATGATACTCCCCCATTGGCGCCCCAAGCCAGCTGGCAGAGCCAGGTCTTCAGGCCCTTACGGAAGGTCAGAAGGGTGGGAACAGATCTCACTTTGAGGGGTAAGATGTTCCAAAGTGCAGGAACCATGGCAGAAAAGGCTCTTCTCCTGGACCCTGCTGGCTGGAATTCCTTGGCTGACAAGTGCCCACAGCATGCCTCTTCTGCCAGCACGGGTGGGGTGGGCCAGTCCCATTGGGGTTAGATGTATGTGTGCATATAAATACAAGAGTGAGCTCAAAAGTAGAAACAGTACATTTGAAATCACTATTATATAATTACATATATACTGTAATTGAAAAATTAGTTAAAACATTTTCTTATTTTCTGTTTCTTAGAAAGAAAACTACAACCTTGAAGAAGAAACTATAATTTTACTTAAAAAGAAATTATGGCAATGGTTTGTTTTAATGACACCACCTACAAGGGCAATTTGGAAATAAACCTCCATTTGGTTATCAGTGATAGACACTCACAGATACAGAACTTTTATTATACACATTAGAAAACTACAACATGACATTATTTTTCGACATAATTGCCATTCAAATTGAGGCACTTGTCCAAACATCTTACAAGGTTTGAAATTCCTTAGTAGTCGCTTGGCGCCAAATCTGGGCTATGGGGGGTGTGTGTGATCAAAAACATCCCAACGGAACTGCTTCAAAAGTTCTTGGGTGTGTGGGCGAGCATTATCATGAACCAACACCACACCGGAAGTGGTGCCATAGAAAATCCCGCCAAATGTGAAGATGCCAAAGGAGTACTGCTAGTGAAGTTCATGGAGCATGATTCGACCGTCAATTCAGAAGTCTACTGTGAAACGTTACAAAAACTCAGACGAGCCATCCATAAAATGCGTCGGGGCGTGCTGACTTCCGGTGTGGTGTTGGTTCACAATAATGCTCACCCGCACACTGCTAGATGCACCCAAGAACCTTTGAAGCAGCGCCTACTACTAAGGAATTTCAAACCTTGTAAGACGTTATGACAAGTGCCTCAATTTGAATGGTGATTATGTCAAAAAGTAATGTAATGTTGTAGTTTTCTAATGTGTATAATAAAAGTTCTGTATCTGCGAGTGTCTGTCATTGATAACCAAATGAAGGTTTATTTCCGAATTGCCCTTGTACCATGGGTATTAAATGAATGCTTCAGTGGATACTTCCATTTATTTCACCTGTAAAGCTGGAACTTAGGAAGGGTTCTTAACGGGTTAACAGACTTTAATCCTATGCCCTTACCACGGACTCTACTGCAATCAATGGGACTTATTTTTCAACCATTAGGTATAGGATTTCACTTTAATGTTGAAGTTAAAACGTTTCTTTTAGTTCTAGAATTTTGACTTTGGGAATACCTGATGTATAAACATGACTGCTAGAATAGTTATGACGACAGAAGAAGTCTCAAAGGTGCTTTTAAAAGGCAGCTGGACTTTTTTTTTCCCTTGAAGACATTTTGCTTCTCATCCAAGAAGCTTCATCAGTTCTGAAGATTAGAAGCTTTTTCACCCAATTTAGTGGTAAAAGAATTAATGTAGTAAGGCAGCAGTCCCCAACCTTTCCAGCTTGGTGGCCCAGCCCAGTGCCGGGGGGGGGGCGTGAGTGGCAGGTACACATGTGCACGCAGAACTCCATTTGTGCGAATGGCGCGTGCACCCTCCACTCGTGCAAATGGAGCTTCGCGCACAAGCGGAGGGTGCTTGCACTTGTCTGCAAAGATCCACTTGCATGACTGGAGGGCGCTTGAGCGGGGAGTACTTGTGCTCACGCACAAAGCTCCACTTGTGTGAGTGGAGGGCACTCGCATGCAAAGCTCCATTCAAGTGAATGGAGCTTCGCCCTCCCTTTGCCCTCCCTTCGCATGTGTGCGCATTTGCCCATCTTTCCCACAGCCTGGTTTTGAACAGGGGGTTAGGGACCCCGGTAGTAAGGAACTTCCCTGAAATAAAACTAAGCCTCAATTTAGCTTCATGAGGTCTGTGTTCTACAGGTGAATAACTAAAGAAGCCATTCTAATCAAGCTTTCTGTACGGGCTATATTCACTATTTTTGGAAAAAGACCATGAATAATTCTATAAGTAAAAATATTCAGTTAGCAAAATATATTAGGGAGTGAAATAAACAGTTTGTTTGCTACTACCTGAGTTTTCATATAGCTACATTTATATATTTAGAAACATTAAATTTGCCTTTATACTATTGTTAACTAGTATGATTAATATACATCAGGGGTATCAAGCTCGCAACGTCACGTGACGTGTCATGACATATCGTGACTTTTTTTCCATTGCCGGCAATGGGGTGGGCGCAGTTTTGGCATGACGCATCCGGCCCGCGGGCTGGCAGTTTGACACCCCTGATATACATTATTATATTACAGCACTTCTGATAAGATTTTATCATAAAACAAGTGATCAATTTAAAAAAAACCATAGCAACTACACTGACTTTCAAATCTGTTTACAAATTTAAAGATACATTCATGAAATTATTATGCACATTAGATATGCCAAGGTAAGACTCTAAATTAGTAATTAATTACTAAGTACAATTCAGTGAAGATTTTCAAAGACATTCATTATATGGGTTTAGGTATATAATACTAAACATTGTTTAACCATAGCATATTGAACCACAATCAACTAGGCTAACATACCATGCTAGGTCACAACCAAGCAAACAAAATTAGCTTAATAGAATGAGTGAATTCTATCACTGACCAAAACTGCTAAGAAGACAAAGCTGGCACAAGTACAAATAGAATACCAATCAAGAGAGACCATGTTTTAAAACCAACATCTAATGTTATGGTGTGTAGATTCTGAACATTAAATCCACTTGTGAAGCTAATGTAAAGAAACTGAAACCATTAGAGGTTAGTCTGGTTTTCTCTATAACACACTAAAAGAAAGATCCACACACAGTTTATACTTTGGATACATTCATCTGAAACAGCATATGCAAAATGCCAGTACATCCCATTTTACTACACCAATATTGACCATCATATATTTTTAACAACCTACTTGCAGCAACCTAGTTGCAGCAACAACTGGAGCTACAGAAGGTGTAGAAAACAGAGACAAAGTTCCCACTTGCTGCACATGACCAGAAGACTGCTGAGGTAAATGTGAACTGGAAACAGGAATGCTAGATCCTGAGCAAGAGACTACATTTGGAAATGATACTGCTACATCATTACTGCTATAAACACCTGTCAAAAAAAGGAAAGAGGAAAACACATGTGAACTAAATTATTACAGAAGGGGGAGCTAAAAAATCACACCCATAAGCAATTTATTTAAAAACAATAAAATAGATAACAGGTTTTATGAAAATAGTTTCATCTTTTGGTGGACTTACTTTGTTTGGGCCTGAGGATTTTTTCAATGTAAAAGAATAATTAATCACCCATAAATTGAGTGATAATTATACCTCATGCAGATTAATTTTAATGAAAACTCCAGTATCTTTTAAATCTTTACCATAAAATTCACATTGAAGAAAAGGTTGGTGACTATTCTAAACCAAAGTTCTGACCTTCTGTAAGCTTTTCAGGAAAATGTTAATACACTGATGATCAAAATTTCTTTGGAATTCATCTGAATTGATGGAGAAAAAGGTTTATAACATACAGTGCATTCAGAAAGTATTCAGACCCCCTTCACTTTTCTCAATTTTGTTATGCTGCAGCCTGATTCTACAGTTGTTGAAATTCATTTTTTTCTCATTAATCTACACTCAGTACTCCATAATGACAATGTGAAAACAGAATTTTAGAAATGTCTGTAAATTTATTAAAAAGGAAAAACATGAAATATCACATTGGCATAAGTATTCAGACCTTTCACTCAGTACTTTGTTGAAGCACCTTTGGCAGCAATTACAGCCTCGAGACTTTCTGGGTATGACGCAACAAGCTTTACACACCTGGATTGGGGGATTTTCTGCCATTGTTCCTTGCAAATCCTCTCAAGCTCAGTCAGCTTGGATGGTGACCGTCAGTGGACAGTCATTTTCAGGTCCCTCCAGAGAACGTTTAATAGGGTTCAGGTCAGGGCTCTGGCTGGGCCACTCTAGGACATTCACAGAGTTGGCCCTAAGCCACTCCCGTGTTGTCTTGGCTGTGTGCTTAGGATCGTTGTCATGTTGGAAAGTGAACCTTTGGCCTAGTCTGAGGTCCTGAGCACTGTGGAACATGTTTTTATTGAGGATATCCCTGTACTTTGTTCCATTCAGCTTTCTCTCAACCCTGACCAATCTGCCAGTCCCTGCTGCTGAAAAAAAACCCCACAGCATGATGCTGCCACCACCATGCTTCACTGTTGGGATGGTATTGGGCAGGTGATGAGTGGTGCCTGGTTTCCTCCAGACATAACTTTTAGGATTGAGACGAAACAGTTCAATCTTGGTTTCATCAGACCAGAGAATCTTGTTCCTCACAGTCTCAGAGTCCTTCAGGTGCTTTTTTGCAAACTCCAAGTGGGCTTTCATGTGTTTTTCATTGAGGAGAGGCTTCCGTCTAGCCACTCTGCCATAAAGCCCAGATCGGCAGAGGGCTGCAGTGATGGTTGTCCTTCTGGAACTCTGTCCCATCTCCACACAGGATCTCTGGAGCTCAGTCAGAGTGACCATTGGGTTCTTGGTCTCCTCTCTTATTAAGGCCCTTCTGCCCTGATTGCTCAGTTTGACTGGGCGACCAGCTCTTGTAAAAGTCCTGGTTGTGCCAAACTTCTTCCATTTGAGAATTATGGAGGCCACTGTGCTCTTAGGAACCTTCACTGCAGCAGAAATTTTATTGTAGCCTTCCCCAGATCTGTGCCTTGCAATAATCCTGTCTTTGAACTCTGCTACAGTATGCATTGTCAACTATGAGGCCTTCTATAGAGAGGTGTGTGCCTTTCCAAATCATGTCCAATCAATTTAATTTACCACAGGTTGATTCCAATCAAGGTGTAGACACATGTCAGTAACAATCAAGAGAAATGGGAGGCACCTGAGCTAAATTTCAAGCGTTGTTGCAAAGGGTCTGAATACTTATGCCAATGTGATATTTCAGTTTTTTTCTTTTTAATAAATTTACAGACATTTCTAAACTTCTGTTTTCACTTTGTCATTATGGGGTACTGAGTGTAGATTAATGACAAAAAATGAATTTCAACAACTGCAGGATCAGGCTGCAGCATAACAAAATTGACAAAAGTGAAGGGGGTCTGAATACTTTCTGAATGCACTATATATACTAACATTGAAGGGTATCAATCGATGAAAAATTATTGCTGAACAATTTCAAAAATCACCACTCTCAGGACTCATAGCAGAGTCCATGATGCAGCATCTAAAAACTATAGCACTCCCGCAGAAACAACTAAAAGTTTCCAACACCATCAATATATAAAAAAAAAAAAACTAGAGAAGACACATGAAACAATCAACATCATCTTCAAATAATAACATTTACAAGGGAAGAAGAAAACAACAACACACTACCCTTTCTGGATAGCCCCGGATCCCATAGGTCTATTAAAAAACAACCCACACTAACCAAGTGCCCCACCATAACAACCCAACATCCCACAAGAGGAGCTGTGTAAGAACATTATTCAAACAAGCACAAACACACTGCAGCAACCTGGAACACAAGAAAAAGGACACAAACTTCCTATCAAAAAGTGCATGATCACTCAACCCTCTACAACACAAACAACAGAAGCTATGAAATGGATCACATTATATCAAAAACATCTCAGAAACAACCAACAGACAATTATAGCCACAAGGCATCACCAGAGCACAGAAACCAACTAAGCTTTCAAAACATCTTAAATAAATCAAAAGACCCAATAGCTCAAGAAGGAAAAACAGGAGTGATCTACAACTTAGAATGTAAGAACTGTAACAGCCACTATGTAAGACAGAAGACTAGCAGAGTGCATCCATGTACACCAACTAGCAGTCAGAAGCAAGATGAGAAAATAGGCGGTATAAATATCAAAAGGAATACTACTACTACTACTACTACTACTACTAATACTAATAATAATAATACTAATAATAATAATAATAATAATAATAATAATAATAATAATAATAATAATAATAATAATAATAATAATAATAATAATAATAATAATAATAATAATAATAATAATAATAGAGCTGGAAGGGACCTTGGAGGTCTTCTAGTCCAACCCCCTGCTCAGGCAGGAAACCCTATACCATTTCAGACAAATGGTTGTCCAGTCTCTTCTTAAAAACTTCCAGTGTTGGTGCATTCACAACTTCTGGAGGCAGGTAGTTGCACTGATTAATTGTTCTAACTGTCAGGAAATTTCTCCTTAGTTCTAGGTTGCTTCTCTCTTTGATTAGTTTTCATCCATTGCTTCTTGTCCTGCCCTCAGGTGCTTTGGAGAATAGCTTGACTCCCTCTTCTTTGTGGCAATCCCTGAGATATTGGAACACTGCTATCATGTCACCCCTAGTCCTCCTTTTCATTAAACTAGACATACCCAATTCCAGCAACTGTTCTTTATATGTTTTAGCCTCCAGTCCCCTAATCATCTTTGTTGCTCTTCTCTGTACTCTTTCTAGAGCAGACATGTCAAACTCGTGACATCACGTGACGTCGCGCGAAGTATTGGAGCTTTTTCTCCATTGCCGGCAATGGGGTGGGCGCGGTTTCGTCGTGATGCGTCCGGCCCGCGGGCCGGCAGTTTGACACCCCTGTTCTAGAGTCTCAACATCTTTTTTACATCATGGTGACCAAAACTGGATGCAGTATTCCAAGTGTGGCCTTAGCAAGGCGTTATAAAGTGGTATTAACACTTCAAGTGATCTTGATTCTATCCCTCTGTTAATGCAGCCTAACACTGTGTTGGCTTTTTTGGCAGCTGCAGCACACTGCTGCCTCATACTAAAGTGATTGTTCACTAGGACTCATATATAAATAAATATAAAGAAATTGTGGTCCTAAAGCAGATACCCAAGAGAGTAAGAGATGCTCGGAGACACTACCATTTCTTAACCACAAAGTTGATTGCCAAAGGCATAAATTTCAGATGGCTAATGCCGGAAAGCATTCTAATAAACTGGAACAACACAAGATATCGATTGGATTCAATTTGGAAAGCAGAGGAGTTCGAAGTAAGGAATAGAGCAACTTTGGATGAAGGAGTGTACCAACAACAAGGGGAGAAGCAAACGGGAGAGACGACCCAAGGAGCAACTGCACAAGCAGAACAACAGAAGGAGAAAGATGAACAAGAGGGTGAAGGGGAAGGAATAATAATAATAATAATAATAAAGTTGGAAGGGACCTTGGAGGTCATCGAGTCCAACCCCCTGCTCAGGCAGGAAACCCTACACCATTTCGGACAAATGGCTGTCCAGTCTCTTCTTAAAACTTCCAGTGTTGAGCATTCAACCGCTTCTGGAGGCAGGTTGTTCCATTGGTTAATTGTTCTAACTGTCAGGAAGTTTCTCCTTAGTTCTAGGTTGCTTTCTCTCCTTGATTAGTTTCCATCCGTTGCTTCTTGTCCGGCCTTCAGGCGCTTTGGAGAATAGCTTGACTCCCTCTTCTTTTGGCCAGCCCTGAGATATTGGAACACTGCTATCATGTCCCCCCTCGTCCTTCTCTTCGTTAAACTAGACATACCCAATTCCAGCAACCGTTCCTTATATGTTTTAGCCTCCAGTCCCCTAATCATCCTTGTTGCTCTTCTCTGTACTCTTTCTAGAGTCTCAGCATCTTTTTTACATCGCGGTGACCAAAACTGGATGCAGTATTCCAAGTGTGGCCTTACCAAGGCATTGTAAAGTGGTATTAATACTTCATGTGATCTTGATTCTATCCCTCCATTAATGCAGCCCAGCACTGTGTTGGCTTTTTTGGCAGCTGCAGCACACTGCTGGCTCATATTTAAGTGATTGTCCACTAGGACTCCGAGATCCCTCTCACAGTTACTACTATTGAGCAAGGTACCCCCTATACTATACCTGTACATTTGGTTTTTCTTGCCTAAATGTAGAACCTTACTTTTTTCACCATTGATATTTCATTTTGTTAGATAGCGCCCAGTGTTCAACAAAGGATTACAAGATCAACTAGACCTAAATATAAATAATGGAAATGGAAATGGAGAAAGAAAATGGAATTTTTTCAGTAAATGTAAATGGACTAAACTCCCCATCAAAAAGAAACAAAATCTTTAGGAAACCTCAGAAATTGAAAATAGATATAATTTGTTTGCAAGAGGCACACATAAAAAAACAACATTATAAACTATTGGAACACTCAAAAATTGGGAAGTTTTATTACACATCAGCACAACAGAAAAAAAGAGGGGTTGCAGTATATGTTAAAGAGACAATAGATTCTAAATTAGTGTACTCAGATGAAGAAGGAAAAATTGTAATGGTTGAAATATATCTACATCAAAAACAAACATTGTTAGTGGCAATCTACGCTCCAAATAACAACCAAGAAGAATTTTATCAAAGCCTACATAGGAAACTAATAGAAATGGATTACCAAAATATTTGTTTAATAGGGGACTTCAATGCGATAGTAGATGGAACAATGGATTACAAAAGCAACAAAAGAGGAAAATCCGCAAGAAGAAGATTACCCAAGACATTTTTTGACATGGCAGAGGAAATTGGAATACAAGATGCCTGGAGAGAAATTAATCCACAAAACCTACAATATACTTTTTATTCAAATAGCCACAAATCCTGGTCAAGAATTGATATGATTTGGACTTCCGGTTCCGGTTGCAGCGCCCGCGGACGCGCAAAGAACTTGCTCTCTTTGCCGTCCGGTTTCCCCCCGCCGGTAGACCCTGGACAGGGTCGAAAGTCGCCCTGGAGGGGCGACCACCGTAGAGGAGGGCACTCGGAGGGAGGGGGTGGAATGCTTTTTTCTCCTCCCCCCCCCTCCTGAACAGTATTGCCTAAAAAACTTTCTGCTCTCTGGGCGGACTTATGTAGATTGTTTTGGATACAATGCAACCTGGGACTTGGCATGAAGCCCAGAAACTATGACTGATACAATGTAACTTTCTCCAGTTGAACTCTCACTTCCTGATTTTGGCGTGATGCCTAGACTGGATTACAATATAACAACTGACTGCTACTTGGGACTCTTGCTGCTTCTTTTATTTCTGTGCTGGACTTGACTATTGGCTTTTTTCTATCTTTGTTTGGAAATATATCTCTGTTTGGACTCTATATTTTATAACGCTGCAATCTATTTTTTAAGCTGAACTTCTATATATATAAAAAAAGAGGATGGAATCCGACTCACAGATTAATTATGGACTTATATTAGAAAATTTTTTGGAAATGAGAATGGAATTTAAAGAACATATTAGAACGCTTAGCAAAAAGGAGGACTCAGAATTAAAAATTGAAGCTCAACTTTTGATTGACTATGATACACAATCAGATCTACAACTTAACGAGATGGATGGAATACATTCACAATCTATTGAATCTATTGAAGAGGAAGAGGACACATCCCACATGATGGACATTTTTGATGATCAAAGGCAGAACTCAACTAAAACATTTACAACTTTAAAAGCAACAGGATTGGACTTCCAAATACGAGGCACCAAAAACGTTGACAACATGACAGTACAGACAACACTGGATAAAAGAGAAAAAGACTATGATTGGACTCAATGGTGGGAAAAGGCCTTTAGCCAGTCACTAAGATGGGAGGATCTAGAGGCCCTGCTGTGGAAACCTACCTGGCACAAAAAGAAAGCTAGAATTAGATTTAAAAATGAGAGTTAAAATTTTATCTGATGGGTAAAAAGGGCTTTTGGACGTTGATTGAGCTAATACTTTTCGAGATTTTTAAGGTTACTCTGGTTTGAGTCAACATTAGATCTAAATTATGGATTTGATTATGGTTTGGAATGGCAATAGGAAAAATTGGAAAATTTAAAATTAAAGGAGTTAGATTGAGATTGAGACTGGTGAAGTATTATTGATATTTTTACTTACAAGAATTGAATGGTAATTAATGATGTATTAAATGGACTAAATTGAAACAATTGAGGAATTTTTAGGGACTTGGATTGATTTATTAAAATATTGGATAGAGTATATGAAATAGAATATAGTTGAGAAATATTAAGATATAATAGTTATATTATTAGTTTATGATAGAAATAATTATTGTCCTATTATTATTATATTATATTATTATGTCTTATGTAACGGTTTTAAAATATATAAATTTATGTTTATTTACAAAATATGTATGTGAAATAGAATAGAATAAGAGATATAATTTGATTGAGAAGTATAAATTGAAATTGGAATAATATAGGTGAGAAACAATTTATATTTTAGGAATGCTCGAATTGTATACTATATGTTTATGCAAGACTAAATTGAAATAGATTAATTGAAAGTTGGTTAAGCCTGAAAACGGGTGAAAATATGATTGATAACTTTTGTTTTTTGTTTTTGTGTGCTCTTTTTTTTTCCTTTTTTTATTGATAAAATAGAGAGGGAACCTTCAAAGAAGTAGTTTAAATTGTATATGTATGACTGTATTTTTTGTTGTGTTCTATGGAGTGCCCTATCTCCACGATGTGTTATAAGCACTTGGCTGTAAAAGAAACAAAAAAAACTAATAAAACTTGTTATGATAAAAAAAGAATTGATATGATTTGGATGACATCTGAATTGAGGATGGATATACAGGGAATTGAGATAGAAATAGGTACATGGGCAGACCATAATCCTCTAAAAGTGATATGGAAAGGAATACAAAAAAACCCAAGATGGATTTTAAACCAATCTATACTAAAAGAAAAAGAATTTATAGAGTTAGCGAAAAAAGAAATGGAATTCTTCTTCAAAGAAAACAAAGAAGAAGACACATCACTACAAAACTTATGGGACACAGCCAAAGCGTACTTCAGAGGCATAGCTATAACGTATACGGCAAAGAAAAATAAACAGAGAAGACAGCAATATCTACTACTAAAAGCAAAATTTGGAAAGCTAGAAACAGAACTACAAAAACCCCCATAGAAAAAGACTTTGAAAAGAGAAATGGAAATAATAAAACACAAACTAAACTATTTATTCAAATAGGCATAAATCATGGTCAAGAATTGATATGATATGGACATCCCACAATTTGAAGACTATAATACAAGAGGTTGAAATAGAACCCAATATTTGGGCGGACCATAATCCAATTAAAATGATCTGGAAAGGAACCAGGAAAAAACTAAGATGGTCATTAAATAAGTCTATATTGAAAGAAAAAGAATTTTTACAATTAGCAACAAAAGAAATGGAATTCTTTTTTAAAATAAATAAGAAAGAAGAAACTTCTCTTCAAAATGTGTGGGACACGGCTAAAGCATATTTCAGAGGTTTGGCTATAACGTACGCTGCTAAAAAGAACAAAGAAAAGAAACAAGTACAGTTTAGGCTGAAAGAAGAACTTAGCAAATTGGAATCCGAATTGCGAACTGATCCACAAAAGAAGGAACTGAAGGCACAAATGGAACTAACAAAACATAAACTAAACCTATCTGAGATGGACATAATGGCACAACAGATTAAACGATCCAAACAGAACTTTTTTGAAAATGCTAATAAACCGGGAAGATGGCTTGCATATAGGCTGAAGAAAGAAAGAGAAAAAAGAATGATAAGTAAGCTACAAGATTCAAAAGGCGAGGTACTGTATGTGCCACAATGAAAAGAATTCCAGGGAAAACCCCTGGGCTACTGCAACCAGTGGCAGACCCCTCTCAACCATGGGAAGAAATAGCTATGGACTTTATAGTAGACCTACCTGAAAGTAGGGGAAATACTGTCATCTGGACTGTGATAGACCTGTTCTCGAAGCAGGCTCATTTCATCACCTGCAAAGGACTCCCATCTGCCCAACGACTGACTAAATTGTTCCTGAAACATATCTACCGGCTGCACGGCACCCCTAAGCGAATAATTTTGGACAGAGGGGTGCAGTTCACAGTGAAAATTTGGAGGAGTTTTCTTTAATTAATTGGATCATCTCAAGGCTTATCATCTGCTTTTCATCCAGCTACCAATGGGGCTGCAGAATCCGCTAACAAAATGGTGGAGCAATATCTCAGATGCTACATTTCCTACCAACAGACAAACTGGACTGACCTCCTCCCTTTCGCCGAGGTGGCTTACAATAATTCTGTTCACAGCAGCACCGGCTACACGCCTTTCAGAGTAGCCACAGGAAAAGAGTTCAGCCCAATACCTGAATACCCTCAGGTGCCCTCCGCCTCCCAGACACTTCATCAATGGGTGAGGGGGTGGAAAGAAGTTTGGAGAAACACGAAAACTGCGTTAAAAAAGACTTCTGAGACCTATAAAAAGCAGGCTGATAAAAAGAGGGCTCCCCAAAGAACATTCCAAGTTGGGGAAAAGGTTTATTTGTCAACTAAATATTTACGCCTCAAATTGCCCAGCCAGAAATTGGGACCAAAATTCTTGGGGCCTTTCCCCATCGTAAGGATCATCAACCCCATCACAGTAGAATTAAAACTCCCTAGGCTTTTAGGGAGGATTCACCCTGTCTTCCATTGCAGCTTGTTAAAACCTTGTCGGGGCTCCACTTTAAGACCTCCCCCTAAGAAGGCACTAGGGGCCCTCGTAGTAGCGGGTCAGACTCACTATGAAGTGAAACGTATTCTTGACTCTAGAATTTTTAAAGGGAAATTGCAGTACCTAGTACAATGGAAGGGGTACTCGCTGTCCGAAGCTACTTGGGTGAAATCTAGCAATGTGAAGGCTGACCGACTCATCAAAAAGTTTCATGAGAAAAACCCCAACAAACCAAGAGATAATCCCTGACATATGCTTTTGTTTACATACAGGACCTATCCTTTTCGTAAGGGGGGGCGGATGTCAACGCTGCTAAAATTGGATGTTCTTGCTTTGACAAAATATGCAGAGCTGTGTGGTATTTTTAGAGTTAACTTAGATGATGCTGGGAGGGGAGGAGAAAGAATGTGTGTGGGGATTAGTTTAGATAAGAAACCCGTGCTACAGAAACGGAAGGGAACCTTTGCCCTTCAAACTGATTGGAGAACATGATTTATGACAGCAAATTAAGGGAGGGAAATATGCTAGCAAAATATGTGCTCAGGGGAGGGGAATTCAGATCTTGGCATCCTCCATGCCGTGCCAAAACTTTGTTACATGATTAAAGACTTTTTAGGATAAACAATGCCTGGAAGTTCTTTGAAGTGTTCCATTAGTCAGAACCATGACAGCCAGGTTAGAGTCCTCTTAGGAGTCCTGGGGTTCTGCCACCCATGGATCTCCTTGTTTGGGGAATTGGCAAAGCCCCTCATTCAATTAACAGCCAAAGATGCAGCAGACCCCATCATATGGACCAAAGCCCTTACCCAAACCTTAGACAAAATAAAACATACATTAGCCTCAGCCCTGGCTATGGGCTTGCCTAACTACCAAAAGCCCTTCATCCTTTATATTTATGAAAAACAGGGGGTAGGGTCAGGAGTCCTGGCACAGAAATTCAGCCCCATGCTGAGACCCGTTGCCTATTACTCGGTCCAGCTAGACCCTGTGGTGCAAGGGACAGTCCCCTGCCTACGAGCAGTAGCGGTCACTGTTGAGATAGTCAAGTGTTCAAGGGACCTGGTCCTCTGACACCCACTAGTTTTGAGGGTCCATGATGTCTTTGCTATTCTCCTAAAGTCCCAGACTCAAGCCTTCACACAACAGTGACTAGCACAATAGGAGGCTGAGCTTTTCACCTCAGATCACATCTCCTTTGAACACTGTGCCACTCCGAACCCAGCCACCCTGTAGCGGCTTTAACCTGAGCTTGCGAAGCTGCGAGGAACCAGTCTACTAATATCTACACGGATTCCAAATACACTTTTGGGATATGTCATGCCACTGGAGCCCTGTGGAAACAACGAGGGTTCCTAACCTCGGCAGGGCATCCTATCGCCCATGCTGCCCTAGTTTCCAAATTATTACTAGCTATCCAGTTGCCCTCAGCCATAACCATTATCCACTGTGGGGCCCACCAGAAAGACAATTCCCAGATCACTAAGGGAAACCAATATGCAGACTCAACTGCAAAATGGGCCGCCACCCAACCCCTCTCCATGCCCACCATAGCCCCAGCTATAAGAGTGAGCACAGAGGTTCCTTACAGTAGCTTCTTAGAAAAGGGAGAAACAGAATTGTGGCGGGAGAAATTTGAAGCAGTCTTTGAGGAAGGATTTTGGCGGGTCCCGGATGGCAGACCCATCACCCCCCGCTGCCTTCTGTGTCTCATATGCCAGAGATTGCACTCAAAAGGCCACTATGGAATTCAGGCCATAGTAGATGCTGTCAGGGGGGTCTGGTATTCACCAGGAGTTTACAGCGAAGCCGCCCAGGTGACAAAGGTTTGCAAAACCTGTCAGGCTAACAATGCCACCTCTAGGAAAACCATCCATGAGGGAAGGAGGCCATGGGCGAAATGGCCGTTCGAAAAACTGCAGTTAGACTGCATTCAGCTACCTAGTGCAAATGGATACCAGTATGCACTGGTGTGCAGGGATCAACTAACCTATTGGGTGGAAGCCTTCCCCTGCTGCCATGCCACTGCATTAGAATCAGCCAGACACCTCCTTAAGGATATAGTATCAAGGTTTGGGGTACCCAGCATCTTGGACATGGATCGGGGAAAGCATTTTGTGGCACAAAATGTGCTACAAGCCCTGGGCATCACCCAGAACCTTCATGCACCCTATTCCGCAACTTCATTGGGGGGGGGTAAAACATGTAAACAGAGAACTTAGGACCCTCCTAGGTAAACTCTGTCAAGAAATGCTCCTGTCATGACCCCAAGCCCTACCCATTGCCTTGTTTCACCTTAGAACCAGACCCCAACGAGACATAGGCATTTCACCATTTGAACTGCTCTTCGGCCGCCTTCCAGACACCCTGAAAGGTTTAGACCCACACTCCTTGAGCTTAGAAAGGGGGAATGTGGTCCTATCTTCCTATCTTACAACTCTGTACCTTCAACTACGGACCCTGTGGAAACAAGACGCCTTGACTCAAACACTACCACTAGAAGAAGCCCTCCACCCATTCGAGCCAGGGGACTGGATCTGGTTCAGGTCATTTACCCGAGGATCCCCGTTGCAACCTAAGTGGAAGTGACCTTTACATATCCTGCTCACCACCCAGACCATCATAAAGGTAGCCGAACGAGACTCCTGGATTCATTGGTCCCACATTAAACCTACTGCCTTCAACCACAGTGGCGAACTTGACACAACACCAAGAATCCCACTGTCAACGCTGCTAACATTGGATGTTCTTGCTTTGACAACATGTGGAGAAGCAGCTTTGCTTCTTTAACTTGTGTGTTACTTTTAGAGTTAGAATTGGTTGATGCTGGGGGAGGAGGAAGAATGTCTCTCAAGGCTGTTTTGAAATAAGAGAAGATAAGAAATTGGCGGGTTGTTGAACGGAAGGGAAACTTTGCCCTTCAAACTGATTGGAGAATGTGATTTATGACTGCAATTGGAGGAGGGAATTGTGATTGAATATTATGTGCTCAGGGGAGGGGAATTCAGATCTTGGCATCCCACCATGTTCGTGCCGAAGGGTGCTTTGCTAATAAAGAGACTTTAAGGTAAACAATGCCTCGAAGTTCTTTGAAGTATTCCCCTAATCGGAACCATGACATCATGCCAAGATCTACTTTCTTTTCAAACTAACTCGAGCCCTGAACTCCAGCCGCTGTCTCTAGGCTTGAGAGAAGCTGGCAAAGATTCAGGAGAAAATTTCATCATGGGAAAAGAGAACCTTCTTGAAGACGGTGATCCGGCAGCTGAAGATACCCCAGAGGGGGAAGCAACAGACAGCATGCTGTGGGAGGGTGAGTTTTTGCAGGACTCCCAGATGGAGGCGGAACCCAAGCAGCTAGGAGAGCTGATCTGGCCATCAGCCCAGGCCCAGCCCAGCGGAGACTCCAGAAGCCTCGAGACTGCCTTATCACCCTCAAAGGCTCCAAAAGCAGACTGGGGGAGAGCCACCGGGATGTCTGCCACTGAGGATTCGGGTGAGTGGGAATGCCTGTCTGCAGTTCGTAGCCAGCCAGTGGAGAGATTTGGAGGGCTGGAGATGAGAAGCAGAAATCAACCTCTGAGCATGCCGCAGCTGATGGAGGCCCTGCAACAGCTTGGGGTAGTGCAGAAGCCAGGAGATCAGCAGCTGGTGGGAGGACGACTGCCACTCATCCAGCAACCATTGAAGGGCCTGCAGCAGCAGAGGGCATCACAACCCCACGCTGGCCAACAGCAGGGAATATGGCAGCAGGCCGGGTGGGGGCCCCATCAGGCAATGATGACTCCACCCTTCAGAGCAACCTTCGATGGGGACCCAGAAAAGCTGATTTTCTTCCTCAACCAAGTGCGCTCTCATTTGAACCTCTGGGCCTATCTCTACCCAGACCCAGGCGCTATGGTCGATGTGATTGCGTCCAGCCTAGAGGGAGAAGCATCCGAATGGCTGAACAATTTATATAATGAGCAAGCCCCTGAATTGGAGGACCGCCACCTCTTCCTCCTAGGGATGAGAGAAAGATTTGAGGACCCATCCATTGGCCTCAAAGCAGGAGAACAAATCCACAAAATAAAACAAGCCGGCAGGCCTGCCCTGGAGTACGTACGAGAGTTTTGCAAGATAGCAGGTCAGATAGAGGGGTGGCCTGAGCAATCCCTAATCCATCACTTCATTGAGGGATTAGATGATCACCTCTCTCAGGCCTGCATCTATCGAGCAGTACCTGATCAGCTGCAGGAATGGTACCAGACAGCGGTAAGGCTAGACATTTAGCTCACCCGCTATAAGAAGCCTCCCCCACCTGAATTTGAACTGAAGCCAGAACAACCCGAACGGAAACCACCCCCACGAAAACGTCCAACTACTGCGACTGCTGAAAGACCCAGGCCACCTGCAGGCCCGTCAATCAACTGCTTCCGATGTGGACAGCAGGGACATCAAGCAGCAAACTGTCCAGTCCCCTACCCCCAACAGCAGAGCAGACCGGGACCAGCAGCGAGAAAGAAACCTGCCCAGCAGATAACGAGAGAAAAATACAACCGGATCACGCAGGAACCTGTTGCCCAGGTCATATCACCCACACAGGAGGATGCCGGGACTCAGGGGGGAGCCGCCCCCGCTCTACCCTCCTTTGACAGTGACGACGAAGGAGAGAATGACCCGATGGTGAGTCGACATGTCCCACCTTTTTCACTGCCTGCCAAACATATAATCCCTAAGTCGGGGGCACAAATAGACTTAAAAGTGCTAATTGATTCTGGATGCTCCCGATGCGTCATTAGCCTGCCATTTGCCATGAAAATGGGCATACGGGCAAAACAGCTCTCCAAACCTGTGAGGTTTGAGCAAGCCGATGGCTCCCTGATGGGAGGGACTTTAGTCACGCAATTAACTGAGCCCCTACGCCTAGAAATAGGTGAGCACTGGGAGTTTATTTGCTTCCTGGTTGGCCCCAAAAATGACTGAGGCTGTGATCCTAGGATTAGCCTGGTTGGACAAATGGAAGCCATTTATCTGGTGGGAGAAAGGAATGAGAACTGTGAGACTACCTATAGGGTCTAAACCTCCCACTGATTCAACCGACATTGCAGGACACTTTAGGCCACCAAATGAGCGCACATGGCTGCCTCACCGCCACCAGGCGAGCCAATCATCCCCAGCGAGTACCGGGACCTGGCGGAGGCATTCAGTGAGAAAGAATGCGATACCCTGCCCCCTCACAGACCCAATGGTTGTTCAATCGAACTGCTGCCGGCAGCCAAACTCCCACGACCGAGAATGTACGCTATGTCCCCCCTCGAAATGGAGGAGATGCAACAATACGTGAATAAAAACCTAGCAAGGGGGTTCATTGAATGAGCCAAGTCTACTGTGGGAGCCCCTGTGTTGTTCAAAGAAAAAAAAGATGGGTCTCTTCGTCTCTGCGTAGACTATAAAGGTCTCAACGCAGTGAGTGTGGAGAACAAATACCCCCTCCCCCTCCTAAAGGACTTATTAACCCATCTGGCTAAGGGGAGTGTCTTCACTAAATTAGACTGGGTGAGAATAAAGGAGGGAGACAAGTGGAAAACTGCCTTCAACTACCCCATGGGGAGCTATCAATTCAAAGTCATGCCATTTGGACTACAGGGGGCCCCAGCCGTATTCATGCAGTTGATTAATGAGGTCCTACATGATCACTTATACAAAGGGGTTCTGGTGTATCTTGATAATATCCTGATATACAGCACGAATATGACTGATCACATAAAGCTGGTGAGGGAAGTGTTAAAGAAACTATTGAATGTCAAGCTTTATGCCAAATTTTCAAAATGTGAATTTCACCAGACCCGATTAGATTATATTGGCTACAGAATTTCCAACGAGGGCGTAGAAATGGACCCAGCCAAAGTGAAAACTATAATTGAATGGCAACCCCCAAAGACTCGCAAACAGCTTCAGAGCTTTTTAGGTTTTGCCAACTTCTATCGTCAATTCATCCCCTCCTTTGCCGAGATTGCCCTACCCCTTACAGAACTACTCAAAACAGGCAAATGAGGAGTGAAGCCGTGACCGGGCCAACCACTAGCATGGCCGATGGTATGTCAAACAGCTTTTGAGAATTTAAAAAGACTATTTGCTGCTGAACCGGCCCTAAAGCACCCCTGCCCAGAGGAGCCCTTCGTAATTCAAGCTGACGCCAGCGACGTGGCAGTCGGAGCTGTA
This sequence comes from Azemiops feae, assembly GCA_023970755.1. Lineage (NCBI taxonomy): Eukaryota > Metazoa > Chordata > Lepidosauria > Squamata > Viperidae > Azemiops > Azemiops feae. The sequence goes on along the minus strand of JALGBA010001606.1, from coordinate 61,576 downwards.
TTACTGCAAAAGAACAAAACTGGGGTCCTGCAACCCTGCGCCTACACCTCGAAAAAATTTACTGAAAGTGAGAGGAGATGGGCAATCTGGGAGAAGGAGGCCTCCGCAATTAGGTGGGGCCTATTAAACTGGAGACACTATCTAGAGGGGAGCAAGGTGCCTTTTGAAGTATGGACAGATCACAAAAATCTAGAAGCACTGAAAACTCCCCGCAAACTGGCACAGTACTTTAACTGTTTCAACTTCACTCTAAAATACATACCGGGAGGAAAAAACTTCCTAGCTGATGCGCTATCGAGATTGCCCCAGTACAAAAGCGAACGCAAAGAGGTTAACGAGGCAATTATCTCCAGTCCACAAACTGCTGCCCAACTCACGCCTCGCAGGGCCCCTAATCCTGATGACCCTGGGGCAAAGAAGATAAAACAAGAGCTCCTCACCGATCAATGGTTCAAAGACAATCAAACCTCCCTGACATGTATGGATGGTTTGGCTTACAAGGGGGGTAAACTGTATTTGCCTGAAGCCCTCCGTCTCAAGGCTCTAAAACACAGCCATGACGTAAAACAGGCTGGACACTTTGGATATCTAAAAACTCTACATCTCATTCGCCGGCAATTTTGGTGGCCGGGGCTAAAACGGGATGTGGAAAACTATGTCAAGAGTTGCGCTGTATGCGCCACCATGAAAAGAATTCCAGGGGAAACCCCCGGGTTGCTGCAGCCGGTGGCAGACCCTTCTCAACCATGGGAAGAAATAGCTATGGACTTTATAGTAGACCTCCCTGAAAGTAGAGGAAATACTGTCATCTGGACTGTAATAGACCTGTTTTCGAAGCAGGCACATTTCATCACCTGCAAAGGACTCCCATCTGCCCAACGACTGACTAAATTGTTCCTGAAACATATCTACAGACTGCATGGCGCCCCTAAGCGGATAATTTCGGAAAGGGGGGTGCAGTTCACGGCAATGTTTTGGAGGAGCTTTCTCAAATTAATTGGATCATCTCAAGGCCTATCGTCTGCTTTCCATCTGTCTACTAATGGGGCCGCAGAAGCTGCTAACAAGATGGTGGAGCAATATCTCAGATGTTATATTTCCTACCAACAAACCAACTGGACCGACCTCCTCCCTTTTGCAGAGGTGGCTTACAACAACTCTGTTCACAGCAGCACTGGCTTCACGCCTTTCAGAGTAGCTACAGGAAAAGAGTTCAGCCCAATACCTGAATACCCTCAAGCACCCTCCGCTTCTCAGACACTTGATCAATGGGTGAGTGGGTGGGAAGAGGTTTGGAAAGCCACGAAAGCCGCTTTAAAAAAGACTTCCGAGACTTATAAAAAGCAGGCAGACAGAGAGCCCCTCAAAGAACATTCCAAGTTGGGGAAAAGGTCTATCTGTTGACCAAATATTTACGCCTTAAATTACCCAGTAAGAAATTAGGACCGAAATTCTTGGGGCCTTTCCCCATCATAAGAATCATCAACCCGGTCACAGTAGAATTAAAACTCCCTAGGCTTTTAGGGAGAATTCACCCTGTCTTCCATTGCAGCTTGTGAAACCACTTTAAGACCTCCCCCTAAGAAGGCACCCGGACCTCTCGTAGTAGTGGGTCAAACACTATGAAGTAAAGCGTATTCTTGATTCTAGAATTTTTAAAGGGAAATTGCAGTACCTAGTACAATGGAAGGGATACTCGCTATCTGAAGCCACTTGGGTGAAATCCAGTGATGTGAAAGCCAACAGACTCATCAAAAGATTCTATAAGAAACACCCTAACAAACCGAGAGACAGTCCCTAACATATACTTTTGTTTTCGCTACAGGAATTGTCCTTTTTTTAAGGGGGGCCGGATGTCAACGCTGCTAACATTGGATGGTCTTGCTTTGACAACATGTGGAGAAGCAGCTTTGCTTCTTTAACTTGTGTGTTACTTTTAGAGTTAGAATTGGTTGATGCTGGGGGAGGAGGAAGAATGTCTCTCAAGGCTGTTTTGAAATAAGAGAAGATAAGAAATTGGCGGGTTGTTGAACGGAAGGGAAACTTTGCCCTTCAAACTGATTGGAGAATGTGATTTATGACTGCAATTGGAGGAGGGAATTGTGATTGAATATTATGTGCTCAGGGGAGGGGAATTCAGATCTTGGCATCCCATCATGTTCGTGCCGAAGGGTGCTTTGCTAATAAAGAGACTTTAAGGTAAACAATGCCTCGAAGTTCTTTGAAGTATTCCCCTAATTGGAACCATGACACCCACCTGTAAAACTCCAGAAGAATCCCAAAACTGACGAATGGACTTTAGAGACTCTCTTTAACACTGAAGAGAAATGATCAAGAAAAGTATGTGGGGAAGATGTAAAAATTTGTAAAATTTTGTCTCTTGTATTCTGCAATTGTCAAAACTGTTTTTTTTTTTAAAAAAAAAAAACTAGTTTACTCCCAGACAAGGGTAATATTTGGGAGTACTTGGCACGAGAGATTCTGAACACCACAGACTTCTGCTTGTCAGGAGGGAAATTTGTTAAAGATATCTTAACCACCTGTTTCGTAGGGCTTGGCAGCACACCCTCAAGCCATCCAGAACTACACGATGTTCAGAAACTTCCCCTTCCCAATCACATACTCTAGTATCTTTAACTGGGGGCCTAATACTGATATTAGGGATGAAACCATGTTCAAATTGCACACAGCAACTGTAACCAGTGGAACTGCTTGCTTTATTATGAAAGGCTGCTCAAACCCCGAGGCACTAGGATGCCTCAACCTCAATAACTCCATACTAATTTGCAATTCCACCAAAATAATTCCCTTTACCTATAACCATGTCAAACTTCCCCTAGGCTGTTTCCTACTCTGTAGCACCACTCGAGCCAATTTCTTTCAACAAGGCTAAATACTATTTTTCAGCTGCCCTAACCTGAATATGCCTGCCTACATCTATTGGACACTGAAGATGATAACACATTGGGCACTATAGGTATTGAATTTTCTGAAATCAAATGTAATTATTTGAAAAAGTTAAAACAAGATGTTATTTGCTTACAAGAGTCAGAACATTTGGGGTGAATTCATTTCAGCAACAATGAAAAAAGAAATTGAGTTGTTTTGTATATAAATGCTCTTTTTTGTAGAAAAGTTTAGTTTATTCAAAAAAGATTAAAATACAAAACACCAAAATATTTTTTAAAATGCAATGACAAAAGAAAAAAATACAACAAGAAAGACATTAACAAAAAAAAGTGCATATGCACCTAACAACCCTCCTTAGTTGAATGCTGATTAGTATAATACAGCAATGTTGGCTTCCCACCCCTTGCGTACCAGGCCAAAAGAATTTCAAACTGTTAAATTACTAAATCTATTTACAAATTATTAACCTGTCATTTATAAACTATATTAATAACAAAATAGTTAACAGTAAAAACAATAATAAACATATTATGTAAAAGTATAAGAATAATAGAAATTGTAAATTGTAATAAGAAAAAAACAAACTTCCAAAACCCTCTGTTAACAAACTGTTATTGTGGTCAACTCATAGAAAATTTACCATGGCTTCATTCTCCAATCATCCCATATATTAACCCTAATTAATCCTGGACCAAATATCCACGTTTGCTTCTTTATACCATAAATCAAGTCTCCAAAGCCAATCTATCTGTCAAAAGAAAAATCTTTATCAGTTCCGGTTTGGTGTCATGACGAGATGGGCAAAAGAAATCAGGGCTCCGGTTTCCTAGCCCGATTTCGCTCCTTCTGGAGACCTCAAGGGGTCGGAAAGTTACCCCGGAGAGGCGACGAAGAGGAAAGGAAGCCTTGGGAGCTTGGAGCCAACGGCGGTCGGCCCAAACAAATCGAGGAACTTCTCCAAACGGACGGAAGAAAGGCTGCCTGTAAATGCACAGGCAGCCCAAGTCATAGACAACCGGGAAAAAAGCAAAGAACTGCAGCATGCTGCGGCATGTTGCCAAACAGCTGATTGTCAACAACGTGCTGAGATCTGGGTGAGACTGTTTCTTATTTTTCTTCCCTGTGGACTTAGAAATAAAAATCCCCTGCTTGGATAAATTTCCAAAGCAAAGACCCCAGGAAGACGTGGGAAGAAGGGAGTTAAAAGCAGCGAAAAATTTTAAATGGGGGAGTGAAATTAAAGAATACAAAAGAATATATAAAAATGAAACTGGGACTGATTTAAATAAAATTTGGCTAACCTTTATGACGCGGAAATTTTTTTTTATTTAATTTCTGTGAGAAGGCATTTTAAAAAGAACTGTTTTAAACCTGGATATAGACAATACAGTAAATAAGGACATCTAGTGGTGAGAGGAGATACTACAATAACACCAAAAGAATTGGAGAAATTGCTGACATTGAATTAACACCTGCTGTAAACAAAAAGAACTTTATGTGACTCTGTGCTAGAAAAGACCTTCTACAATCATATCTTTTGACCCTGGATATAACCATAATAGAAACTATTTGGAAATAGAGGGCTTTTTACATCTTGAAACTAATTGGAACATTTGGATTAGCCTAAAGCAGTTGCCTTGTTTCACGGTTGGATTATAGCCTAAGGCAGTTGGCTTTTTTTTTTCCTTTTCTCTTTGTGGATTTACAAAACCTACTCAATTGAAAAATGAGTGCACCAAATCTCACTAAAATCATGAAAACACCCTCTTCTGCACCCTCTTCTGGAACATCTAGCCCAGCAAGTCAGGGATCTATTGAAACAATGTTACAATGAGAAAAAACAAATAGTTTTCAAAAAGAGATGCAAGACACACTATAGCTAATTCAAGAAACAATGCAGAAAAATCATGAAGAGACAAAAAACAACCTAGATAAGCTAAATGAGCAAATGCTTGATATAAAGACACAATTTGATGCTCATCAACAAATGATTGCCAAAAATGAACAAAGAATTCAGAAAGTGGAAGATAAATCAGAAGAAACTGATAAAAAATGGAGGCATTAATGGAAGAAAATGAAAGGCTAGAACAAGCAAATCAAAGCTTAGAAGGGGCAGTTGCAGCCTTGGAAATGGAGAAAGCTGTACATTATTTAAGATTCCAGAACAAACCTGAAGATAAGGAGGAAGATATAGCAGAAGTGATTATCAATCTACTGGCGGAGGCTCTAAAAACAGATAGAGCGGAGATACAAATGGAAATTGATGAAATATTTTGAATGAATTCAAGCTATGCGAGGAAACACAAATTGCCTAGAGAAGTTCATGTACGTTTTGTAAAGAAAACAATGAGAGATGAGATACTGAGAAGAGTTAGGGATGACCCATTAGTAGATATAGTGTATACCTTTTTTTAATGAAAATTATCAGCACTTTTGATCAGTGACATCATCAAAGTAAACAAACCCACGTGGTGATTATGTCACCAGGTCATGACCCTAAGCGGAAGTGACGTGCCGAGCCCCCACCCCCTGGATATGACGTGCATAGCCCTCCTCCCCGGATGTGATGTGCATAATCCAGCCCCCACGTGGTGCAGGTCTCACAAGGTCATAACCCTAGTCGGATATGACGTGTTGGCCTAAGCCCATCAAGATAAGCATGAGTAGCCCTAACAGCCCTATTTTCAGATAAGGCGTGTTGAACCTACCCCCCATCAAGAAAGATGTGGCAGTCAAGCCTCTGGGTACATGATTAGCTTAACCCTAGACTAATTATATGGACATTCAAAACAAAAAAAAACAAAAAAAAAGCTAAGTAAAGTGAATAATTAACAGAGGCCTGTGTTTTTGGGAAACAAACCCTGCTTTGGGGAGCTGTGAAATAAAAAATGCTTTTTATTTCTAATCATTCTAGCCTAATGATGCTTTTAATTTTTGTGGAGTTTTAAAAATCAGTGCCTCAAAAGCTGGGAAAAAAGGAGCCCCTAAAAGGCAGCCAGGGCCTGCATTTAACCCCCTTTTTTTCTAAAAGGTATTTATTTCTGGGCGGTTTTAAAATCATTTCCTCGAATGCAGGGGAAAACAAAAAAACACAGCCCTTTTAAAACCCGCAGCTGGTTTTTACCTTTGTAAAAATCTAAAGACACATATTTTGCCAATTGCACCCTCAAATCCCCATGTACACGTAACCGTTCGAAGCACGGCCTTAATAAAATTTATTCTGCCCCCCTACAGCAAAAGACAAGGAATATTAACAGGAATTAAAATGCTCACAAGAGGCAAGCAGCCAGGCGGCAAGTAGGGGTTAAGCCTTGTTCAGGCATGTCAGGACCGCGATTCCGGGGCATGCGTGTTTGTGTCTGCTAGTAAAAAAGGGGGGTTAGGCTTTGTTCGGGACATGCCCGGGCATGTCATACCCCCCGTGATTCTGGGCATGCGCAAGGCTTAAGAACGTGTCATTGCAAGGGCAGGGGAGTTTGTGCGGGCAGGCCTGAACAGCTAGCGATTTAATTCCACCAGTCTTTTGAAGATGGCAACCACTGATTCCAAAGCTGTTTTTAAAACAACAGCAAAAGCTAGCATCGCATGCTCTGACACAAGGCCCCAGCCGGCAGAATGCAACAAAATCTGTTGCAGGGGTTATGATAAAGAAATATTTTTATTCAGACCCGTTTTGCACAGATGTAGCATGGTGTGTTGTAACTTTAACGATGAGGTGCAGAGTACTTACCGGACAGCCTGTGAAATGGTGAATGATGCTACATTATCTCCCAGCAATGGTAAGTAAATATGTTTTTATTTATGATAATGTAAATGCTGCTGGAGCGGATAGCACACTAACAGGATGTGCTTTATATTTTGCAGACTCCAAATTAATAACACCTAGACAGCAAACACTTCAAGACACCCCGATTTTATATTCCTGTGGTAATTGCCGCGGTCACAAAGCTTCTGCAGATTTTTCTGATCTAGACTATAACCGGGATTCTGAGCTATCCCAGAGACCATGCTATCTACCCTGTGAGTTAAAGAGCTGCAATTTGTGTAAAGACTGGTTTGCTTGCGACTGCGGACATGATTTGTGGGGTACAGGCGGGTCAACGTACTGTAAAATAGCGTGTTATGGTCCTTTATCTTCTGATTCTGATAGTGGTGATGAGGGATATTTTTCTGATGGTGGAGCCATGCCCCCTCTGAACTCTGTATAACCAATAAAAGACTGTGTTAATGTCAACGCTTGACCATTTGTCAGTGGTCTTTCAGTATAATGATGCATGAAAAGCTTCTAAGCCGTATTTATTATACACCAGGATGTGTAGGGAGTTATGGAGGTGTGAATACCCTTTTTCAGGAAGCTAGAAAACATGATAAAAACCTGACCATGAAGCAAGTCAAGACGTGGCTGTCAGGGCAAGACGCTTATACGCTTCATAAGCCTGCAAGAATTAATTTTCCTAGAAATAAAACAGTAGTGTCTGGCTTAGATCATCAATGGCAGGCTGACCTCATAGATGTCTCCAAATTTTCTAAGGAGAACCATGGAAAAAAGTACATCTTAGCAGTTATCGATGCGTTATCTAAATATGCCTGGGCCTCCCCTTTATCTGATAAATCAGGGAGGGAAGTTACATCCGCCTTCCAGAATATCTTTGAAACAGGACGCGCACCCCGAAAAATACAGACAGATGCAGGTAAAGAGTTCTTGAATATTCCGCTGAAGAAACTTTTAGCACGTTATAGCATTCATCATTTTGTCACTCATAGTGAAACTAAAGCAGCCGTTATAGAGAGGTTTAATAGAACCCTAAAAAACAAACTCTGGAGATATTTCACAGCTAGAAATACCCATCGGTATGTGGACATTTTGGCAGATACTCTTCAGGGGTACAATAGCACTTACCATTGTAGCATCGGGACTGCTCCTAACACCGTAAATTTGTCTAACGGAAGGGATGTGTGGATGAGGCTTTATGGGGTATCTTTAAAAAGTAAAAGAAAGGAAAAATGTCTTAAGATGGGAGATCATGTCAGGGTATCCAGACTGAAGGGTAAGTTTGAAAAGGGCTATCAGCAAACCTATACGGATGAGATATTCATCGTCAAAGAACTGGAGACAAGGGGGGAAAGAGTGGTGTATAGATTAAATGATTACACAGGTGACCCTGTAAAGGGGGCTTTTTACTTTGAGGAGCTCGAAAAGGTTCCTGCTGACCAACAGCGCATATACAGAATAGAGAAAATTATCCAAAAAAAGAGGGCGGGGGAGACACAGAGTTTCTAGTCAAATGGACTGGATGGCCAGAGAAGTTCAACAGTTGGGTTAAGGAGACTGAAGTACAACTACTATAGTAACTACTATAACTACATCTCTACAGAAATAGAGCACAACAATGATGAAAACTGTCTTGAATGCATTTGGGTCAATATTAAAGGGAGAAAAAATGACATTGCCATAGGTGTATACTATAGGCCACCCAACCAAACAGAGGAAATAGATGAACTTTTTGCTAGTCAGCTAACTAAGGTATAGTAATGGGGGACTTTAACTACCCTGACATCAACTGGGAGACAAACTCTGCATCAAGTGGAAGATCAAACAGATTCCTGACAAACGTAGCAGACAACTTTGTCTCCCAAAAAGTAGAGAAGGGAACTAGGGGATTAGCCATTCTGGATCTAATTCTCACTAACAGAGATGAAATGATAGAAGGTGTTGAAGCCACAGGAACCTTGGGAGGTAGTGATCATGCAATATTGGAATTCAACATTATGGAAGCACAAGCAATAGAACACAGTCAAACTAGAGTCTTGGACTTCAAGAGAGATAATTTCAATAAACTTAGAGAGGGCTTGGGAAGGACTCCATGGATGAGAATCCTCAAGGGGAAAACAACTCAAGAAGCTTGGGAAATTTTGAAAAGCGAGCTAATAAAAGCCCAGTCTAGCACAATACCAACAAAGAGGAAAAATAACAGCTCTCAAAAGAGACTAGCATGGCTGCATAAAGAACTCTCTGATAAATTGAAAGATAAAAAGGACAAGTATAGAAAGTGGAAAGAGGGGCACATAACAAAGTCAGAATATCAGCAAATAGCCCGAGCCTGCAAAGATGAAGTGAGGAAGCTAAGGCTCATAATGAACTAAGGCTTGCGACCAAAGTCAAAAATAACACAAAAAAGCTTCTTTCAACATGTAAAAAATAAGAAACAAGTGAAGGAACTGATTGGTCCATTAGTGGGTGAAAGTGGCAAGAAGGTACAAGCAATAGGGAGAAAGCAGAACTATTTAACTCGTTTTTTGCATCTGTCTTTACACAAAGGGAAAAAACAGACCAACCTATCAAAAATAGTGCCAATAAAACAGAATAGAAACACAAGTTAAGATAGTCAAGAAATGGTAAGTGACACTATCGCGCCTAGTGAGTTTCATAATCACCAGGACCAGATGGATTACACCCCAAGGTTCTCAAGGAACTGCAGATGTGATCTCAGAACCACTGAACTATATTTTTCAAAGATCCTGGAGCACTGGGGAACTACCAGAGGACTGGAAAAGAGCTGATGTAGTTCCCATCTTCAAAAAAGGGAAAAAAATCGATCCAGGAAATTACAGACCTATCAGCCTGACCTCAATACCTGGGAAGATTCTGGAAAAGATAATCAAACAACAAATCAGCGAACACCTAGAGGCAAAAAAAATCACTACTAAAAGCCAACATGGGTTTGTCAAAAACAGATCATGCCAGACAAACCTTACTGCATTCTTTGACCAAGTGACAAAATTAGTGGATCAGAGGAATGCTGTGGATATAATTTACTTGGACTTCAGTAAGGCATTTGATAAAGTATATCACAACCTACTACTTGATAAAATAGAAAAATGTGGGTTAGACAGCATCACCACCAGATGGATTCATAGCTGGCTGACCGGCCGTACTCAGCGTGTGGTCCTCAATGGAACCGCATCTACATGGAGGGAAGTGTGCAGTGGGGTGCCCCAGGGCTCTGTCCTGGGGCCAGTGCTCTTCAACATCTTCATCAACGATTTGGACGAGGGGATAGATGGGGAACTCATCAAATTTGCGGATGACACCAAGCTGGCAGGAATAGCCAACACTCCAGAAGACAGGCTTAAGATACAGGAGGACCTGGACAGACTTGAAGATTGGGCGCTATCTAACAAAATGAAATTCAATGGTGCAAAAAGTAAGGTTCTACATTTAGGCAAGAAAAACCAAATGTACAGGTATATATGGTGGACCTTGTTCATAGTAGTAACTGTAGCGGGATCTCGGATACGAGGGACAATCACTTAAATATGAGCCCGCAGTGGGGTGCTGCAGCTCCAAAAAAGCCAACTCACCAAAGTTTTGTTTGGCTGGGCTGCATTAACAGAGGGATAGAATCAAGATCCTCCGTGATTATTAATACACGTTACAATGCCTTGGTAAGTGCCACACTTGTCATACTGCATCCAGTTTTGGTCACCACAATGAAAAAAGATGTTGAGACTCGAAAAGAGTGCAGAGAAAGGGCGAACAAAGATGATTAGGACTGAGGCTAAAACATATAAGGAAAGGTTGATGGAATTGGGTATGTCTAGTTTAATGAAAAGAAGGACTAGGGGTGACATGATAGCAGTATTCCAATATCTCAGGGGTTGCCACAAAGAAGAGGGAGTCAAGCTATTCTCCAAGGCGCCTGAGGGCAGGACAAGAAGCAACGGATGGAAACTAGTCAAGGAGAGAAGCAACCTGGAACTGAGGAGAATCTTCCTGACAGTTAGAACAATTAACCAGTGGAACAACCTGCCTCCAGAAGCGGTGAATGCTCCAACACTGGAAGTTTTTAAGAAGAGACTGGACAGCCATTTGTCCGAAATGATGTAGGGTTTCCTGCCTGAGCAAGGGGTTGGACTCGATGACCTCCAAGGTCTCTTCCAACTTTATTATTATTATTATTATTAACATCTTTGATATGGTGGAGTTTTACATCACCCTTCCCAGCAATGCATCAGCAGCAATTTTCCCCCAAAACAAAAATTCTAATTTTACTATTCAATTAGCGAGCTCGTTGGATCTTCCAGGGTCATGGGAAGTAGGGCTAGCAGAGATACAGTATCCGCATAGTTGGCACACATTAACGTCTCCTGGATATTTTGAAATTGCTAACGAGAGAAAGAGATGGCATTTTTCTTTGAGAAGCGGGTACTATAACAGCATCCAACAACTGTTAGAAAATATGAACAAGCTTATATCAAATGCCAAGGACGGACCTAAGACAACCCTACATTATGATTCAGTGGGTCGAAAAATTAATCTTAAACGAGATGAACCGCATACCATGCTAGTTAGCGGAGAACTTGGACATCTGTTAGGTATGTTCCCTGGATTCAGCACCTTATATGTTTACACAGACATTGTAGAGCTCCAGATAGTGGGTGACATCTATGTGCCATTACTGCACTGTGTGCCTGTGCGAGGACAAGACAATGATTTCATCACAATGACCTATGACCATCCACATTATGTACCGGTCAGCAAACATCACATTGATACCGTTACTATAGAAATCAAAACCAACCAGGACAAAAACGTGCATTTTTATCACGGGAAGGTGATTGTCAAGCTTCATTTTAGGCCTCGGAAAAGTGAAGGATGGTTGTAATCAAGGAGCACGGGAGCCCTCAAGACTACGTGGCTTACTACAGGGCACAAGCTGGTGGCAGCCTTCCAGGCTTCCGAGGAGCCCCCATTATGTACGGGACAGGTTTAGGGGGTCTGTTCCGTGGGCTTTTTCGAAAAGCAATGCCTTTTTTGAGGCGAGGATTAGAAATCATTAAGCCGCATGTGAAATCTGCTGCCCAAAACATTGCCAGAGATGTTGCGGGGCATCTTGTATCCCGTGTTGTTGAGAGGGGGCAGGATGGATCAGGGTTGTTCATAGCCAGGAAGAATGACGCATTGGGCCCGCCTATTCCATTTAAAAAGAGAAGACTTGTGAAAAAGCCCCATCATACCAAGAGGAGACGTGCGCAGAAGAGGAAGCCCTGTGACAAGGAAGACATATTCTAATACAATATGTCATTTATTCATTCTGCTTCAGAGGAATGTGTTAAATCAGAACTGGATCTTTTTCAACTGGTGCCTACACAGACCAGTATTGAAAACAGTACCTATGTCGAGATCCCTCCTTTATCAGCACTAACACCCAACGCTCCCCTGGAATTTTTATCACGGGGCATGGTGAGCATTACACGGATTTAAACAACACCCTGCTGTATGTGAGTTGCAATATTGTAAAGGCTGACGGGGCGGATATTGATGATGGGGCAAGGGTGGCCCTGACCAACTACCCCATAGCATCACTGTTTAACCAGCTGGATGTTACCTTGGGAGATCGGCTCATTACACAGATCCATCATTGCTATTCTTATCAGGCCGTGATTGAACTGATTCTGAACTTTGGTGGTGATGCGCTGGGTACCCAATTTACAGCTGGGGGGGGTTTACAAAGATGACTCGGACCTCATGGAGAGTACTCTACTGACAGCCGCTGGGAGCTCCAGTTTTAAAGCGAGAGCAAGACACACGGCCGGTAGTCGTAAATGGGATCTGATAGGGCCTCTGCATAGCGATCTGTTTTTTCAAGACAGACTGCTAATTAACGGCGTTGATGTGAAAGTCAAACTCACAAGAAGCAGAAATGAATTTTGCGTGATGAAGGATGGCAATGAGAATTACAAAGTGCAACTCCTGACGGCTTCTCTCTTTGTAAAACGTGTAAAAGTAGCCCCGGGAGTGCGCCTTGGCCATGCAGAAGCTTTGCTCACCTCCAATGCCAAATACCCCATTGATCGAGTGGGGATGAAGGTTTACAGCATTCCTGCAGGTAGTCTTGTGTGTAATCAGGAAAATCTATTTCTGGGGCAGCTACCTAAACAATTAGTGATTGGGTTTGTGGACAATGCATCTTTTAGTGGGGATTATGAAAGAAACCCGTTCAATTTTCAACACTGCAATGTCAATTTTTGCGCCCTGCATTGTGATGGCGAGCAGATCCCCACAAAGCCTCTTCAGCCTGATTATGAGCACGGTCTTTTTGTGAGAGAGTACATGCAGATGGTGCAAGCCACAGGCAAAGGCATGAAAGACAGGCCGCTGTTAATCAGCCGGGAAGAGTTTAACCGAGGGTATACTTTGTATTGTTTTGACTTGAGTCCTGATCAGGGGTGCTCTGAGCACTATTCTTTGATCAGGAACGGTAACCTCAGATCCAAAATTAGATTTGCACAACTCCTCCCCAACACCGTCAACATGATTCTCTATGCAATCTTTGAAAACCTTATTGAAATAAGTCACACAAGGAATGTGCTTTTTGATTATATGTGAGTATGGACACACTGCAGCTCCTCCACTTGTTCTCTGGAAATACTGCCTTTCTAGGGGTCTACCCTTGTGACCTGCTACCCCAGAGACAAATCTCCAAAAGACCTTTTGGATTAATTGTAAATACCCACCCTCACACTCTGCCTGGTGAACACTGGCTGGCCCTCTACTTCCCATCTCCCGGATATGGCGAATTTTTTGATTCTTATGGAAGACCGCCGGATAGCCCTGACTTTCCTGGCTCCATAGTGATGTTTTTAGAGCAGCAAGCTGAGAAGTACACATTTCACCAACGTCAACTGCAACACCCCAGCGCTGTGACCTGCGGGCAACACTGCATTTTTTCTACTGAACCGGACTAAAGGAGTGGACTATGAAAATATTTTAAAGATGTACTCCAATGCCGATATTAAAAATGATCAAATGGTAAAGCTGTTTGTAAAAACTATAAAGGTGGGGAGGGGGCTTGGAACCTGTAACTGTCACCAGTGCATGCAGACATGCCTGCCTTACTGTAAAATTAAGAAAAAGACTTAAACGTTTTTACTTGTTTCACTGTGTTTTTATTCATTTTACAAATTGAGCCAGTCACCAAACCTGAACCTACTTCTAGGATTTAATGTCCAAGGGCTAGAGGGGGTACCGGTAAACAGAGGCTTCTGAGTCCCAAAAGGGGCTGTCATAACAGAGACGGGGCTAGTAGCAGTTTCATCCTTAACAATCAGAGAATCTTTCAACTTTTCTATTTGCTCTTTAACAGCTGTAGACCCCAACACAGAGGTTGGAACATTCACCTCAGCCATAGCATTCATAAAGTCATCCCAGCCTTTAGGTTTCCGCTTCTCAGTAGGGGCTCGGTGTTGCGAGGCTCCTTTCACCAAGTCTAAAATATTAGTACCAGGAATAGGGACCCCTTTGTATAAAAAGGTACCGCGATCATCCCAGGTTGAGACGTCCTGATGCCGTTTCATTTTGTTCAGCAAAAGTTCCGCATTTTTCCTGTAACGGGTGCTCACACCCCTTAGGATCTCATCCATCGCTGTGTCCTGCGGAGATGGCTGTGGCGGCTGTTCTGGTAATGTTGGAATAAATGTTGGTGTAATATTTTAATGATACACGCTTTCAGAATCTGAGGCATGCTGACATTTTGAGACTCCACCATTTCTAAAGCAGGAAATAAGGTAGAATTAGGCTAGCTGTTTCAACTAATCAAAATACTGTTTTCTTAATTTTTATATTTACTTACCATTTGATGTTTTGCAGAACCTGCAATAACAAGGCTTTATAAGTTCGTTCTCTTCAATTAATCCATATAGCTCAGGTCCTTTTCTTATTCCATGCCCACGCTTGGGAGGTTTGGGGGTCAAATTTACATCAAACAAATCTCCATCAGGATTTGCCATCTTCAAAAGACTGCTGGAATTAAATCGCTAGCTGTTCAGGCCTGCCCGCACAAACTCCCCTGCCCTTGCAATGACACGTCCTTGAGCCTTGCGCATGCCCAGAATCACGGGGGGTATGACATGCCCAGGCATGTCCCGAACAAGGCCTAACCCCCCTTTTTTACTAGCAGACACAAACACGCATGCCCCGGAATCGCGGTCCTGACATGCCTGAACAAGGCTTAACCCCTACTTGCCGCCTGGCTGCTTGCCTCTTGTGAGCATTTTAATTCCTGTTAATATTCCTTGTCTTTTGCTGTAGGGGGGGCAGAATAAATTTCATTAAGGCCGTGCTTCGAACGGTTACGTGTACATGGGGATTTGAGGGTGCAATTGGCAAAATATGTGTCTTTAGATTTTTACAAAGGTAAAAACCAGCTGCGGGTTTTAAAAGGGCTGTGTTTTTTTGTTTTCCCCTGCATTCGAGGAAATGATTTTAAAACCGCCTAGAAATAAATACCTTTTAGAAAAAAAGGGGGTTAAATGCAGGCCCTGGCTGCCTTTTAGGGGCTCCTTTTTTCCCAGCTTTTGAGGCACTGATTTTTAAAACTCCACAAAAATTAAAAGCATCATTAGGCTAGAATGATTAGAAATAAAAAGCATTTTTTATTTCACAGCTCCCCAAAGCAGGGTTTGTTTCCCAAAAACACAGGCCTCTGTTAATTATTCACTTTACTTAGCTTTTTTTTGTTTTTTTTTGTTTTGAATATCCATAGAATTAGTCTAGGGTTAAGCTAATCATGTACCCAGAGGCTTGACTGCCACATCTTTTTTGATGGGGGGTAGGTTCAACACGCCTTATCTGAAAATAGGGCTGTTAGGGCTACTCATGCTTATCTTGATGGGCTTAGGCCAACACGTCATATCCGACTAGGGTTATGACCTTGTGAGACCTGCACCACGTGGGGGCTGGATTATGCACATCACATCTGGGGAGGAGGGCTATGCACGTCATATCCGGGAGGTGGGGGCTGGGCACGTCACTTCCGCTTAGGGCACGGGTCGGCAACCCGCGGCTCCGGAGCCGCATGCGGCTCTTTGAGGCATTACCTGCGGCTCCGGAGCCTCCTCCGCCATTTTGGGGAGCGCATGCGCGCATGCGCGTGCGGGTGCGCGGGGGTGTGCGTGCGGGGGTGCGCATGCGTGAACGGGTGCGCGTGCGGGAACGGGTGCGCATGCGCGAACGGGTGCGCGCGCATGCGCGAATGGGGGGCGCGCGCATGTGCGGGTGCGCGGGTGCGCGCGCATGCGCGAACGGGGGCCGCGCGCATGCGCGGGTGCGCGCGCATGCGCAAACAGGCGCGGCTCCCAGGGGTTTTTTTTTTTAGGCCAAACGGGTCCCTGCGGCTCGTTCGATGTTTCGGGTGGCCGATCCATGGCTTAGGGTCATGACCTGGTGACATAATCACCACGTGGGTTTGTTTACTTTGACGATGTCACTGATCAAAAGTGCTGATAATTTTCATTAAAAAAGGTGTCATGCCTCTGTCCGAGCCTGACTCCGAGGAAGAGATGGAGTTCCCTGTTGAGGCCCAGGAGGGGGTGTCTGTGGCTTCGGAGGACTGTAGGGAGGAGCAGGCTGAGGCAGGCCAGGGCCCTTCAGGTTTGGAACAGGGAAGGCAGAGTTCAGGCGAGGAGCAAGGCCCCTCCCCACCTGATCCTAGAGCAAGGAGAGCAGAGAGGAGGAGAGAACAACGGAGGCAGGCTCACTTGCTCGGGAGGAGAGCGTCCCGCCCCACTCCACAAGGCACACCTGTGGATTAGGATTTAAGCAGACGCTGTGGGGTGAGGCATTTGCCGGGAACAAACGTGGGATCTTGATATTGTCGTGACTTGTGCTCTTGTAACCTGGACGTTTTGTATTCCGGACCAGGTTGTTTCCTGCTTCCTGATCACAGCTTACATTCCTGATCTCTCCTTGCAGTCGGCAGTTCGCAGTTTGCAGTTCGCAGACAAGCCGAGAGTAAAAGGACTTTTTACATTTTGTTGTTATCTGTCTTGTCTTGAGAATTTTGTAAACTTTCCTGGCTATCTTGGTTGAACTCTTGCCAGCATATGGGAGAGCATTTGGGTGAACATTGGCAGTGATTCCAGGACTGTAGCTCTTACCAGCCAACTGCTTTGCCTCCGTTCGGGGCCCTGGGTCATCACATTTTGTTCCGGGCCTACTCCCAATTGCTCCTCCAGACCAAGTTGGGCGGCCATGGATCAGCTCCGTGCGGAAAATGATCAGTTAAAATAGCAGGTAGCCCTCCTGACTGCACAGATGGCGCAGATGCAAGCAGCTCGGCCACGCCGCATAAGCCCTGTTACAGTGCCAGAAAGGTTTGTTGGCTCACAGGCACAATTCTCATCGTTCTTTGGGCAGTGCCAGTTTTGTATGAGCCTTCGGCCTGAGGACTTCCCCACTGACCAGGATAAGGTGGGGTTTGTGCTAAACCTTTTGACAGGAACAGCATGTTATGGTTCCGAAGGAAGAGGCTTTTCAAAGAAACTTGAGGCATTATTTTCCTTTAAGAATCTTTTTAATGGCAACATAGCTTCGGCACATACATGAACGAAGCCAAAATCTGAACCCTCCTACTTCATCCCACAGTATCTGAGCACATTCCCCTCCCTCATTTGACAGTCATTAATCACATTCTCCAATTAGTTTAAAGTGTGAACTTTCCCTCCCGTTCCATAACGCGCTATATTTTATCTCCTCGTATTTCATCCAGCTTTGAAGATGCTCTGCTGAAATATTGTTATGGCTAACTAGTTCCCAAGCACATTCTTTCACTCCCCCCTTCCATACTATCTAATAGTGGCTCTAAGTAATACACAGGTTAAATAGTAAATGTCTGCATCCACATATAATGTCAGGCAAAAACATTCGATGTTAGCAGCATTGACATCCGGCCCCCCTTACAAAAATGACAGATCCTGTAATGTAAACAAAAGCATATGTTAATGATTAGGTTTCGGTTTGTTGGGGTGTTTCGCATGAAATCTCTTGACGAGTCTGTCAGCTTTCACCTCACTTGATTTCACCCAGGTAGCTTCAGATAACGGGTACCCCTTCCATTGTACTAAGTATTGCAATTTGCCTTTAAAAATTCTAGAATCAAGAATACGTTTCACTTCATAATGGGTCTGCCCTGCAACTACGAGGGGCCCAGGTGCTTTCTTCGGGGGAGGTCTTAAAGTGGAGCCCCGATAAGGTTTTAACAAGCTACTATGGAAGACAGGGTGAATTTTACCCAAAAGTCTAGGGAGTTTCAGTTTTACAGTGACCGGATTGATGACCTTTACGATAGGAAAAGGCCCTAAGAATTTTGGTCCTAACGTCTTGCTGGGTAATTTGAGGCGTAAATATTTGGTCGACAGATAAACCTTTTCCCCAACTTGGAACGTTCTTTGGGGAGCCCTCTTTTTGTCAGCTTGCTTTTTATAGGTTTCAAAAGTCTTTTTTAAAGCAGATTTTGTGTTTCTCCAAACTTCCTCCCATCCCCTCACCCATTGGTCAAGTGTCTAGGAAGCGGTTGGCACTTGGGGATATTCAGGTATTGGACCGAACTCTTTACCTGTGGCTACTCTGAAAGGTGTGTAGCCGGTGCTGCTGTGCACAGAATTGTTGTACGCCACCTCTACAAAACGGAGGAGGTCAGTCCAGTTCATCTGTTGAGATATTTGTTCTGAGATATTGCTCCACCATTTTGTTAGCGGATTCTGCAGCTCCATTGGTGGCTGGATGAAAAGCAGATGATAAGCCTTGAGATGATCCTATTAATTTAAGAAAACCTCTCCAAAACTTTGCTGTGAACTGCAGCCCCCTGTCTGAGATTATTCACCTAGGGGCGCCGTGCAGTCGGTAGATATGTTTCAGGAACAATTTAGTCAGTTGTTGGGCAGATGGGAGCCCTTTGCAGGCGATGAAATGAGCCTGCTTCGAAAACAGGTCTATTACAGTCCAGATGACAGTATTTCCTTTACTTTCAGGTAGGTCTACGATAAAGTCCATAGCTATTTCTTCCCAGGGTTGGGAAGGGTCTGCCACTGGCTGCAGTAGCCCAGGGGTTTTCCCCGGGATTCTTTTCATTGTGGCACATACGGTACAACTCTTCACATAGTTTTCCACATCCCGTTTCAGTCCCAGCCACCAAAATTGCCGGCGGGTGAGATGTAGAGTTTTTAGGTATCCAAAGTGTCCAGCCTGTTTTACATCATGGCTGTGTTTGAGAGCATTAAGATGGAGGGATTCGGGCAAATACAGTTTCCCCCCCCCCTTGTAAGCCAAACCATC
Organism: Azemiops feae; assembly: GCA_023970755.1. Lineage (NCBI taxonomy): Eukaryota > Metazoa > Chordata > Lepidosauria > Squamata > Viperidae > Azemiops > Azemiops feae. The sequence goes on along the minus strand of JALGBA010001606.1, from coordinate 42,552 downwards.
CCGGCACGTCAAGGAGGTTTGATTATCTTTGAACCATTGGTCGGTGAGGAGCTCTTGTTTTATTTTCTTTGCTCCAGGGTCATCCGGATTAGGGACCCTGCAAGGCGTGATTTGTGCAACAGGTTGTGGATTGGAGATAATCACCTCAATAACTTCTTCACATTCACTTTTGTATTGGGGCAATCTAGATACCACATCAGCTAGGACGTTTTTTCCCCCTGGTATGTACTTTAGAGTAAAGTTGAAGTGGTTAAAGTACTGTGCCCACTGTACTTGCTTTGGGGACAATTTGCGGGGAGTTTTCAGTGCCTCTAGGTTTTTGTGATCTGTCCATACTTCAAATGGCACCTTGCTCCCCTCTAGGTAGTGTCGCCAGTTTAACAACCCCCATCTAATTGCGAAGGCCTCCTTCTCCCATATTGCCCATCTCCGTTCACTTTCCGTAAATATTTTGGAGGTGTAGGCGCAGGGTTGCAGGACTCCATTCTTATTCTTTTGAAGTAATACAGCTCCAACTGCCACATCGCTGGCGTCAGCTTGTATTACAAAGGGTTCCCCTGGGCAGGGGTGCTTTAGGACCGGTTCAGCAGCAAATAGTCTCTTTAAATTCTCAAAAGCTGTTTGACAGTTCATAGTCCATGCTAGTGGTTGGCCCGGTCGCGGCTTCCCTCCTTTTTTTCCTGTTTTGAGTAAATCTGTAAGGGGTAGGGCAATCTTGGCAAAAGAGGGGATGAATTGACAGTAGAAGTTGGCAAAACCTAGAAAGCTCTGGAGCTGTTTGCGGGTTTCGGGGGGCTGCCATTCAATTACAGTTTTCACCTTGGCTGGATCCATCTCAATGCCCTCATTGGAAATTCTGTAGCCGAGGTAATCTAATCGGGTCTGGTGAAATTCACATTTTGACAATTTGGCATAAAGCTTGGCATTCAGTAGTTTCTTTAACACTTCTCTCACCAGCTTTATGTGATCCGTCATATTCGTGCTGTATATAAGGATATTGTCAAGGTACACCAGAACCCTTTTGTACAAGTGATCATGTAGGACCTCATTAATCAACTGCATGAATACGGCTGGGGCCCCCTGTAATCCAAATGGCATGACCTTGAATTGATAGCTCCCCATGGGGCAGTTGAAGGCAGTCTTCCACTCGTCTCCCTCCTTTATTCTCACTCGGTAATATGCCTCTCTTAGGTCTAACTTAGTGAAGACACTCCCCTTAGCCAGATGAGTTAATAAGTCTTGTAGGAGGGGGAGGGTGTATTTGTTTTGCACACTTACAGCGTTGAGACCCTTATAGTCTATGCAGAGACGAAGAGACCCATCTTTTTTTCCTTTAAATAACACGGGGGCTCCCACGGTAGATTTGGCCCGTTCAATGAACCCCCTCTTTAGGTTTTTATTTACGTATTGCTGCATCTCTTCCATTTCGAGGGGGGACATAGCATACATTCTCGGGCGTGGGAGTTTGGCTCCTGGCACCAGTTCGATAGAACAGTCATCGGGCCTGTGAGGGGGTAGGACATCGCATTCATTTTCACTAAATGCCTCTGCTAAGTCCCGGTATTCATTGGGGATGAGTGATTCGTCTGGTGACGGTGAGGCAGCTATATGTGCTCGCTCATTAGGTGGCCTAAAGTGTTCCGCAACGTCTGTTGAATGGGGGGGGGGGGTTGGCCCTATTGGTAGCCTCACAGTTCTCATCCCTTTCTCCCACCAGATAAATGGCTTCCATTTGTCCAACCAGGCTAATCCTAGGATCACAGCCTCAGTCAGTTTTGGAGCCACCAGGAAGCATATGAACTCCCAGTGCTCACCTATTTCTAGGCGTAGAGGCTCAGTTAGTTGCGTGACAAAAGTTCCTCCCATCAGGGTGCCATCGGCTTGCTCAAACCTCATTGGCTTGGAGAGCGATTTTGCTCGTACTCCCAATTTCATGGCAAAGGGCAAGCTAATGATACATCGGGAGCATCCAGAATCCACTAGCACTTTTAAGTCTGTCTGTGCTCCTGACTTAGGGCTGATTAGCCTAGCAGGCAGTGAAAAAGGAGGGATGGGTAGACTCACCATTGGGTCATTCTCTCCTTCGTCATCGCTGTCAAAAAAGGGTAGAGTGGGGGTGGGTCCAGCCTCAGCTCCGGTGTCCTCCTGTGTAGGGGAGGTAGCTTGGGCAACCAGTTGTTGTGTGATCCCGCTGGATTTTTCTCTCGATGGCTGCTGGCCAGGTCTCTTCCTCACTGCAGGTCCCGGTCTGCTCTGCTGCTGGGGGTAGGGAACCGGGCAGTTCGATGCTCGATGTCCCTGCTGTCCGCATCGGAAGCATGTGATCGGCGGACCCGCAGGTGGTCTGGGCCTTTCAGCGGTCGTAGCCATTGGGGGCTTTCGGGGTGGTGGTTGTCGTCTGGGTTGCTCTGGTCTTATCTCGGGTTCAGGTGGGGGAGGCTTCTTATAGCAGGTGAGTTGAACGTCCAGCTTCATCGCTGTCTGGTACCACTCGTGCAGTTGATCAGGTACTGCTCGAATAATGCAGGCCTGGGAGAGGTGGTCATCTAATTCCTCAATGAAGAGATGGATTAGGGATTGCTCAGGCCACCCCTCTATTCGACCGGCTACCTTGCGGAATTTGCACACATACTCTAGAGCAGGTCTGCCGGCTTGTTTTATTTTGTGGATTTGTCCTCCTGCTCTAAGGCTAATGGAAGGGTCCTCAAATCTTTCTGTCAGCTCTAGGAGGAAGAGGTGGGGATTATCTAATTCGGGGGCTTGCTCATTATATAAATTGTTTAGCCATTCGGATGCCTATCCCTCTAGGTTGGACGCAATCACATCAACCATGGCACCTGGGTCTGGGTAGAGATAGGCCCAGCGATTTAAATGAGAAGGTACTTGGTTGAGGAAAAAAATTAGCTTCTCTGAGTCCCCATTGAAAGTTGCTCTGAAGGGTGGGCCAATTATAGGCTGTTGTGGGCCCCACTGTGGCTGTTGCTGCTGGGCCCACCCTTGTTGCTGATTTAACGGCTGCTGAGCTCTCCACTGTACGGGTGGTGCTCCCAGTCGTGGCTGGCCCCACCCTGGTTGCTGTCGTATGCCCAGGGGTTGCACGTTCGGGGCCTGCGGTCCTCCACCCTGCTGTGGTTACAATACTGGCAGTGCTGGCCTCTCGAACCATGGGAGGTTTTCTAAAGGTTGCTGAATAGGTGGGGGCGGTTGCTGCCTTCTCTGTTGTTGGCCTGTGGAGGGTGATGGCGCCCTCTGCTGCTGTAGGCCCTTCCACGGTTGCTGGGCCTCTCTCATTTGTGGCCCCACCTGCTGTTGCTCTCCTGGCTTTGGCACCACCCCAAGCTGCTGTAAGGCCTCTATTAGCTGACGCATGCTCAGAGGCCTTTGATCCTCCGTCTGCGGGGGCTGCCAAACTCCCCATTGAGGCAGGGGGCCCAGGCTGGGTTTCCCTCTCTCTGTGGGGCTGGAGGCCCTGGCAGGGGGCTCCAGGGATTGGTAAACTGTTTGGTCTGCGAGGGAGGGGCTGGGGGCCTCTCTCAGCAGGGATTGTTCCGCGCCCCTCACTTCTAACGTTTCAAATTTCTCTGCCAAATTCTCCACGGACTGACTATGGGTGGCAATTGGATATCTCCACTCACCCGAGTCTTCAGCGGCAGAAGGCTTGGCAGTTCTCCACTGGTGTAGGGGATGTAATCTGTGAGAATCCCTTTGTTGTGGCTCCAACACATCCGTCTTGGAAGTTTTTGAAGATGGAGAAGCTGTTACGAAATCTCCGGATTCCACGCTCGGTTTCTCCCAGTCTGAAGACCAGATCAGCTCTCCTAATCTCTTTGGCCTTGCTCCCAGCTGGGGGATTTGCGAGGGTTCTCTCTCTACCGGCTTGCACGCTGTTGCTCCCCTCTCTGGGGAACTTGCTGCTGCAGGGGTGCTGATCTCAGGCAATTCTTCTTCTTCCATGATGTTCCTTTCTCCGAATCTTTGTCAGTCTATCCCTTTAGTTTTAGGAATAGTGACTAGGGGTTCGGAACCCCTAATAGTCTGAAAAGTTTGTTGGATTTTGGCTTGATGTTATGGTTCTGAAGGAAGAGGCTTTTCAAAGAAACTTGAGGCATTATTTTCCTTTAAGAATCTTTTTAATGGCAACATAGCTTCGGCACATACATGAACGAAGCCAAAATCTGAACCCTCCTACTTCATCCCACAGTATCTGAGCACATTCCCCTCCCTCATTTGACAGTCATTAATCACATTCTCCAATTAGTTTAAAGTGTGAACTTTCCCTCCCGTTCCATAACGCGCTATATTTTATCTCCTCGTATTTCATCCAGCTTTGAAGATGCTCTGCTGAAATATTGTTATGGCTAACTAGTTCCCAAGCACATTCTTTCACTCCCCCCTTCCATACTATCTAATAGTGGGTCTAAGTAATACACAGGTTAAATAGTAAATGTCTACATCCACATATAATGTCAGGCAAAAACATTAGATGTTAGCAGCATTGACACAGCAGCACGTTGGGCAACACCCCTGCTGACCCAGCCCAATCAGCTGCTGGACAATTATGCAGAGTTTTGCCGGCAACTCAAGGCCATGTTTGAGGACCCTGTTAGGGCCCAGACTGCAAACCGTCGGGTGAGAGAGTTGCGGCAGGGGCGTGGTTCACTGGCAGACTACATTGCTACGTTTCAGGTGGTTTGTCAGGAACTGCAGTGGAATGAGGTGTTGCTTATGGACCAGTTTCAGGAAGGACTTTCGTCCGAACTCCTGGATGAGCTGGCACGCACCGAATGCCCTCGCTCCTTGCAGGAGCTCATGCATCTGTGTCTCCGTATCGATGCAAGACTCCAGCAGCGATGGGCGCGACGACGGACGGAGGCCTTGCCCGCACCTGTTAAGACAGTGGCACCGTTGGCACCACCTCCGGATGAGCCAATGCAGTTGGGGGCTGCACGACCTCGACTGACTCAAGCTGAAAAAGATCGCCGCCACCGCAAAGGCCTTTGCCTGTATTGTGGCGGTCCAGGCCATATGGCGGCCACGTGTCCTGTGAAGGCACCCAAAGCAGCGGCGGGAAACGGGCCGGGGCCGGCCTAGAGGGTTCCATAGGCTGGGCTTGCTTGGAAAAGGGTCCAGTACCTCCACCTCAACAGACTCTTGTTAAGAACCTTGTGTTACCAGTGACTGTGTTCGTGCCTGGTCAAGGAGCGGTGGGGGTCCAGGCCCTGGTGGACTCAGGGGCTACTGCCAATTTCATGGACTTGGCTTTTGCCGTGCAGTGGTCCATTCCCCAGCAGCAGTTGTCACCGCCGGTCTTGGAGACGATTGATGGGCGGCCCCTTCGTTCCGGCCCAGTGGTTGCTGTGACCAGACCCCTTCACATGCGTATTGGGCCGCATGTGGAAGTGTTCTGTCCCAGCCTATAGCCATCCTTGTTAAATTCACAAGGACAAAACCCCTTTTGAGAAAATAGGCTGGAGACTCAGAAGAAAACAAACCCCTTTTAATATGGGTAACAAACCTGCCAAATAGTCCAGAAACAAAAGCAGCAAAACACAATCCAAATGGAGGAAATTGTCCACACGAAACACAGTGCAAAGCAGAGAAGTATTCACCGGCAATTCCAACAGAACATGATCCCATGAAGTACTTTGCAACGGTTGCCTTCAGCAACCAGCACTGCCCACACCTTCCCTTTTTATAAAACAGTACCAAGGCGTGGCTTCTCAAACCCTTCTCCTCCTCCCCTGGAGTTGTCGTATTGACTGCTGCTGACCTGCTCTAGTTAATTGCCTGCGTCTACGAGCATCAATAATGTCTACCAACTGTGAATCTTCAAGGTCTGACTCATCCTCTCCACACAGCTGAGTTTCATCCAGAACACGATTGGAGGGGCCAGGCTCTTTGGCAGATTGTGAGTCTTGTAGCTCATCAGAGTCTCTCTCTGACTCTGATGGCTCTCCAAACCCCTCCCCCTCCTCCTCTGATTGCCCGGACTCAGCTGCCGGGTCCACTGGCTGGCACGGACTCACAACAGGAAGAAGCCGTGTTCTATGTGGCTACCGTTTCCCACTTTCCAGTGGTGCTGGGATTGGAGTGGTTAAGGGCTCATGATCCGCAGATTATTTGGTCGTCTGGGGCAGTGCGGTTCCCCGGCAAGAAGTGTGCCACCCATCACCTGCATGCCTGCACAGGGAATGTGGCTCCATATGTGGACCTGGACCTACCGGCAGAGTTGGGGGATTATGCCGATGTCTTTGGGGAAAAAGAGGCGGATCAGTTGCCCCTGCATCGGTCTTATGACTGCCTGGTTGATTTAGTGCCCGATGCCAAATTGCCGGTTGGCCGGATTTACTCCCTGTCAGAACCGGAGTTGGCAGCCTTGAGGGACTTTATCGACAAGAACCTCCGGAAGGGGTTTATACGGCCTTCCACCTCCCCGTTGGCTGCGCCAGTGCTCTTTGTGAAGAAGAAGTCAGGGGAGCTTAGACTGTGCTGTGATTACCGGAAATTGAATGCCATCACGATCCGTAATCGGTACCCACTCCCGCTCATTCCCGAACTCATCGAGAGGCTCTGCCAGGCCAAAATATTTACTAAGTTGGACTTACGGGGAGCTTACAACTTAGTCCGAGTTCGAGCGGGAGATGAGTGGAAGACGGCCTTCCGGACGCGTTATGGACATTTTGAGTACACAGTTATGCCCTTTGGCTTGACCAACGCGCCGGGAGTGTTCATGCACTTTATACATGACGTGTTCAGGGACCTGTTGGATAGGTTTGTGGTCATCTACCTTGATGACATCCTGATCTACTCATCCTCCCCACGAGCGCATTGGAACCATGTTCGGCTCGTGTTGCAACGATTGCGGGATAACCATCTCTTTGCCAAGTGTGAGAAGTACCAGTTTGCGCAAACCACGATTGATTTTCTGGGCCATCGCATCTCGCCCGAGGGTGTGGAGATGGATCTGGAGAAAGTAAAGTCGCTGCAGGAATGGCAGCCTCCGCAGAGGGTCAAGGACGTGCAGCGACTGTTGGGGTTTGCGAATTATTACCGCATGTTCATTCCTCGCTTTGCGACCCTGACCGCTCCCCTTTCCAATCTGTTAAGGAAAGGGGTGAAGTTCCGCTGGGGCGCTGAGGAGCAGGGGCCTTGGATGCCATTAAGGCCGCGTTCGCCTCCGAGCCTATCCTCAAGCATCCTGATCCCCTAAGGCTGTTTGTGGTGGAGACGGATGCATCGGATGTGGCCGTCGGGGGTGTGCTTCTGCAAGCCTATGCTCCCGCAGGTACCTTATTCCCATGTGCCTATTATTCACGGAAGCTGTCGGCCCCCGAACGGAATTATATGATATAGGACAAGGAGTTGTTGGCGGTCAAAGTCGCTTTTGAGACATGGCGGCACCACTTAGAGGGGGCCCATCACCAAGTTGAGGTTTGAACAGACCATCAGAACCTACAGCACCTACGGACTGCCAGAACGCTAAATCAGCGACTGTTTTTTGCGAGGTTCAACTTTCGGGTGACCTATGTCTCTAGCAGGCGGAACCAGTGTGCGAACACGCTGTCCCGGAAGCCCGAATTCACCCGAAAGGAGGACAAGATCATGCCCAGAACGGTTATTCCCTTGGAACGGTTGGTGGCCACAGAGGAGCCCGTGGACCTACGGGGCAGAATTTGTGAGGCGCAGCGGCAGGATCCGTTCATGGCAACTCGACATCGTGAGTTGGCTGGTGATGATGGGGATACGACCCCTTGGATGTACACGGATGACCTGTTGCGTTTCTGAGACCGTATCTATGTTCCTGGGGGACCCCTCCGTGGCATCATTCTGAAACAATGCCATGATAGTCCATCAGCGGGTCACTTCGGGGTCTTCAAAACACTGCACCTTGTCTCCAGAACGTTTTGGTGGCCGCGACTCCGGCACGAGGTGTCTAGTTATGTGGCATCGTGCAGCATTTGTCGACAGACCAAGTATGCTACTGGTCTCTTGCAGCCGCTACCCACACCAGAAAGACCCTGGGGGGCGGTCTCATTGGACTTCATTAGTGAGTTGTCTTCGGGTGTCCCTTATTCTCTTAGGATTCCGACGGGAATCCCGAATACTGTCCACTTTATACTCCACTTCTCTTGCCTACAGCACGGCCGTCGGAAAAACTCGATCACCGTTACTTGGGGCCGTTTCCGGTCGAAGCGGTGATCAACCCGGTGGCGTTTCGCTTGTCATTGCCCCGGACCATGCGGATTCACCCGGTTTTCCACAGGTCGTTGCTGGTTCCAGTCACAGACGACGATCCACATCGGCTGGCTCCACCACCGCCAGGTCCAGCAACCCCTCAAGAGAAGTGGAGTATAAAGTGGACAGTATTCGGGATTCCCGTCGGTTACGGGGCCGGTTTCAGTATCTCGTGGGGTGGAAAGGCTATGGACCTGAGGACTTCACGTGGGTCAATGCCACCGACATTCACGCCCCTCGTCTGGTCTGCGACTTTCATACCCGGTTCCTGCACCGTCCCAGTCCGCATGCTCCCGGGGGAGGGGGTCCTGCGGGGGGGATAGTGTCATGCCTCTGTCCGAGCCTGACTCCAAGGAAGAGATGGAGTTCCCTGTTGAGGCCCAGGAGGGGGTGTCTGTGGCTTCGGAGGACTGTAGGGAGGAGCAGGCTGAGGCAGGCCAGGGCCCTTCAGGTTTGGAACAGGGAAGACAGAGTTCAGGCGAGGAGCAAGGCCCCTCCCCACCTGATCCTAGAGCAAGGAGAGCAGAGAGGAGGAGAGAACAATGGAGGCAGGCTCACTTGCTCGGGAGGAGAGCGTCCCGCCCCACTCCACAAGGCACACCTGTGGATTAGGATTTAAGCAGACGCTGTGGGGTGAGGCATTTGCCGGGAACAAACATGGGATCTTGATATTGTCGTGACTTGTGCTCTTGTAACCTGGACGCTTTGTATTCCGGACCAGTTTGTTTCCTGCTTCCCGATCACAGCTTACATTCCTGATCTCTCCTTGCAGTCGGCAGTTTGCAGTTTGCAGTTCGCAGCCAAGCCGAGAGTAAAAGGACTTTTTACGTTTTGTTGTTATCTGTCTTGTCTTGAGAATTTTGTAAACTTTCCTGGCTATCTTGGTTGAACTCTTGCCAGCATATGGGGGAGCGTTTGGGTGAACATTGGCAGTGATTCCAGGACTGTAGCTCTTGCCAGCCAACTGCTTTGCCTCCATTCAGGGCCCTGGGTCATCACAAAAGGTATACACTATATCTACTCCCATTACAATACAAAAATAAAGAAATTGTGGTGTTGAAGAAGATTCCTAAGAGAATAAGGGACACCCGAAGACAATATCACTTTTTGACTACAAAGTTAATTGCAAAAGGTGTAAACTTTAGATGGTTAATGCCAGAAGGGATCTTAATCAACTGGAACAATACAAGATATCAATTGGATTCAGTTTGGAAGGCAGAAGATTTCGACGAAAGAAACAGAGCATTCCTGGATGAAAGAGTACAACATCAACAAGAGGATAGAAAAGGCCAGAAACAGACAGAACAAACAACAGAAGAAACAATTACACAAACAGAAGAAGAGAAAGAGAAGCCAGATCAAGAGGGTGAGGGAATGGCAAGAGAGCAGAGGACTACGAGATCGACAAGACCTAAATATAAGTAAATAAAATGGAGGAAAACGGATTTTTTTCACTGAATATAAATGGACTAAATTCCCCATCAAAAAGGAACAGAATCTTTAAAATCTGCAGAAATTAAATATTGATATAATTTGTCTGCAAGAGGCACATATAAAAAACAATACTATAAACTTTTGGAATACCCCAAAATTGGGAAACTTTATTATGCATCAGCACAACAAAATAAGAGGAGTAGCTGTATATGTTAAAGAGACAATATATTCTAAAATGATTTATTCAGATGAAGAAGGAAGAATTGTGATGGTAGAAATATTTTTACAACAAAAACAGGTACTTTTGGTAGTAATATATGCACCAAACAATAAACAAGAAGAATTTTATCAAAATCGTCACAGAAAAATAGCAGAAATGGAATATCAAAACATTTGCCTAGTAGGGGATTTTAATGCAATAGTAGATGGGACATTAGATTATAAAAGTAGCAAAACAGGAAAATGAGGAAGAAAAAGATTACCTAAGACTTTTTTTAACATGATAGAGGAAATTGGTGTACAAGATACTTGGAGAGAAACCAATCCAGAAAAACTACAATATACATTTTATTCGAACAGTCATAAATCTTGGTCCAGAATTGACATGATTTGGATGACGCTTGAATTAAGAACTAATATGCAGGAGATTGAGATAGAATTAGGCACTTGGGCAAAACCATAATCCTGTAAAAATGACATGGAAAGGAATACAAAAAAAATTAAGATGGACATTGAACCAATCCATATTAAAAGAGAAAGAATTTATAGAATTAGCAACAAAAGAAATGGAGCTTTTTTCAAAGAAAATAAAAAAAGATACAACATTACAAAATGTATGGGATACAGCCAAAGCATACTTTAGAGCAGGGCTTTTCAACCGGTGGTACGCGTACCACCAGTGGTACGCGAGCACATGGCTGGTGGTACGCGTAGGACGGGTTGAAAAAACATGTAAAAAAAAAATGTAAAAAAAATATTAAAAAAATTTGTTTTGAAATTTTTTTTTTTTTTAAAAAAGTGTGAAAGTGGATGAGGTGAAGCGGCAGCAGCGCCGCAGAGGCTGGTGGCCAAGTCAGCTGGAACTGCACGTTGCCTGGGTCCTACTGAGAGCCCAGGATCAAAGCCCGCAGCTCCAGCTGATTGGCGGCGGCCTTGGGGGTGGCAGGCAGCCTCACGCAGTCTTCAGGGGAGATTCCGCCGGAGCTGCGTGACGCATTGCCTGCCCCCCCTCCCCCGCCCCCACCCAGATGCCCTCGCCTCCCCCAAGCGTTTTCTTTTACTCACCTGCTTTCAGCTGCACTCCCTTTCTCCTGTCCTTCTCGGCCTTCGCCATGTGTTTGTGAGACCAAAAAAAAGTTCCATGAGACTTTCTAACTTCTCGCGAGAAGTTAGAAAGTCTCATGGAACTTTTTTTTTTTTACCCACAAGCACGTGGCAAAGGCAGAGAAGCAAACGAAGACAGAGAAGCAAAAGGAGAAAGGGAGTGCAGCTGAAAGCAGGTGAGTAAAAAAATGCTTGGGGGAGGTGAGGGCATCTGGGTGGGGGCGGGGGCACCAACCTTACCCTGCATGGCGGCGGGAAGGTTAACGGCGGGCACGGGGGGGGGCAGGAGGAGCTGCGCAAAGCAGGCGGAGGGGAGGCCGGGCAAATTGCGGGTGCTGGCAGCACGGAGGCTGATCGTGCGCGCGTGTGTGCGCGAGGCAGAGGTGCTGCCCGGGGCCAGAGGGGAGGCTGGGCAGATTGCGGGCAGCGGCAGCACGGGAAAGCCGATTGCACGTGTGCGCGAGGCACAGGTGCTGCCCGGGGCCAGAGGGGAGGCCGGGCAGATTGCGGGTGCTGGCAGCACGGAGGCTGATCGTGCGCGCATGTGTGCGTGAGGCAGAGGTGCTGCCCGGGGCCAGAGGGGAGGCCGGGCAGATTTGCGGGTGCTGGCAGCACGGAGGCTGATTGTGCGCGCGTGTGTGCGCGAGGCAGAGGGGCCAGAGGGGCCAGAGGGGCAGAGGGGCCCCGGGGCCAGAGGGGAGGCTGGGCAGATTGCGGGCAGCGGCAGCGACGGGAAAGCCGATTGCACGTGTGCGCGAGGCAGAGGTGCTGCCCGGGGCCAGAGGGGAGGCCGGGCAGATTGCGGGTGCTGGCAGCACGGAGGCTGATTGTGCGCGCGTGTGTGCGCGAGGCAGAGGTGCTGCCCGGGGCCAGAGGGGAGGCCGGGCAGATTGCGGGCAGCGGCAGCGACGGGAAAGCCGATTGCACGTGTGCGCGAGGCACAGGTGCTGCCCGGGGCCAGAGGGGAGGCCGGGCAGATTGCGGGCAGTCTTCTTGAATCTGGCATTCACGGACCCGGCCGGAGCGAAGGGGAATGCCAGATCACCCCAGGGCGGTTCGAAAGGCCAGCAGGCTGGCTGGGGGTTTTGGGGTGGAGACATGTGAGCCTTCCTCCGTCTTCTTGAATCTGGCATTCACGGACCCCGCCGGAGCGAAGGGGAAGCGGGATCAAAGCCAGATTCAAGAAGACAGAGGAAGGCTCACATGTCTTGACCCCAAACCCCCAGCCAGCCTGCTGGCCTTTCGAACCGCCCTGGGGTTAGATCTGGCATTCATGGACCCGGCCGGAGCGAAGGGGAAGTGGGATCAAAGTCCTTCTTTCGGCCGCAAAGAATGTAACCAGGCGGGATTCGCCTGGGGGTTGTGCCGGCTCTTCCTCGGGGCTGGCTGCAGCAATGAATGAGCCGGCTTTTCTCCGGCTGTGGCTGTGCGCAACGCACCAGAGGGAGTCCGGCAGCCAAGGCTCTTTCCCCACCCCCTGTGCTCCTCCGTTGCCTGCGCTCTCCTCCCCCTGCAACCTGAGGGAGGGAGGGAAGGAGGAAGGGACAAAGAGGGAGGGAAGGAGGAAGGAAGGAAGGAAGGAAGGAAGGGACAGTGGGAGAGAGGGAGGGAAGGAGGAAGGGACAAAGAGGGAGGTGAAGGAAAGAAGGAAGGAAGGGACAGTGGGAGGGAAGGAGGAAGGGACAAAGAGGGAGGTGAAGGAAAGGAAGGAAGGGGACAGTGGGAAAGAGGGAGGGAAGGAGGAAGGGACAAAGAAGGAGGTGAAGGAAAGGAAGGAAAGAAGGAAGGAAGGGACAATGGGAGAGAGGGAGGGAAGGAAGGCAGGCACCCACCCCAGTCCCATCCCCCTCCACCAAAGACCCACGGATTCCCCCCCACAGGCACACTACAACCTGAGTGATCAGCTGGCCACGCCCCCGGCCATTGATCACATGACCCTGGGACACTGTGAACGTCATAAGTATGAATCGGTTGCCAAGCATCCGAATGTAAATCACATGACCCTGGGGGTGCTGCAACAGTCATAAGTGTGAAAATGGTCACAATTCGCTTTTTTCAGTGCCGTTGTAACTTCAAACTGTCACTAAGCGAATTGTTGTAAGTCGAGGACTACCTGTACTTTATCTTTTTTTCCTTTTTTGGGGGGGGGGTCAAGTTTTTGATACCTTGCTGGGCGAGTGGTGGTACTCGGATATTGCCTTATCTGAAAAGTGGTACAATGGGTGAAAAGGTTGAAAAGCCCTGATCTAGTCCAACCCCTGCTCAAGCAGGAGACCCCTACAGAATCACAGAGTTGGACGGGACCCTGGAGGTCATCTAGTCCAACCCCCTGCTCAAGCAGGAATCCCTTACAGATTCATAGACAAATGGAGTGGGAAGGGACCTTAGAGGTCATCTAGTCCAACCCTTTGCTCAAGCAGGAGACCCTTAGAGAATCACAGAGCTGGAAGGGACCCTGCAGGTCATCTAGTCCAACCCGCTGCTCAAGCAGGAGACCCCCTACAGAGTAACAAGAGTTGGAAGGGACCCTGGAGGTCATCCAGTCCAACCCCTCTGCTCGAGCAGGAGACCCTTACAGAGTCATAAGACCAATGGAGTTGGAAGGGACTCTAGAGGTCATCGAGTCCAACCCACTGCTCGAGCAGGAGACCCCCTTACCGAATCGTAGACGAACGGAGTTGGAAGGGACCTTAAACGTTAGATCTGTTCGTCGCGATCAATTCGGACACGACGCTCTGACCTATGCCCCTTTGCGGGAGAGGCATCGCCAGCATCTCCGTCGGGTCCTCCAGCGGCCCCGAGATCACCGTTCGCGTGCCCACCTGGAGAAAGGACAATTTCTATCGAAGCGGCCGTGGATTTCCTAGGTCAGTGGTGGCGAACCCATGGCACGCGTGCCAGAGGCGGCACTCGGAGCCCTCTCTGTGGTGCACGCGCGCCGTCGCCCCAGCCCCGCCTCCCCCCCGCGGCCCCCTCCTCACCAGCAGCCCTCTGGAGGAGAGTCGCCCCCGAGCATGGCCCTCACGGAGCAGCGTAGCCAAGGACATGGCAGCCGGGCAGTAGGGACATGACTCCGCCCTCGTGCCCTGTCGCGCGCAGTTGATGCTGCGGGGCGCCGGTGGAAGGCGCGGCTGCCGTAGTGCTGCTGGCCCACCCGGGGGATCTGCAGCAGGCCGTAGAGGCGGTGCGGTGGCCCTGCCGGCAGAGGCGGGGCGGGGGGTGGGGCGGGGGCAGGCGGGGCCGGTTTTGGGGCACTCGGTCTCTAAAAGGTACGCCATCACTGTCCTAGGTCATCACACCTCTCCTGAGGGCCTCGCCCGTGGAGCCCACTTTGTCGTTATCTCAGCCAAGCGGGAGCAGATACCGCTAGTCTTTGTTTGAACACCTAAGGACCGGTTCTCGGGGGGTTTCCTCCCTAAACCCCTGGTTAAAATTTTAAAAAGGGGGTTTCCTCACGAGTAAGCTGTTGAGGAGCACTCGCGAAGGCTGGGGCAGAAGAGTTTGCCTTCGGCCTTTTACCCGCCCTACTACCACGGAGCAGTTACGTCCGGAGGAGACTGCCCAGCTCTCCCGACAGCTGGCTTCGCTGGCAGCTCATGTCGCTCAGCTTCAAGAACCTAGAATTAGGTTTAAAAATGAGAGTTTAAACTTTATTTGACGGGTTAAAAAGGCTTTTAGAGAGTTAATACTATCGAGGTGAAAACTATGGATTTGACTTATGGTTGGAAGGTAATTTGACTACGGTTGGGAAATCCAATATGGAAAAGGTAGCAAACAAAAAGTTAACAGATGAAGAAACAGAATATAGATTGGAAATGAAATCAGGTGTACGGTGGAGTAATTTCTTTTTATAAGTGTCATGATGTTGATAGGATTTAAATTTTAGGTAAGGCGTTAAAAAGGGGCTTTAAAGGCATGGACTGATTTGTCAAATATATATTTGAAATAGAAAATATATATGTCAAAGCAATAATATCCTATATTAACAGCAATCTTACTTTGGAACCATAACAATATACTTGGTAAGAGTATAGGAAAGAGAATATAGCTGGGAAGTATTAAAATATAACCGTTGATATAATATGTATATTCTAGAAATAATTGTTGTTTGATGGGAAATTGGGAGACCCGAAATGTAGCTTATGCGTTCATTTTAGGCTCAAGTGGGAAATGGTAATGTACGAGGACCCCATTAAGACGCAGACCGCTTACCCGGCCTAGTCCGTTTGTTGGATAACTTTGGGGGGGGGGTTTGTGACTACGCGCGTCTCATGTACGAGGACCCCATTAAGACGCAGACCGCTTACCCGGCCTAGTCCGTTTGTTGGATAACTTTGGGGGGGGGTTGTGACTACGCGCGTCTCATGTACGAGGACCCCATTAAGACGCAGGACCGCTTACCCGGCCTAGTCCGTTTGTTGGTAACTTGGGGGGGGTTGTGACTACGCGCGTCTCATGTACGAGGACCCCATTAAGACGCAGACCGCTTACCCGGCCTAGTCCGTTTGTTGGATAACTTTGGGGGGGGGGTTGTGACTACGCGCGTCTCATGTACGAGGACCCCATTAAGACGCAGACCGCTTACCCGGCCTAGTCCGTTTGTTGGATAACTTTGGGGGGGGGTTGTGACTATGCGCGTCTCATGTACGAGGACCCCATTAAGACGCAGACCACTTACCCGACGCCAACGCCTTTACAGGGATATATATATCAGTGAGTTTAGGCTGCTTCCAGCCGGGATTTGGCCTGGAACAAAGCCGCACTCGTGGACGCTTTCCAGGACGGCTCGTCGGAGGAGCTGTTGGACGAGCTGGCCCGTGTCGACGTTCTCCCGGACCTCAACGGGTTGATCTATCTCTAGTGTTGGGCAGTAGGCCCCTGTTAACACCCTCCAACAGAGAGCCTGGGATCCGAGGAATAGTTACTGCTGATATGGACAATTGACGCGTTTCGCACCAACGATAGAAATTCCGCCACGTAGAGTCGTAGATGGGATTGGTTGCTGGTCGCCTAGAGCAGGGCTTTTCAACCTGTGGTACGCGTACCACTTGTGGTACGTTAACGAGTGGCAGGTGGTACGCAGCCCTGCCTAGCCAAGTGTAGTGGGGGAGGGAAAGAGCCAGCACAGGCAAGGACTTACAGTGAGAGAGTCCTCTGGAGCTGCAGATTTTACTTACGAATGGGGCCATTTGGGGAGGCTGCCTTAGCCGGCAGCCAGTACTTACATTTTTTTTTCTTCCTTAAGTGCCGCTGGGCTCCTTACTTTCCTTTCTAGCCGGAAGCTAATTCTTAAAGGGGAAGTGCCTTTTTAAGCTAGTTCACTCAGCAGCTTGTCTTTTCTGTCTCTGGAGGCCTTTCCTTGTTTGATCAATATATGGAAGAGGGAAAATATGGGGGGGTTCAAATTCTTCCTTCAGAAGGAGATGGGAATGAGGAAAAGGGAGGCAGGGAAGGGAGGGAGGCAGGGAAGGAAGTCCCGCCTTAGCACTCGGCCACCAGCAGCTCTGCCATTGACTTTGCTTGTCAAAATGTTGCAGAAGGGGATCACATGACCCTGGGACGCTGTGACCGTCATAAATATGAATCAGTTGCCAAGCATCCAAATATAAATCACAGGACCCTGGGCATGCTGCAATGGTCATAAGTGTGAAAAATGGTCATAAGTCATTTCAGTGCAATTGCAACTTGGAACAGGGTTTTTTTTTTTGGTCACCAAGTTTTTGACACCTTGCTAGGTGGTACTCGAATATTGCCATATCCTAAAAGTGGTACAGTCGGTGAAAAGGTTGAAAAGCCCTGCTTTAGAGGTGTAGCTATAACATACATGGTGAAAAAAAACAAAGAAAAAAGACAACAATATATACTGTTAAGGGAAGAATTAAAAAAACTAGAATTAGAACTACAGATAAATCCACAAAAGAAAATACTGAAAAGACAAATGGAAATAATAAAACATAAATTAAATTTAATAGAATCAGAAAAATTGGCACAGCAAATTAAAAGAGCAAAACAAAACTTTTTTGAAAATGCAAATAAACCAGGAAGATGGCTAGCTTACAAACTTAAAAAACAGAAGGAGAAAAAATTGATAAACAACTTAGTAGATGAAAAAGGCTGTTTACAATTTTAAAAGGAAGCAATAAAAAAGATAATTAAAGAATATTACGAGAAACTGTATGATATAGAAGAAATTTCATGGGAGAAAACGATTCAATATATGGAAAAAAATAATTTACCAAAAATTCCAGAAAACTTTAAAACCATGTTAAATGAGAAAATAACAATGATGGAATTGACAGAGGCTATAAGAAGATAAAAAAACAAAAAAACACCGGGACCAGATGGGCTCCCGGCAGAGTTGTACAAATGTCTACAAGATACACTAAGTGCACCGTTGAAAGTTTTGTGTAATGAACTTTTATTGGAGGCTAAACTCCCAAACACATGGACAGAAGCAAATATTACTTTGATACCAAAAGAGGATTCAGATCTGATACAGATAAAAAATTACAGACCGATATCATTACTAAATATGGACTATAAAATATTTACTTCAATAATAGCGGAGAGACTGAAAAGATTTCTGACTGAATTTATACATCCAGATCAAAATGGATTTCTACCAAAGAGAAAAATAAAAAATAATTTAAGAGTTATAATGGACATATTGGAATATTACGAAATGCATCCAGGGAAACAATTGGCAGTATTTCTAGATGCCCAAAAGGCATTTGATAATGTCTCCTGGCAATTTATGACTCAACAACTAAAAATAATGGACTTTGGACAAAATTTTATAAATATGATCAAAACAATATATCACAAACAAACAGCAAAAGTGATTGTAAATGGAGATTATACAGAGAATTTCGACATAAGAAAAGGCACAAGACAAGGATGTCCACTATCTCCATTGTTATTTATTTTAACTTTAGAAGTTTTAAATAGAAATATTAGACAAGACCCAGAAATTAAAGGAGTAGAAATAAAAGGTGAAACTGATAAATTGCAAGCATTTGCAGATGACTTGGTATTCATCCTAGAGGAACCTTTAGAGATGATTCCTAAATTATTGGAAAAGATAGAACAGTTTGGAGAGATAGCAGGACTGAGGATAAACAGAGAAAAAACTAAAGTGATAGTTAAAAATCTTACAGATAAACAAAAAAAACAAATGTCATAAAAAATAGAATTACAAATAGTCAAAAAGGTTAAATACTTGGGAATATACCTGACAGCAAGATGTTCAATGATAAAAGAAGATAACTATAAAATTACTGAATCAAATAAAACTTGACTTGGAAAAATGGAAAAACTTGCAACTGTCGATCTTAGGAAGAATTGCTACGGTGAAAATGAATATATTACCAAAAATATTGTTTTTATTTCAAACAATACCTATAAAACTGGAGAAAAAATTCTTTGGAAAAATGAAGAAATTCCACCAGAGGAAGAAATAATTAAAAAAATACTAGATTGTGTGGAAATGGACAGACTTACTCTGAGGTTGAAAGAAAAAGAAGAAACAGAATACTTTCAAACTTGGGACTCATTCTATCAATGGCTGGAGAAAAGAATAAGGGATTAGGAATTCAATTTGTATTAGTGAATGATAAACTCAGACAACACATTTGTTGAATAAGTACTTTTGAATTGTATTTTAAAAAATCAATAAAAATTTATTAAAAAAAAGAAAAAGAAAAATCTTTATCAGGGTCCAGTCCAAGCAGGGAATAAACAAAATGGAGACTGCTTTAGAAAGAAGGTTGTAGTTTATTGAAGAGCAGAGCCAGACAGAAATGTAGCTCTGGGAAAGCTGCCCACATGGAGCAGGGAGTGGTGGGTTTTTATACCTTCTTGGGCTTTTCTGTTTGGTATTCTTCCTGTACCTGTGGCATGAACTTTGACCTGAGCTTTTGAGTGTGTCCTTTTTGGTATGGGTGGGTTAATCCTATTATGTCCTAAAGGTCATGTCTTTAGAGTTTGGGTGGGGTATGTAGATTTTAGGGGTCTTTGTCTTCCTAATCTCATCAGCTTCTAGCTTCCTGGCTCCAACCTTTCTGAATAGGATTATCAAATCTGCATTTCTACAGACCTGGCCTCTGCCTGGGGGAGAGGGGCTGGGGCTGGTTTCTGTCTTTTAAGATTTTCTTTCTCCATTGCTGTATTCCTTTGGGAAATAAAATATTCTGCTTTTTAATATTCCCCAAAATATTTCTTTCTCTGGGGGGGTGCTGTCCTCCCACATATCTTTCCCCCAAAAAACAGATAAAATTGTCCATTTTCCACTTAGATGTCTTGCACAGATTTTATAATTTGATCAAGCCTTTTTGAAAAGAAATCAGCTAAAGTTTGCATCTTGCTAGCCAGACTCTGCTTTCCCCCTTGGGTGTCAGCCTCCTCCTTCTCTCTGTAATACCATCTATTGTTGCTCAAAGCAGGGAGAGAGCAGGAAGGCAGCAAAGAAGACAGAAAATATATTTTCTGAGTATTTTGATCTAAAAAGTTTTTGCAAGTTAATAAAATGCAAATCCAAAGTCATGTGCTATGTTTTCATATGGAGAGCAAAAATTGATAAGAGCAATCAAATAAATCAAAGAAAGCAAAAAAGAAAACAGAATCGAGCAGGGGTTGAAATAAATCAGCATTCAGCCACAGGGAGCTGCAATCTTCAAGATTCCCCCTCCCAAGTGGGTCCACAGCCGTCCAAAAGTTGTCTTGGGTCAATCCTAAGTGCCCCCTTTCAGATCCAGGGGGCAAGGCTGCCAAAGAACCAGCTCTGGCAGCAAACACAGCAGAACGTACGAGAAAAAAATCCCCTTACACCTCAGCAGCCATTTTGGGGAGGAGTCTCTTGTACATAAATTCTCAATTATATCCAAAACTTATATTGACTGATGATTATGGCAGATTTGTTGGGTTGGAAGTTAATCTACAGGCGGCTAAGACTTTGATATTGGGAATGTATTCCTCAAATGAAGATAAAACAGCCTTTTATAAAGGACTCATGGGTAAACTACTCAACTTTCCATATGAAAATTGGTGTATCCTGGGAGATTGGAATGGGGTGGTTTTCCTACAAAAAGAGAGAACTTCTCAGAAAAACAAAAAATACACAAGGCAAACTACAAAGGTTTTCCTTGATTTAATGATCAATTTGGAGCTTGTTGATGTTGTATGGAGATATAAAAATGGTGACTCAAAAGAATATACTTATTTTTCTGAACGGCATGGATCTTTTTCAAGAATAGATGTGATTTGAATCTCTAAGATTTTTCTTACTAATATTCATAAAGTGGAGATACTACCAAAGAGTTGCTCAGACCACAACACAGGGACTTTAACTTTTAAAAGGGAAAATGGCTCTTTTAGATGGAGATTGAACGAGATGTTGTTGAAAAGGGAAACAATAGTGGAGAATTGCAAAAAGAAGTTAAAAGAATTTTTCTGAGAATAATCTTAATAAAGGCACAGAAGTAAGAATGGTTTGGGATGCAAGCAAAGATTTTATAAGAGGATATTTTATACAACTTAAAATTTAATTTAAAGAGAAAATAGAAGTGATTTTGGATGAGATAAAAAAGGAAGAAGAGTTTTAAAAATCCCCAGAAAGGACAACTATTACCCATCAAATCAAGCTTCTAAAGAGGCAATTATCTATGTTAACAGTGAGGGAGATGGAAATAAAGATGAATTCTGAAAAAACAAAGAAGAAATTTTGAATTTGCAAATAAACTGGTTAAATGGTTGGCATATAGGTTGTGAAAAAAAGAAAAGAAAGTGGTACTAAAGTTACAAGAAGGTAATGCTTCTTTACTGAAGTTCCAGTTGGTTTACCAGATTTTTACTATAAATGTTTGAGGATGAACTTTTACAACCTTTACAACAAACAGTGAATATTAATTTATAGAATGAAAATATTCCTGATAACGGGAAAGAGGCTAATATAGTATTAATACCTATAGAGGTTGTTGTTGTTGTTGTTGTTGTTGTTGTTCTTCTCCTTCTCCTTCTCCTTCTCCTCCTCCTTCTCCTTCTCCTTCTCCTTCTCCTTCTCCTTCTCCTTCTCCTTCTCCTTCTCCTCCTCCTCCTTCTTTCTCAGTAAAAGTAAAGTTTTACTCTTGGTAATAAAAAATGTCCCAGGAGTTTCGTTTGGTGTGAATGCCAATGGGACAGTTGACATTAAGCCAGTTCTCTCAGTAGCAGCCTACCTGGATCCCACCAGGAGGCAGCAACCCGGCTGGCAGAGAGTCAGAGGAGGGGAGGGAGTTGGGAGAGTTCCCAGCCCGAGAGGCTCCAGCCACGCTGCAGGCTGGTGCCAGGACACAGCTGGCTGGTGTGCACCCCAAACAGAAGGCTGAGAAGCCAGAGCAACTGCCGGCTGGCGTGAGGGAGAGAGGGAGAGAAGCCCCATACCAGGGGCCAAAGACCTGATGGGTGACGAACATGGGCAAAGCAGCAGAAGCAGAGGACCCTGTGGTGCCTGTGGGAGTCAACGTGGTCCAAGGAAGCAAGTGGAAGACGAGGCGGCCAGTTGAGTGGGATGAGCCCACTGAGTGGAAGCTCCCGGTCGCAGCCCATAGCACATCAATGGAGCAGCTGAGGGAGAAGTTAGGCAGCTTGGAGATTTGGGCAGCCACCTCACCAGGGACCGTGGTGGCAGCAACTGGGACAAGCAGAGTGAAATTCACAGCGTCGGCCACTCCGTCTCCCCCTCTCCTGCAGCCAGCAACCCCCACCCCAGGTGAGTGCGACTGGGGCACTGGGCCAAGGGCTGGCCACTGTGGGGACCGCCACCCCTCTTCCAGTGTGGCAGCAGGCAGTCCTAGTGGCTCCAGCAGCAGCGGGAGCCACGGTGCCAGTGCCAGCAGCCGTGGCCGGGGTGCCGCCGGGATACGTCCTGGTGCGAGAGGAACGATGACCACCACCTGCCCTGGAGGTGCATTTCAATGGGCACCCGGACAACCTAGCTCACTTCCTGGCCCAAGTGTGGCACCACATGGAGCACTACAGCTGAATGTACCCAGACGACGTGGCCCGGGTCCATACCATCACTGCCAACCTGAAAGGAAGAGCCTCGGGATGGCTGGTATCCCTCCACAATGTGGGGGCTCCAGAACTGGCCAACCTGGATGCATTTATGAAGACCCTGCAGGAGCAGTTCGAAGACCCCATGGCTGCTTGACACGCAGAGACCCGCATCCACAACATGAAGCAAGGCAAGTGGCCAGTGATGGAGTACCTTCAAGTCTTTTGCAGCCTGGCTAGCCACCTGAGAGATTGGCCTGAATGCATGCTGGTTTACCAGTTTTGAGAGGGGCTAAGCAAGGAGCTGTACCACAACTGTCTACCCTGAGGGGTGCTGCGAAACCTGCAAGCATGGTACTGGGTGGCCATGGAGGTGGAGATCGATTTGATGGAATACCATGAGCACACCATGCAGGAGAGGTGACGCTGCCAGGTGCCCGAGAATTGACCAACCCAGAGAGGGGAAAAGGGGGTGCACCCCCTGCCAGGGGCGGCAGGCCCCGCCAGATCACAGGAGTCTGTTTTTGCTCTGGGAAAGAAGGGCACCGGGCAGCATAGTGCCTCACACCAAGACCAGCATCTGCTCTTCCACCTCTGAGTCAGCCCAAGAAGGAGAGGGCCCCTGCAAAACCAAAGGAAAAGACACAGGTGGGACAACAGGTCATGGAGCAAGGAAGAGGGAACTCCGACCCCCACAAAAACAGACCCCATCTTCTATGAGAGTGACAGTGAAGGAGAAGATGACCCAATGGTAAGTGGCATCATCACCCCTATGACAGCCAGGGTAGAGACCCTAGTGTCCTCCTCAGGAGCAAGGGGGATTCTCATGGCCCTATTGGACTCGGGGTACACCAGATGCCTGGTCAACCCCCAGGTAGTAGACAGGTTGGGAATGAGACTGAGATAACTGAAGCAACCCATGGCTTTTTCCCAGCTAGACGGCTTGATAACGGTTGGGTTGCCAGCGACTTGCCTCACTGAGCTCGTAAGAAACAAAGTTGGGACCTGCTTAGAGACTGTCCAGTTTATCGTGGTCCCAGGAATGACTGAACCCATGGTCTTAGGGTTAGCATGGTGGAAAAAGTGGAGCCTGTCCATAGACTGGGACAAAACCCAATGGTGGGTGCAAAGGAAAGCGGTGAACCAGCAGGGGCTAGCAGAGACACCAATAACCAGCCACACGCCAGTGGCTGGGAAAATGAAAGTGGAAACTGTGAATACACTAAAAGGAGGTGATGACTCAGAACCATTGATTCCAGAGGAATACCGTGACCTAGCAGACGTTTTTAGCGAACAGGAATCACACACTCCCCCCTCACCGCCCCACGGACTGTGCGATCGAGATCATACCGGGGGCCAAATTGCCCAAGCTGAAGATGTACTCAATGACACCCAAAGAGATGAAGGAACTCCAGGCATTTATAGACAAGAACCTAGCCAGGGGCTTTATTCAACCGGTGAAGTTGAAGATGGCAGCCCCACTACTGTTTAAAGAGAAGAAAGATGGGTCCCTTAGATTGTGTGTAGATTATAGAGGTCTGAACTGCATCAGCGTAGAGAAAATGTACCCCCTCCCACTAATGATAGACATGCTGGGGTACCTAATGAAGGGAAGGATATTGACCAAGTTGGACCTCAGGAAGGCATACTACACAGTGAGGATCAAAGAAGGGGACGAGTGGAAGACAGCGTTTAACTGCCCCTTGGACTGCTACCACTTCAGGGTGATGCCATTTGGCCTGCAGGGGGCACTGGCTGTGTTCATGCAGCTAATAAACAAAGTTCTGCATGAGCACCTGTACAAGGGGGTCTTGGTGTACCTGGATGATATATTAATCTACATCAAGACCCCAGAGAAGCATGTGAGACTGGTAAGAGTGGTGCTCAAACAACTGCAAAAGGCCCAGCTCTACGCAAAATTATCCAAATGTGATTTCCACAAGACCAGCCTGGACTACCTGGGATACTGAATCTCGAAAGAAGGGGTCGAGGTGGACCCCAGCAAGGTGAAGGCAATACTGGAGTGGGAGGCTCCCTGAACCATGAGGCAGCTGCAAAGTTTTCTTGGCTTTGTGAATTTTTACTGCCAATTTATTCCCACATTCACCCAGATAGCCTTGCCAATCACCAACCTGCTTAAAACAGGGAGGGGGGGCAAAACCCAAGCCGGGGCAGCCCCTGGGTTGGTTCCTCAAGTGCCAAGCCATCATTGAAAAATTAAAGTGCCTCTTCGCTGCGGAACTGGTTCTGAAACACCCTGACCCAGATGAACCATTTGTAATACAAGCAGAAGCCAGCAATGTAGATGTAGGGGCAGTCCTATTCCAGAAGAATGCCAAAAGGGAGCTGCAGCCCTGCACCTATACTGTACATCCTGCAAACTCTCCAAAACTGAGAGGCATTGGACCATCTGGGAGAAGGAAGCCTACACGGTCCGATGGGGTCACCTAACCTGGAGGCAGTTCTTGGAAGGCAGCAAAATCCCCTTTGAAGTATGGACAGATCACAAGAACCTAGAAGCGCTGAAGATCCCATGGAAGCTGTCCCCTAAACAGGTGCAGTGGGCTCAGTACTTCAACCACTTTAACTTCACCCTCCGATACCTAATGGGGGGGGGGGGAGAACTTTTTAGTGGATGCCCTCTCTCGCATGCCACAGTACAACAGTATTCGGAAGGAGGTCGTCAACTCCATTATCCCATCCAACCAGTTTGTGGCACCAGTAACCACAAGGCAGCAGACAGCACCTCTCTAGCAACCCACCCCTGACCTGGTGTGACCACTGAGGGAGGCCCTGGAGGGCGACGACTGGTTTCAGCAGCACAAGGATGAGCTGGAGATAAAGGAAGGGTTGGCATGGAAGGGAAGCAAAATCTATGTCCCAGCCAGCCAAATGACTTCAATCCTACAACTAAGTCATGACACGAAGGCAGTGAGGCATTTTGGGTTTGTAAAAACTCTCCACCTGGTGTCCCAAAGGTGCTTTTTTAAGCGGCAACTGGACTTTCTTGTTTTTCTTTGAAGACGTTTCGCTTCTCATCCAAGAAGCTTCTTCAGCTCTGACTGGACGGTGGGGAATGGAAGGATTTATATTCCTTGCAGACAGCTAGTCATTTGCATTCTTTTAGAAATTGAACAGCCCTCTCTCAACAGAGGGGGAGGGATACAACATCATCTATCTCCAGTCTTCAACACAGTCCTTTCAGCAGTTCCAAGAAGGCTCCACACCCATTTGCACTACTCAGGCACCCCGAGGACACAGATAAACCTCCAAATGGCCTCAACGTCCCTCTGAAAGAATGCAAATGACCAGCTCTGTCTGCAAGGAATATAAATCCTTCCATTCCCCACCATCCAGTCAGAGCTGAAAAAGCTTCTTGGATGAGAAGCAAAACATCTTCAAAGAAAAACAAGAAAGTCCAGTTGCCCCTTGAAAAAGCACCTTTGGGACAACCATGACCTGGATGACTGAGAATCTCCATAGATATTCTCCACCTGGTGAAAAGACAGCTTTGGTGGCCAAAGATGAAAAAGGACATAGAGGCGTATGTGGCCAGCTACTCCGTGTGTGCCTTAATGAAACAACTGCCTGGGAAGCCTCCCAGGTTGCTACAACCAGTAGCCAACCCCACCAGTCCATGGGAAGAGATCTCTATGGACTTTATTGTAGAGTTACCAGAAAGCGCTGGAAACACTGTGATTTGGACTGTCACTGATTTGTTCTCCAAGCAAGCTCACTTCATGGCGTGTTCCAGGATCCCTTCAGCCCGGACCTTGGCTAAATTGTTTGTGCAACACATATACCGGTTACATGGGGTCCTGAAATGTATTATCTCTGACCAAGGAGTACAGTTCACTTCAAAGTTCTGGCGGGAGTTTCTGAAACTTATAGGCTCCTCCCAGGGGCTTAGCTCCACCCACCATCCTCACAAGAATGGAGCCTGTGAATGCACAAACTCAATCTTACAACAATACCTGAGATGTTATGTAAACTACCAGCAGACCAATTGGGCTGAGCTCCTGCCATTCGCAGAAATGGCATATAATAATTTTGTGCATAGCAGCATCAGGTTTACCCCGTTCGAGGTGGCTACTGTGGTGAAATTCACCCCCATTCCGAAGCCATCATCAACCTCGCTGGTGGAGTGGATGGATACTTTGAGAGCCACATGGGTCGCAGTGTGTAGGGCACTAGAGAAAGCCAGGGAAACCCATAAAAAACAAGCTGATAAAAAGAGGGCACTCCAGAGGGGAGTTCAGGGTGGGAGACAGGGTATACCTGTCCACCAAGTTTCTGAACCTCAGGCAGTCGTGTAAAAAGCTGGGCCCCAAGTACATAGGACCTTTCCCTATTACTTGGATTGTAAATCTGGTGACGGTAGAGCTGAAGTTGCCAAAAAGCCTCAGATGCATTTATCCAGTATTTCATTGCAGTCTGTTAAAGCCTTTCAGTAGCTCGGTACCTAGACCTGCCACTGAACCCCATCCTCCTCCCATCCTAGTGACTGGAGAGGAGCACTTCGAGATTCAGGAAATCCTGGACTCAAGAAGGCACAAGGGGAAACTACAGCATTTGGTGTTATGGAAGGGGTATCCCCTAGCAGAGGCGGAATGGGTAGTGGCAAAAGATGTTAGGGCATCTACACTTGTTTTATCCGAACCAACCCAAATAGAACAGGAGGTTAGCGGCTTCTCTGTTATGTAAATTTGTGTGTTTTCTTTCCTAGGCTTATCTTTCTTCTGGAGGGTCAGTGTCAGGGTTCCGACTAATTAAACCAAATAAATCAGAACTCCGAGGCTTGAAGTTTACTCAAAGCACATGTTTATTGGATACATAATATCGACATGGTCAAAAGTGAAACCAACTCTAAAATTCCCCTTAGAGACCCAATGTAACAAATCCCTCCCCTCTACTACCGTGTTTCCCCGAAAGTAAGACAGTCTTATATTATTTTTGCCTCCAAAAGAGGCATTAGGTCTTAATTTTGGGGGTGCCTTATATTTTTCATGACACGTGCCTCGCCTCGCGGCGGCACCAACATCCCCATCCAACAGCCCGTGTGGCTGCCACCCCACTTCTGCTGCGGCCACTCGCGGCAAGAGGCCGCACGGCACATTGCGCCGCTGCCGCCCCAATGAGGCGAGGTAGGTGGGGGAGGGGGTGGAGCTGCCCCATGCGCCCCACACCCGCTTACCGGTACTTCAGCCCCCCCCCGCCAGGCCATTCCTTGATCAGCGACCTTTCACTCCCCTCCCGAGATGGCAGATGGCAGTGGCGGGGTAGGCCCGGTCCCCCTCCGCTGTTTCGGAGCCAGGGGGGAGTGACAGCGAACGGCTCCACTGCCGCTGTGTGCCACTGGATGGGCTTCACCTGCCCGGGTGCAGCCGCATACTTATATGTTACTGAGTTCTGAGGATCTTCAGATTGTTACCATGAGTAAAAGACAAAAGACGGAATAATTTTCTCAAATACCGTTTCAGCTGCTTTGTTGCTCCTGTGTGGAAGCTCTTGACAATTCAACTGTTCTTTTAGTCTTGAAGGTACATCTGTATTCATTTCAGCTTTCTATTGTGAAAATTATTGTATAATAATAATAATAACAATAATAGAGTTGGAAGGGACCTTGGAGGTCTTCTAGTCCAACTCCCTGCTCAGGCTGGAAACCCTATTAGACAAATGGCTGTCCAGTCTCTTCTTAAAAACTTCCAGTGTTGGAGCATTCACAACTTCTGGAGGCAGGTTGTTGCACTGATTAATTGTTCTAACTGTAAGGAAATTTCTCCTTAATTCCAGGTTGCTTCTCTCTTTGATTAGTTTCCATCCATTGCTTTTTGTCCTGCCTTCAGGTGCTTTGGAGAATAGCTTGACTCCCTCTTCTTTGTGGCAAACCCTGAGATACTGGAACACTGCTATCATGTCCCCCCTAGTCCTTCTCTTCATTAAACAAGACATACCCAATTCCAGCAACCATTCTTTATATGTTTTAGCCTCCAGTCCCCTGATCATGTTTGTTGCTCTTTTCTGTACTCTTTCTAGAGTCTCAACATCTTTTTTACATCGTGGTGACGAAACCTGGATGCAGTATTCCAAGTGTGGCCTTACCAAGGCATTATTAGTTGGTATTAACACTTCATGTGAGCTTGATTCTATCCCTCTATTAATGCAGCCTAGCACTGAGTGGCTTTTTTGGCAGCTGCAACACACTGCTGGCTCATATTTAACTTATTCTCCACTAGGACTCCGATATCCCTCTCACAGTTACTACTATTGAGCAAGGTACCACCTATACTGTACCTGTGCATTTGGTTTTTCTTGCCTAAATGTAGAACCTTACTTTTTTCACCATTGAATTACATTTTGTTAGATAGCGCCCAAAGTTCAAGTCTGTCAAGATCCTTCTGTATCTTAAGCCTGTCTTTGGGAGTGTTTGCTATTCCTGCCAGCTTGGTGTCGTCTGCAAATTTGAGTTCCCCATCTATCCCCTCATCCAAATTGTTGATGAAGATGTTGAAGAGCACTGGGCCCAGAACAGGGTACCCCACTACACACTTCCCTTCATGTAGAGGCAGTTCCATTGAAGACCACACGCTGAGTACGGCCGGTCAGCCAGCTACAAATCCACCTGGTGGTGATGCTGTCTAGCTAGTTCCTTCAGAACCTTGGGGTATAATCCATCTGTACCTGGTGATTTGAACTCGTCTAGGGTGGACAGGTGCTCACCATTTTCTTGCCTATTTTGACTTGTGTTTCTTTTTTTAAATAATATTTTATTTTCCAATTTTACATTTAAGTATTTAAAAAGCAACATGGTGACTGGGTTAATCAATAGTTCAATAACAAAATCTTTAGTACAAATCTCAAGTTACAACATCAAATATTTCTTCTCTTTTTCCCTTAACATTTACTGTCTCGTATTCAAGCTAGTACAGTTCTTATTATATCAACTCAGTAAAAACATCATTATTACATTTATCAATAATTTTTTAGCTTATATGTATCTTAATTACATTCAATCTTCATAAACAATCCATATCCTGTTATTAATTTTTACCCAATTTCTAGTTTCTCATCAATATTCCAATTTAACCTTTGATATTTATAATTTTCAGGCTTTAGGTAACCAAGATTTCCCTTGTCTCAATTCATAACAAAATCTAATATCCAAAATATACATTTTATCTATTTGAATGTAATCTTGTTCTATTTCCTAAGAGTTATCTATTTCCCACCATATTAAATCATCTACTTAATAATACAATATCCCCTTTAATAAATAAAACCATTATGTATATTACCTGGGTTAATCAATAAATCAAACATATTCATAGTAATTAATTTTCTTTTTCTTTTTAGGTCTAATTTTTAAATATTAAACAGATAAAGTCCTTATTTTCAACTAATTTCCAAGTATTTTAAATCTAATGATCAGAATTCCCCTTATCTCAACTTCTCCCTTTAACCCTCTAATTAATAATATGAAATCCCCTCTAATAGATCTCCCTCTATTATTATATATGTTATTTGAAATAAAGGAGACCATTTAATTGCCATTTTTTTGGAAGGACTAGCCCATTTGTATTCGTTAAGTTGTCTCCCTGTTATTCCAATTCCCCATGCTTGCCCTGATATGTTTGTCTTCCATTCAATCTGTTCTTCTTTCTCAAATTTCTTCTGATTTATATAGAAAGTCATTTCCATTTTCAGTGTTGTCACTTCCTTTTCTGGATTTTCCATCAGCTGTATTTGTTGGTCAATTGAGTCCTCTGTCTTAATATTTGATTGTTCCCACTTCTTCTGTTATCTTCTGCATTGTTGGTTCTTTGGTTGTAGTCAAAGTTTGGGTTTGTGTATCTAAGCTGGCGTCTTGATCTTTTATTTTTATTTCACTTTTTTTATAAAGATTTTATTGATTTTCTTTTACATACATATGTTAATTTTTCAACCAACGAGCTTTCCGGGCTAGCTAATACATACTCGATTCCTAATCCTTCATTCTTTCCTCTAACCAACAATAAAATAAGTCCCAAGTTTGGTAGTAATCTGTGTCTTCTTTATCTTTCAATCTCATAGTTAATCTGTCCATCTCTGTGCATTCCAATATTTTTCTGATTATTTCTTCCTCTGACGGTAGTCCTTCATTCTTCCAATATTGCGCAAAGATTATTCTCGCTGCTGTAGTGACGTGTAAAATCAAATATAGACTTTGCTTATTAATCTTTTCAGGCATTATACCTAGTAAGAAAAGTTCAGGTTTAAAATCAACGTGTTCACCTAATATTTTTTCTAACCACGCATGTATCCTTTTCCAATAAGCCTTTGCTTTACCACATGTCCACCAGATGTGATAGTACGTGCCTAAGTTGTGCTTACATTTCCAGCATCTAACTGACATATTTTTAAACATTTTTGCTAATCTTGCCGGTGGCAAGTGCCATCTATAAAACATTTTATATAAGTTTTCTTTATATGAAGTTGACATTGTTAATTTATAATTTCTCTCCCATAGCTTTTGCCACTTTTCTAGTTTTATATTGTAGCCAAAGTTTTTCGCCCATCTTATCATTGTTTCTTTAACTTGTTCACTTTCGATTTCCAAAATTAACAAAAAATTATACATTTTCTTAATTAATTTCTCATCTGAGGTTAACAAAATCTTATCAAATACAGTTTGATCTTTATAGAATCCATACATTTTCACGTCTTTTTCATATCTATTTTGCATCTGTAAATGTGCCCACCACGACAGGTTGATCCCCTGATTTTCCAGTTCTTGCTTAGATTTTAAATTCCCATCAATATTTAGAATATCTCTATATGCCCATATTTTTTCAAAATCTACCAGGTTCGGATGTACAAATGCCTCCATCGTTGATAGCTACCCTGGAATTTTTAAATATATTTTAGCTTTAATTTTTTCCCATACAATTAACAAGGCATTTCTTATATAGTGATTTTGAAAATACTTATGAGCTCTGTTTTTTCCATACCATAGGAAAGCGTGCCATCCCAATTGTAAATCATGCCCCTCTAAATATAACAACCTTTTATTTCTAAGCATTATCCATTCTTTCACCCATGTTAAACCAGATGCTTGATAATACAACGCCCATTCCGGCAACCCAAATCCTCCATTTTCCTTAGCGTCTTGTAGTGTTTTCATCTTAATTCTAGCTTTCTTCCCCTGCCAAACAAAGTTCAAAATTAATGAGTTTAAATGTTGAAAAAAAAAATTCTCAAGTTTTATCGGAATTGTTTGAAATAAAAATAAAATCTTCGGCAGTACATTCATTTTTACTGTAGCAATTCTTCCTAATATTGACAATTGCAGATTCTTCCATCTTTCCAAGTCCAGCTTTATTTGTTTCAATAGTTTTGTATAGTTGTCTTCTTTTATTGACGAACATTTGGCCGAAAGATATATACCTAAATATTTAACTTTTTTCACTATCTGTACCTCTGTTTTCTCTAGCATTTGCTTTTTCTGTTTATCTGTGAGATTCTTAACTATTACCTTGGTTTTTTCTTTATTTATTTTTAATCCCGCCATTTCTCCATACTGTTCTATCTTTCCCCATAGCTTAGGAATCATTTCTAAAGGTTCTTCTAAAATAAATACTAGATCATCAGCAAATGCTTGTAACTTATATGTTTTGTCTTTTATCTTCAGTCCTTTAATTTCTGTGTCTTGCCTAATCCTTCTGTTTAAAACTTCCAAAGTAAAAATAAATAGTAGTGGGGATAGTGGGCATCCTTGCCTCGTGCCTTTTCTTATCTCAAAGCTCTCAGTACAGTCTCCATTCACAATCACTTTTGCTGTCTGATTGCTATATATTGTTTTTATCATATTTGTAAAGTTCTTTCCAAAGTCCATTATTTGTAGTTGCTGAATCATAAATTGCCAGGAAACGTTGTCAAATGTCTTTTGGGCGTCTAAAAATATTAATGCTAATTGTTTCCCTGGATGTAGTTCATAGTATTCTAATACGTCCATTATCACTCTTAAGTTGTTTTTGATTTGTCTCTTTGGTAAAAAGCCATTTTGGTCTGGATGTATGAATTCAACTAAGTATTTTTTCAGTCTCTCTGCCATTATTGAAGTAAAAATTTTATAATCCACTTTAAGTAATGAAATCGGTCTATAATTCTTAATATACGTCAAATCTGAGTCTTCTTTTGGTATTAAAGTAATATTTGCTTCTATCCATATATTTGGAAGCTTAGCCTCTAACAAGAGTCCATTAAAAACATATTTCAGCGGTTCGCTTAATATGTCTTGTAAATTTTTATAGAGCTCCACCGGGAGCCCATCTGGGCCCGGTGTTTTCCCATTTTTTTGTCGTTTTATAGCCTCTGATATCTCCATCATTGTAATCCTTTCCTCTAACATAGTTTTAAATGCCTCTGGAATTTTTGGAAGTTTACTTTCTTCTAGGTATTGAACAATTCTCTCTCTTGAAATCTCCTCTTTATCATACAATTCCCTATAGTATTCCTTAATTATCTTTTTTATTTCTTCATTTTTGAATTGTAGACAACCTTTTCCATCTACTAAGTTATGTATTATTTTCTTCTCTTTCTGTTTTTTGAGTTTATAGGCTAACCATCTTCCTGGTTTATTAGAATTTTCAAAAAAGTTTTGTTTTGCTCTCTTTATCTGTTCTGCCAGTTTTTCTGAGTCCAACAGATTTAGTTTGTGTTTTATTATTTCCATTTCTCTTTTCAAAGTCTTTTTCTGTGGGGTTTTTTGTAGTTCTGTTTCTAGCTTTTCAAATTTTGCTTTTAGTAGTAG
Source organism: Azemiops feae (assembly GCA_023970755.1). Lineage (NCBI taxonomy): Eukaryota > Metazoa > Chordata > Lepidosauria > Squamata > Viperidae > Azemiops > Azemiops feae. The sequence goes on along the minus strand of JALGBA010001606.1, from coordinate 9,743 downwards.
ATATTGCTGTCTTCTCTGTTTATTTTTCTTTGCCGTATACGTTATAGCTATGCCTCTGAAGTACGCTTTGGCTGTATCCCATAAGTTTTGTAATGATGTGTCTTCTTTTTTGTTTTCTTTGAAGAAGAATTCCATTTCTTTTTTCGCTGACTCTATAAATTCTTTTTCTTTTAGTATAGATTGGTTTAAAGTCCATCTTGGTTTTTTTTGTATTCCTTTCCATGTCACTTTTAGAGGATTATGGTCTGCCCATGTACCTATTTCTATCTCAATTCCCTGTATATCCATCCTCAATTCAGATTTCATCCAAATCATATCAATTCTTGACCAGGATTTGTGGCTATTTGAATAAAAAGTATATTGTAGGTTTTGTGGATTAATTTCTCTCCAGGCATCTTGTATTCCAATTTCCTCTGCCATATCAAAAAATGTCTTAGGTAATCTTCTTTTTGCGGATTTTCCTGTTTTATTGCTTTTGTAATCCATTGTTCCGTCTACTATCGCATTGAAGTCCCCTATTAAACAAATATTTTGGTATTCCATTTCTATTAGTTTCCTATGTATGCTTTGATAAAATTCTTCTTGATTGTTATTTGGAGCGTAGATTGCCACTAACAATGTTTGTTTTTGATGTAGATATATTTCAACCATTACAATTCTTTCTTCTTCATTTGAGTACACTAATTTAGAATCTATTGTCTCTTTAACATATACTGCAACCCCTCTTTTTTTCTGTTGCGCTGATGTGTAATAAAGCTTCCCAATTTTTGAGTGTTCCAATAGTTTATGATGTTGGGTTTTTATGTGTGTCTCTTGCAAACAAATTATATCTATTTTCAATTTCTGAAGTTTCCTAAAGATTTTATTTCTTTTTTTTTATATAACAAATTTTATTGGTTTTCCAGTTTTACATCCAAGTATTTTGAAAGCAGCGTGGTGATTGGGTAGTCAATAGTTCAATAACAAAATCTTTAGTACATATCTCAGGTTACATTATCAAAAATTCCTTCTCTATTTCCCTTAACATTTGGTATATCATAATTAAGCTAGTAAATTTCTAACCATAACAAGCTCAGTTAAAACATGTATCAATATATTTTTGCTTATACATATCCATATCCTGTTTTTAAGTTTTACCTAAATTTTAATTTTTAATTACAGTGTTCCAATTTAACCTTTAACATCCATAGTATTTAAATTTCTGGTAACCCAAATTTCCTTTATTTCACTACATAAAAGTTATAATATCTAAAATACACATATTACTTACTTAAATATATTCTTATTTTATTTCATAAACATTTTCTATTTCTCATCCTAATACATCACCACTTACTAATAGAGTAACCTTTATTGTCTCAAATCCATCATCTATATTTTCTGGGCTAAACAATAGTTCGAGGCTAATTCCTATAGTTAATTTCCATTTCCCTTATAAATCTAAATCCTAAATATTAAGCCAATTAATCCCTTATTTTTTATCATTTTCCAACAATATTTAAGTCTAATAATCATATTTCCCTTCATCTCAAAATCTCCCTTTAGCCCATTAGTTGAGACTTTAGGATCCTCTGTCATGAATCAAAAGACCCCAGTTTTTAAATCTAACTCTAGCTTTCTTTTTATGCCAACCAGGCTTCCATACCAGTGCCTTTAAATCATCAGATAGATCTCCCTTCATTCTTGCACATGTTGCTTGAATCAAAGGAGACCATCTAGTCATCAATTTTCCAGAGAAACTGGTCCATTTATAATCGTTAAATTGTTGCCCTGGTGGCTCAGATCTCCATATTTGCTCTAGTATCTTTATCTTCAATTCGGTCTGGTCTTCTTCTTCCTCAGGTTTCTTCTGGTTTAAGTAAAAAGTCATATCCAATTTTATGGTTGTTGTTTGGTTATCTAGGTTTTTAATATGCTGTCCTTGTTGATCTTTAACACCCTCTGTCTTGGTATTAATTTCTTCTGCTTCTGTTGTTTTCTGGATTGTAAGTTCTTTAGTTGGAATCTGGGTTTCAGTTTGTAGGTTTAAGCTGGCGCCTTTGTCTTTCAGTCTAGATTTAATTATCTCAGTAGCTTCAAGAATTTTTTCGAGTATAAGTTTATAATTAATCGAAATTTGTTGCTGGTCCTCCTCCATTTCTGAGATGGTTATAAATGGTCCTTTAGTGGAGGCTATTTTTTAAATAAGAGTCAGTAAATGTTCACCTCCACAGTTCCTAAAAGCCAATTTCACCTCCCAGCTGTTCTCTCAGCTTTTTATCTCTTTTAGATAATACCAAGGACAGATCTGGGCTGTAAGCAGGTCTCTTTGTCAAGAATATTCACTTGCTGTACCAAGCTTCGCCACAAGATGTCCCCAATAGCATTTAGAATCCTTTTCAGAACCCGGGCTAGGTTTTTATCCAATTTAAGTTCTTTTTCATCTTTTTTACAAGTAGATAAAATAACAGGTCCCCGTGAAAATAGGAACTTTTTGGGTCCCCAAATATCAAGAAAATACAAATCCAGTTACTTAGTTATTCTTTTCAGGGCTTTATTTCCCCTAAGTAGTCAGATGCTGCCATTTTAGAGGGTGGGGAAAAAATGTTCCCTTCCCTCTCTTCTTACGGGGGAAGAAGTTTCAAGAAGCTTTTTGCAGGAAAATACTTGGGATACAAAGAAGGTAAGATCTCACCCAATTCCTCCGCGGTGCTTTCAAGGTGCTTGATAGTAGTTTTGGCCTCGGCTGGTAGCGGCATTAGTGATGGGCCATGTTAATGGCCGATCTTTTCCCCGTCAGTTCGAAGAGCTGCCTCGGATCAAACGGGAGGGCTGCCGCCCTTCCGCGATCAGTGGGGGTCCTCTTCACGCTCATTGCCCCTCCAGGGTGACTTTCGACCCTTTTCAGGGTCTCCCGGTGGGAGAAAACCAAACGGCGGAGAGAGCGATCGCCCCGCACGTCCGCCAGCGCCACGATCACAAACCGGAAGTCAAGGTTTTATTTCTTTTTGATGGGGAATTTAGTCCATTTACATTTACCGAACAAAATTCCATTTTCTTTCTCCATTTCCATTTCCATTATTTATATTTAGGTCTAGTTGATCTTGTAATCCTTTGTTCTCTGACAATTCCTTCCCCTTCACCCTCTTGTTCATCTTTCTCCTTCTGTTGTTCTGCTTGTGCAGTTGCTCCTTGGGCCGTCTCTTCCGTTTGCTTCTCCCCTTGTTGTTGGTACACTCCTTTATCCAAAGTTGCTCTATTCCTTACTTCGAAATCCTCTGCTTTCCAAATTGAATCCAATCAATATCTTGTGTTGTTCCAGTTTATTAGAATGCCTTCCAGCATTAGCCATCTGAAATTTATGCCTTTGGCAATCAGCTTTGTGGTTAAGAAATGGTAGTGTCTCCGAGCATCTCTTACTCTCTTGGGTATCTGCTTTAGGACCACAATTTCTTTATTTTTATATTGTAATGGTTCCTCTCTCATTTTTCTCAGTACTTCATCTCTTGTTGTTTTCTTTATAAATCTTACATGTACTTCTCTTGGTAGTCTATTTTTTCTTGCATAGCTTGAATTCATGCAAAATATTTCATTGATCTCGTTTTGCATTTCTGCTCTATCTGCGTTTAGGGCCTCTGCCAACAGCTCAATGATCACAGTTGCTATGTTTTCTTCTCTATCCTCAGGGATATTTTGGAATCTCAAATAGTGTTCCGCTTTTCCCATTTCCACCATTGCCATTGCCCGCTCTAGCCCTTGATTTGCTTGTTCTAACTCTTCATTTTTTTGCAATAGCATTTCCACCTTTTTATCAATATCCTCAGTTTTGTTTTCCATTTCTTGGATTTTCTGTTCATTTTTAATAATCTTTTGATTTTGAACTTCAAATTGCGCCTTTATGTCCAGAATTTCTTCACTTACTTTCTCCAGTTTACTTTGTGTCTCTTCATGATTTTTCTGTGTTACTTCCTGACTTTTTTGCATCATCTCTTGAATCAGTTTTAATGAGGCCTGCATTTCATCTTGAGCAGTGCTTGCTTTCTCACGTTGCAACAATGTCCCAACAGATCCCAGAGTTGTTGGACTAGATTGTCCCACAGAGGGCGCAGAAGAGGTTTTCTTTGCAAGTCTGGTAATATTTGATGTACTCATTTTTCGGCTCACAGTGTTAGACCAATAGCCAAAGTATAAACAGGAGCCAGCTGTTATAAGGCAAATCCACCTCCTCCAGTCATGTCTTAAATTTGAATTAAAAACGTTCTCTTTCTCCAGATAACGTCTGTTTAGTTTTAGCCAGTGTCAACAAATGTCCCTCAGAACAATATAGTGCCTTGGTTTGTACTATTGTTCAAAGTGCAGGACCCACTGCCTGGCCACCAAGAAGCTGGACCTGTGGAGGCTTCCCCCAATCCTGATCATTCACTTAAAGCGCTTCCAGTTTGTCAACGGACGCTGGATAAAATCCCAAAAAACCGTCAAGTTTCCTCGGGAGAGCTTTGACCCAAGTGCCTTCCTCATGCCGTGAGATCCGAGCTGCTGGCCGCCAAAGCTGCTGACGCTGCAGGCTGACGATCCCACAGAGCCGCTGATTCTGCCGGAGGAGTCTCGGAGGGCGGAGCAGCGGGGCAGCACTGTGGCCGGGGAGGGCCTTAAAGCCCCTTTAAGGGACGCTGGGCAAAGCAAAACCGGACTGGAAAGCTGGAGCTCCAGCTTCTTCCATCTGTCCCGTCCTCAAGCCAAACCGGAAGTCCTTTTATGTTAGGTCTTATTTTATCACAAGCTGAAAGAATGGTTTCATTTATTGATTTCAAAATGGAAAGGATCTTTTCCTGGTCTTCATCCATCTCTTTCACATGTTTATAAATAGTCTTTCTAGTAGAAGTCATTTGTCAAGCAAGATTTTATAGTCCAAGGTATTTCAACATCTCATATAGTGACCAATATTCCTCAAATAAAGAGATAGGAAAGCAATTTCCCACATATAACTCTGAGAGTCAGTAAAGGTTTACATTCACAGTTCAAGTAGGCCAGTTGTGCTGCCCAGCTGTTCTCTTACAGCTAAGTCTCTCACAGGTGGTGCCAAGGTCAGAAAAGTCTTATCTAAGTTCTGGGCTTCGAGCCAAGTCTCTTTTAGGAAATAACAAGTTGTAATACCAAACTTCACCACAAGATGTCACCGATGCCATTTAAGGTTTTTTGAGTCCAAAATTTTTATAATCTTTTTTCCAATTTTACTTCTTTTTTTGTAGATAAAAACAAGAGTCTCCAATATTTTGGTCCCCAAGTTTCAGGAACATATAAATCCAATTAGATTAAAGTTGTTCTTTTAATGCTTTAATTCCCCTGGGTAGTCAGACGCCGCTATTCTTAGAGGGTGGGATAGAAATTCCCTTCCCTCTCTCCTCACAGGGGGAAAGATACTTCAGGCAGCTTTTACAGGAAGAGAAAGTACTTAGGGTAAAGAGAAGATCAGATCTGACCCAGTTTCATCTGCATTGCTTTCAAAGTGCTTGGTGGTAAGTTTGACTTCGGCTGTCTGCAGCCTAGTGATGGGCCATATTACTATGGCCGGTCTTTCCTCCACCGGTTTGGAGGGTTGCCCCGGATCGAGTGGAAGGGCTGCCGCCCTCCCGCGATCAAGCGGGGGTCCCCTCCTTGCTCGTCGCCCCTACAGGGCGACTTTTGACCCTTTCCAGGGTCCCCCAGCGGAGCGAAATCGGACACGGAAGATGGAGCTCACCTTCCAGCGGCTGCGGCGGCCGTGATGGCAAACCGGAAGTCTTGACTCGTGTTTCTAATCTGTTTTTTACGGTACTGTTTTTGATAGGTTGGACTGTTTTTTCCCTTTGTGTAAAGACGGATGCAAAAAACAGTTGAGTAGTTCTGCTTTCTCCCTGTTGCTTGTCACCTTCTTGCCACTTTCTCCCACCAGTGGACCAACCATTTCCTTAATTTTTTTCTTGTTTTTTACATGTTGAAAGAAGCTTTTTTTGTTATTTTTGACTTTTGTTGCAAGCCTTAGTTCACTTTGAGCCTTACCTTTCCTCACTTCATCTTCGCAGGCTCAGGCTATTTGCTGATATTCTGCCTTAGTTATGTGCCCCTCTTTCCACTTTTTATACTTGTCTTGTCTTTCAATTTATCAGAGAGTTCTTTATGCAGCCATGCTTGTTTCTTTTGAGAGCTGTTATTTTTTTTCGTTGGTATTGTGCTAGACTGGGCTTTTATAATGTCACTTTTCAAAATTTCCCAAGCTTCTTGAGTTGTTTTCCCCTTGAGGATTCTCATCCATGGAATCCTTCCCAAGGTCTCTCTAAGTTTATTGAAATTATCTCTCTTGGACTTCTGGTTGGGATCTCGCAGCGATGCAGATGCAGGAAGACAGGTTCCGTCTTTCGCGTCTGGTTTCACCCTGCTGGGGGACCCTGGAAAGAGTCGAAAGTCGCCCTGTAGAGGCAGCAAGCGAGGAGGGGAAGCTCGTTGATTGTGGGGGTGGTGGCAGCCCCCCCGTTTGATCCGAGGAATCCCTCCAAACCAGCGGGGGAAAGACTGGCTGCATTCGTGTAGCCAGCCCTAAGCTGCGGACTACGGAAGTCAACAAGCACTACCAAGCAATTTTACAGCAACATGGATGAAACTGGGTGAGACCTGATCCTTTCTTTATGATTTTGAGACTTCTTCCTGAAAAGCTGCCCAAAGCACTCCCCCCGATGAAAGAGGGAAAGGGAATTTCCACCCCACTCCCTCAGAAAAGAAAAGCGGCGAATGAATACTTGGGGATACTGGCGAACCTTTAAGACTTATCTGGAACTAAATATACTTACAGCTTGAAAATATGGGGACTAAAAGTGTTTTTAAGACCTTTTTATTTTTATTTTTTCTAAAGAAAAAGACTTGAAAAGTTTAACAATATGTTTTGGATCTAAAAACTGGAAAGTGGTGTTGATGACATCTAGTGGTGAATTACGGCACTACAACTTATTTATGCCTAAAAGAAATCTGGCTTGAAGCCCAGAACTAGATAAGGTTTTGACTGGCCTTGGAACTATTTTATTATTGAAAATTACAGTTGAGGGGGAAAAAAGGAACAGGCTTGGGGGCTGCTTATCTATGTGGCAAAGATGATAAACGTTTTAAACTTGGCCTGTCTGAATTTTGAACATAAATACTGACTTCCAGAACTGTATTGTGGATTTTTTTTTTTTTTGTAAAAGAAATATATGGAACACTTTAGATTATAAATTTTGGCTGTTAAACAACCCTCAATGATTCTTTTTTCTCCATGGACAGAAAGGATATATTTCTTATTGTACAGAAAAAATTGAACTTTACTTATATCTGCTTAGGCGAGATTCATGAACGGACAGTCAGTTGGATAAATCTATAAAGGCTACTTATAAAGCTAAAATAAAATAAAATAAAATAAAATGGATGTTTCATACTCAGAGTTAAATAGTAAAACATCATCTTTAACATCTGTTCCCAGCAGCCTTAACTTGCTATATCACCAAGAAAATACTGATGAAACACAGAAAGAAATTCTCTCCATGCTGAAATTAATACAAAAAACAATTATTCTAGCTTGTGAACAGGTTACTAATAACACAAAGGAGATAAAATAACAATTTTCTAACTCAAATCTACAAACTCAGAAGACAACTACAGAGAAGGAACCAGCAACCCAGAAAATAGAAGGAAAACTAGAGAATGCTGACGCAAACATTGATGATTTAAAGGAGGAAATAAATTACCAGACTCAGATAAATGAAAACTCAGAACATATAACGATAATATTGGAAACGGAAAAGAGATTTTATAAACCAAGGTTTCAGAACATACTGGATGACAAGAAAGGAGAGACGATGGAATGGAAGACAAAGTCATTAACAGAACCGTGGGGAACCAGAGGAGGGAGGCAGTTTAATGAATATCAACGGGCTAGCTCTTCCAAAAGCATTTTAACCAAATTGTTTCTCTTGTTCCAAATAATATATATAAAAATAGAGGAAGAATCATTTGATGATCCAAATGCACTAACTTGGAAAGTTAGTTGGCAAAGAAAGAAAGCTAGAGTAAGACTGAAGGAAATAGAAGCTTTGACCTATTAGAGGGGATGCTATATTATTGATTAGAGGTTTGAATATGGTTAAGAGTAGATCGCTAGAAATAGAAGTATTATCATAACTAGATAGTTAGGATTTGTAATCAGACTATTATATCTTGGTATGAAAAAGGAAATAAGAATATGTTAAGAACTTTGAATAAGGGATTCTTTTGGTTGCCCAAATATAACTTGTTTTGAAATTATAAATGATTGGATACTTTGAACATGGATGGGAAACTAAAATTGAAAAAAAAAAAAAAGCAAAAATAGGATATGGATTAATTATGTGGAAATTGAATGCAAATGCAATTAAGATATGCTTTGGCTAGGAAAGATATTTTAAACTGATATTATTATTATTAGAAAAATGTAATAAATATTGATATGCAATTGTATGTTTACCAACAATAATAAGAATTGTATTTGCCTAATGTGGAAAAATTGTTATTACCAGAAGAAGAGAGGATGTACTGGCGGGTGTAACATTGGACTTAGTTGGAAAAACGTATATGTATCACTGAATTATTAATGGACTCAGTCATCACATTGTTTATTGAGCACTTGTTTGTGAAAATAGAAAATCAATAAAATATTTATATAAAAAAAAGAAATTAGCTCTCTTAAAGTCCAAGACACTAGTTTGTGTCAACGCTGCTAACATCGAATGTTCTTGCTTTGAGAACATATGGAGATGCAGCCATTTTCCTTAACTTGTGTATTACTCTTAGAGTTAGAATTAGATGATACTGGGGGGGGGGAGGAGGAAGAATGTGGATGGGAATTAGTTAGACATAACAAGATCGTAGTAGTGTGTGATTCAAGGTTGTTTGAAATAAGAGATGATAAGAAGTGGCGGGTTGGAGATCTGGAGGGAAAGTCTGCATTTCAAACTATGTGATTTATGACTGTAAATTAGAGGAGGGAATTGTGCTTTGATACTATGTGTTCAGGGGAGGGGAATCCAGATTTTGGCTTCGACTATGTACGTGCCAATGCTATGCCACTCGAATAAAGATTCTTTAAGGTAAACAATGCCTCGAAGTTCTTTAAAGAGTTTCATCAGTCAGAACCATGACATTAAGCCAAAATCTCCAATTTTCCTAACTATCTAGGGTCCCGAGCCCCAGTCGCTGTCCCTAGAATTGAGGGATAAGCTGGCAAAGATTCGGGGAAGATTTCATCATGGACAAAGAGAAAATGCCTGAAGCCAGTACCCCGGCAGCAGCTGCTACCCCGGGGGGGGGGGGAGCAACAGCCAGCACGCCGGTGGAGAAGGAGCTTTTTCAAGCCTCCCAGCTGGGGAGAGCTACCAGGTCGTCTGCCACTGAGGACTCGGGTGAGTGGAAAGACCTGTCTGCAGCTAGTAGTCAGTCAGTGGAGAGGCTGGTGAAAAAATTTGAGGGGCTAGAAAAGAGAAGCAGAGAGCAACCTTCCCATTCCACACATGCCAGCGATCAGGATGATCGACAGGGCAGCCTTCAACTCCTGCCAAGAGGAACACCCAGCCCCTCCTTCGCAGATCAGGCAGCCTTCCTGTCCCTGAAGCCCCCTACCAAGGCCTCCAGCCCCACAGAGAGAGTTAGCTCCAGTCCCCGCCCCTTCAGAAGCCTCGACCGCCACCGATGATGTGAGGGCCTGGGCAGTTGCTGGGACAACCAAT